>JAOSBK010000007.1:6843020-6858832 GCA_027568895.1 Erythroxylum shatona | reverse complement strand
CCTTCCTCTTCCTTTTTCCTTCTTAAAGAACTCTCAAATTCTCTTTTCTAAAGCAAGAATTGACAAAGCCCTAATCTTCTCTTCTTCTTCTTCTTCTTTTCTCCACTCAACCGAAGCTCTCCCTTTCTTCTTTTCTTTGTAACTTTCGTAAGTCTCTTTCAAATGACTTAGCCAACTTTTGTCTCTTAACTTTAAAGCCTAAGCCTAAAACTACGTAGTTTCACTTATCCTCTCCTTATACATGCAATTTTCGTAGCTTCCTTTATCCAAACGACCACACCTCACTTGTTTCCTTCCTTCTTGCTTTAATGACTCTACAAAGACTAAATTACCCCTCCTTCTTAGCCTTAAACTTTAAGAACCTAAGTGATCTACCCAAATTGCCCCCAAACCATCTTATTCCTTTAAAATTTTCTAACAACATATAAAACTCTAATTTAAACTTAATCCCTCCATTTAATTTTTCATAAACCTAAGCAATAAACCTCAAACCTCAAAAATAAATTTAAACATGTTATTTAATAAGAAGGAGGAATCGGGACCCAACATGCTATTTCTTATCGTCTAACCTAAAAAGTTTAGTTTGCTCACCAGCTATAATTGTTTTACCATTTAGGATCTAAGATTTGGTTTTGTTTCTTATAATATATCTCCATCGATATGTTACCTTCACCTTAGATTCTTCAAGATTGCCATCTTTACTTAGCTTTATAATTTTGATTATGTTAAGGAACTCTTTACCTAAAGAGAACTTTACATAGATTATAGTATAACCAATCCTTTTAAGGGAAATAGTCGATTTATTTAAGCGTTGACCTTACTTGTTTGATTTAACATCATAAGTTCTAACTAGGCTGCTCAAAAGAATAGGATTAAGAAACTCTTGCTTTAAATTTCATGCAAAATGCAAGAAACTAAATTAATTTGTCTTATTGTTGTTGATGAAATTTTTATCTTCACAAAAGTTGACACCAAATCAGTCACTCTTATCTCTAAGGATGAAAAACATTTAAATATTTATCTAGTCTATCCATAAACTCTGATAAATTAAACCTCTACCTATCTGCAAGTGCATCATACTTGGCTACAAGGTTCTCAGCTATTACAGGGTTCAAGGTTGCTCAACTCCTTATTACATATCTTAGAGTCCTATCTCCTCCATAAATCCTACTTTCATTTACGTCAAGCCTCTTATTAGCAAAGTCAAAAATCAAATTGAAAGATGATACTCCAAATATTTATCCTTTGTAGGCAGGTGCTAATTAATCAACTCTGTGATTATTTCATTTTCCTATTATTGAGCCTCACAAGTCATTTTTCCTAGCGTACTCATCAAATAATTGGAGAAATTACTCAAAAAGCTTTTATGGAAAGCTTAAAGCAATGGAAGTTACAAATTAAAGTGGTTATAAGTGTGATTACCCAAGAGCTATGGTGGACTACGCATTCTTTCAATCAAACATCTATGCTCAGTCCTACTCACCAAGAGACTTTAAAGATTGTTTATTGACAAAATCTCGTTATGGATTAAATGGATTCACATCTACTACATCAAAGATCAAGCTTTTGGAATATCAAAACACCTTATAACTCCTTAACTCTTTTGAGCAACTTGCTCAAATTCAAAGAAACAATCAAAAGTAACTATAAGCATATTGTCCAAGATGGTAAAAACACCTACTTCTGGCATGATCTTTGGACACCATTTAGCTCTCTCAGCTTAATTTTGAATCCTAGATCCTTTCTCTATACATAAACATCAAAGTGGAAAAAGGCTTTGAACCTTTTAAATGGCTCATTATTGTATAATTCCTTACCAATAACAACTTTCTCTCTTATATTGTTCTAAAGGATACTAAACTTGATGAGATCAAATGGTTACTTACTCATTCAGGTACATTTACTAATTCATCCTATTACAACTTATTCAGGTGCTCTATCCTACCTATCTCTTGGTGTAAACTTCTGTGGTTTAAGCACAATTCACCCCATAATTCTATCATCACTTGGTAGGTTATCAACATTGGATAGGATATCTCCTCACTCAAACTTTCCTAATTGGTGTATTTTATGTAAATATTCTACTAAAAATATATAACATATACACTTCCAATTTCAATTCAGCCAGTATGTATGGAAGTACATAATTCAACTTTATCTCTTGGATCCACCTCATTATTCATAGTAAATCATCAATTGGAGTACCAACCTAAATTTAAAGTAGAAAGGAGACTTATAGATTTACAAAGTGGCCTTTACTTACCTTGTAATAACTATATGGGAAGAGAGGAATAATAGGATTTTTGGCAACTCCATTAACACCAAAAAGGTAGTTCTTCAGGCTTTATATAATAGGATTAAATATCACATCATTACTCTCAAACGTGATCTCAACTTCAACACTCAAAGCCTAATGAAATGGAAAATTATATGGACTTTTCTATTTAGTTAAGTATGTGCTACTTTATGATGTTGTGAGCATTTTGAGTTGTAATAGTTAGTTATGATAAAACCTATTGTATCTAAAATTTTCTTTATCAATTCAATTTCATTTATATATAAAAAAAGCTAAAGCTAAAGTAAGGGGAAAGATGCACTAAGTTCTTTTTCAATTCTATCTTGGCAAGAAGGAATCATAATAGTTTATTTTACTATAATTTCCCTTAATGTTAATGTCCTCGATCAACAAAAGGACCTACTTCAAGAGTTGATCATAGATTATTCCAAGAAGAAAGAAGAAATGCATCCTCAAAATTGATTTAAGGAAGACATTTAACAGTGTTAGTTGGGACTTTATCATCAAAACTCTTACTGCTATGAATTTTCCACAACATTTCATTCAATGGATAAGGCAATTAATTACTACTCGTACCTTCAACTACTTAATTAATGGCCAGCTCTCCATAATCATCAAAATCTTGAAAGTAATTTATCAAGGTGATCCAATTTCACCCTATTTGTTTGCTCTTGCTATGGAAGTCTTTAATAGGCTTATAAAAAGAATTATTAAAAGGATCAAATTGTTCAAATTTCATTCAAAGTTTAAGAGGTGGGGGCTGTTCAATGTTTGTTTTATTGATGCCTTAATCCTCTTATCCAATGTTGATCTAATCTCCATCAAAGCCTTGTTATCAAACCTTAAATTCTTTAACAAGCTTGTAGAGCTTAAGGTCAATTGTACTAAAAATGCCATCTTTTTTTCGAAGAGTGCCACTCACATAGAGCACAGTATCAAGTCAACCACTGGCTTCAATTTGTAGCAGCAACCAATGGCATATCTTTTGATTCCTATTTTAAACATAAGATTGACTTATAAGTAGTATTCATTTCTCATTGAAAAAACCAAATTTAGAATTTCTAATTAGAGGAGCAAAAACTTATCTCTAGCTTGTAAAGTGCAACTTATTTCTTCTGTTCTCACTTCTCTAAATGTATTATGGGCTACTCACATAGCCTTTGCAATTTGTATTACTAAGCATATAGACAGAATTTTCAAAAACTTCTTATAGACAAGTTCTAAGTCCTCTAAAGGCAACGTTAGAATCAAATGGGCCCAGATTTGCACTCCAAGGAATGAAGGGGTCTCAACCTTATCCCTCTAAGAACTTTGAGTTCAATCATGATGACTAAGAGGTTATGCAACGATAGACAATTCTTATGGTCCAAATGGATACTTGGATATTATATCAAGAATAATAGCATTTGGAGCTACAACCACTTTTCTGATGTCTCATGGCTTATGAAAACCATACTGAAATCAAGGGAAAAAGTTAGATTGGAAATAATCAATCTTGTTAGCAATGGTAGGAACACTAAGTTCTGGCACAAAAATTGGTTCCCTATTAGACCCCTTTAGAATCATGTCTCCACGCATATGTTGAAAGCAAGGGTTTATAAAGACATTTCAGTTGCTATAGCACTCACCAATAGAAAATTGTTTGATGATTACCCTAGTTTAGATCACAAGAGAAATCATCCACACTTACCTTGATGAAGATAAAGACTCTATAATTTAGAAACATACTAGTTGTGGAAACTTCATAAGCCAATCTTGTAGAAGATTCTTAAGAAGTAATTCAGACCTCATTACTTGTACCAAAGTAGTATGGCATAAACATCTTAACCCTCGAGCATCCATAATCCTAAGGATGGCTATAAAATGTAAGCTTCCAACAATTGATAGGATTTCCAAATACTTGAAAATTCCTAACTAGTCCATTATGTGTAAAAAGGATAAAGAAAACATACAACATATTTTATTCAAGTGTGACTCCGCTAACAATAGTTGGAATTTCTTACTTCACTTATGCCATATTTCCAATGCCTAAAACAACTGGAATGGAATAATTGAGTGATATTCTATTGTCAGGCATGAAAGCAGCACTATAAGATGGTGTTTGGTATTGTATTATCATTTATAGTAGTAGTAGGATTAAAGCAACAAGAAGATTTTTCATGATGTTGAACAAATTAAAAGGAGCTCATGCAAAGAATTAGACTTCATATTAGCCTTTTCAAAGACAAATGTAAGGATATGAACTACATCAATAACACTTGGAAGATGTAATTTAACTCACTATTTTAAAAAGCTAAATCTCATTATATGATTCAACTTCGTTATTCATTTTGACAACTCTAACTAAGGGAGTATGCTTAACTTATTGTTGCAATTTTGTTGTACTTTTGTATGTCTTGAAGGTTTAATATAATTCAATTTCTTAAAAAAACATGGGAACAATAAGGTGCCGAGAGGGGTTACCAACATAGGGTCATTATTAACTTGTGTTTAACCAAATTTCTAGTGTTTTATTATAAAAAGAAGGAAAAAGAGAAAAGTATAAGAGAAGAGATGTCAGAGAGGAATAAAAATGAGAACAACAAGATTTAGGCTACAAGATATCATTTTTTATCTTGTTTTCTTTTTTTATTTTTTCTTTGTTTTGTCATAAACTAATTGGTATATGGATTAATATATTATAAAACCTAAAATTTATATTTTGAATTCATTTCTTTGGTTTAATGAAATATTCTAGTCATTTTAGAATTATTCAAGTTTATATATTATGTTGGATTGAAGGAACGAGAGTTAAAGATTCAATAATTAGCTATATAAATTAAGATCAATACATAATTTGTATGTTTAGATAATAACTTAAATAATAAGGTTGGTTACTTAAGAAAGAACTAAATTATCATTTTCTTGTTTTAGTTTTGTATATTGGTTGAATCCTTTTTGGTTCATTGATTCAAGCTATCTAGGGCTAGATTTAAGTCTTCTATCTCTCGTATTCTTAGTCCCTCCTCCTCCTTATCTCTCTTTCGAATAAGCATTAAAATTCACTTTCCATTGGTTGTTTTGGATATTTTATTCTCATAAGAGAAGAATCTGTGTAGTGATTAAAACCCTAGCGGCGGCCGAACTCATAGACATAATCTCTCTCTTTTTTCTTTTTCTTAAATACAATATTCATATGTACTTATTGATTGCTCTTGTCTTCATCTTCAATGTTCTTGTTTTGAGAGTTTGAAATGCTTTTTAGAGTCTTTCCTCAAAGGGTACTCATATGTTTTATGATTCTTGGCTTAGATTTTTCTCAACTGCTCCAAAGTTCCATCTTTTCTCGTATTGATGTACTGGGTTGATGACATTTTTTATTTATTTTCGTCATTGCAATTCACTTATTTTTGTTTGCTAATGGTCTTGTGCTCATATTCAATGTTTCCATTAGAAACTGCAAACTAGAGTTATTAAATTTAGTTACTAGTTCATATCCATCTTTTTCTATTCTGAGTAGTATCCTTCATTAATATTTTGCATCTAAAGCTTTCCTTTTATTGAAATTTTGTTTTCTCCTTTATATTCTTCAAACCCAATAAGTGTTTGGTGTCATCATTACTTGTCTAAATAATATATGCTTATAGAAGTTTCTTCATCTAGCTTTTAGAAAACCATGTGCCTTACTTTCTTCTTTTCCAAATTTGGGGTAAGCTCCACAACAGAGAAATTTCTAATGAACAGTGCTAATTATGATGAGAATATATAGAGGTAGTGTTTGGCTTCTTAAATAGATCAGATCAGTTTGGTTGTTTCCTTCTCTAATTATAAGTGTCCAAAAACAACTAAAGATAAGAAAATAGTAAACGAAGATTTTCTATCGAGAGAATCTGCTTTTTTTGTTAAGAAATAGTAAAAGTAGATTTCTTTGTCGAGAGAACTTGCTTTTACTTTTGCGATTATCTACATAGGTGGCCTATAGATAATTGACTTACATAATTGAAATTACTTCACTAAGTACATCACTCTTCAATAATTACATCCAATAAGGAGCTATCATATTTTTCTTTTGAAGTGGAAGGATAGTTGGTACATTGATGAGATTGATATTGCTAGAGTTGTTGACAAATGGATTGCTTCCAATCTTTTGATAATATGTTAAATACTCTGAATATGGTTGAGAAATTTTCTTCAATTTGTTTGATTAATTGGAAGGAATCAATAGATATATGTGTACAATAAGCTGATGTCATCAAAATTTTTGGTCCTCTGTAATTGAGTTTAATAAATGATTCTAGAGTAATCTTTAAACATTGCTAATAAAACACCTTCAATGCAATGTAGGTTAAACTGATTGATGAGATCCCAGTTGAATTCATATTTTGGTGGTTCATCGATGGGTGGATACATACCATTGTTGATTCCTACCTGTACATAAGCTATTCGAGAAAGCTGCATGTTTGAGTCTTTAAAATTTTCTGCTTTTTTAAAGATTAGATAGCTACTGAAAACCTTGATAAAGATTTTTCTTTCTTTTGTAAATATTTCTTTATAGTTTTTCTGTAGCGACCCGGACTTTGCGTATGCTCAATGGTAAGAGGCGTGCACTTAAAGTGCAACAAAACCTTGAGGTCTTGGGTTCGAGCAGTGGCTCACCCAAGTACCAAAGAGGACAATACCTGGAGTGATGGCGGTAGAGGCCGAGCTCTACAGTAGCGGTCGCGGGCCTCTTGAGGTGCGCGGGAAACCCACCCGGTATGCAAAGTCCGGGTCGCTACACGTTGGACTTCACAAACCGGATCCAACAATTGTGGTATCAAAGCAGATGAATAGATGATGGTTCAGTGGATTTCATGGGAATACCCTCACGTTTCATGTTTAGTAAGAGTTGGATTCCAGAAACAAACGGGATCCAACAGTTCCTATACATTAGAGGAAACTCATTTTCCTTGAAGATTACTTCTTTGCTAATAATGGGTTTAAAACCTCCCTTTTGAATTAGTAAGATTTTGTAACCTTTGACTCCTTCGGATAACTTAGGAATACTCCCATTATTGCTTTAGGTTCTAGCTTTCCTTCCTTCTGATGTGCATAAGCAGTACATCCGTAAGTCCTTAGGTGAGTCAAGTTAGGATTATTTCCATTCCACACTTCTTGTGGAGTTTTATATTCATTGGCATAGGTAGGGAGTCTATTAACTAGATAAGTTACAGTCTTAATAGCCTCTCCCCATTGTGTTTGTGAGCAACCAGAAGATAGTAGCATACACCTAGTTTTTTCTAGAAGTGTCCTGTTGAGTCTCTCAGCTACACCATTCTGATGAGGTGTAGCTCTCATTGTTTTATGCCTTAGAATTCCTTTCTTACTGTAGTAGTCTTCAAACTCCTTGTTGCAGCATTCTAGTCCATTGTCTATCCTTAGGCATCTCAACTTCTTTCCAATATGATTTCCCATAAGTGTGTGCCACTTTATGAAGATTTCTAATGCTTCATCTTTCCTTTTCATTGGATATACTTAGCATTTCCTAGATTTGTCATCTATGATAGACATAAAGTATAGGTTCCCTCTTGTAGTGGACACTTGGGCTGGCCCCCATAGATCACTGTGAGCATATTTCATGATCTCTTTGTATTGGGCTCTAGGTAGGCTGGTTTGCCGTAGCAAGCTGAAAGTTTTGCCGCTACGAAACGATGGGAGCACTTACGAGAACCCTTCGGGAAAAGTTTGTCGCGGCGAAGTCTCAAGGTAGTGTAACACACCCTTCGGGTGAAATACGCCGTGGAGAAATTCGAGACTTTGTTGCGGCGAAGTTCCTAATTTATTACAACCCTCTCGGGAAAATATGTCGTGGTGAAAGTCCGAGACTTCGTCGCGATGAAGTTCCTGGTTAATTCCAATCCCTCTTAGGGAAAATACACCACGGAAAAAGTTTATACTTTGCTACGGTGAAGTTTCTAGGGATAAGTGTGAGTCACTCTCGGGAAAGGTTCACTGTGGTGAAACTCCTGATTCCTCAACCCAGACCTCAATATTAAACAATGCAAAAACACATACAAACATACATTTCTCACCACCCTTTAACCTAAAATTTCAGATATCCAAACAAGTTCATATTCTATATCGTTTGAAAATCATGGGCAAAACACAACTAGACTTCATTGACATCAAAAGAAGAGTTTTATAAAGCTTTAATGGGCATTTCAAGCCACATTACGTCATAATCCAAAAAAATACAAACTTTACATGAACAAATAATGCTTGAAATGTGGCTAAAGCCTTACGTTTTACAAAGACCAACTTGAAATACAAAATATGCAAATTTGGAGTGATGCCCTTATGCTCGATCACTCGATCTCTTGCTCATCACCTAAAGATAGCGAAGAATGAGGGTGAGCTGGCAAGATCATGGGTAACAAGTTTATAACGGAGAATAAGCAAAATCATTTAATAATATTCATTGCCATTTCAAACTTTGCATTTGATCCATAAACGCATTTTTCTCAAAATTCTCCACTTGTTAAGCAATTCATAAGCGCATAAACATGTATTTATCAACATGTCAACATATCATAAACACATAAGCAAATCAGAATGGTTAAGGTAGGTCCATGAGGGAGTTCTTGCGAATCTCTAGATATAATAGAACGGACTATCACAAGCCCAGATAATGGATTTGTGTAGCTCATAAGCATGAGGGAGTCTGTGAGGGAACTTTATGCCGCTAGGGGGCAGGTAGGAGAAGCCTTTAACAGAGTCAACATGCACGTAACATAACATAATAGACCACCACTAACCCACATAACATAGATTTCATAACTTGAAAACATATTGCCCAAAAGGCACATTTTGGAAACATTATTTTCATAAGCATAAAACATTTCAAATGCCATTTTCATCTTCATTCCGTAAATTATCAACCAAATTCATGTATCAAACATGTAGCAATTTCTTAAATAATTCAAAGAGTAAAAAATACAAATTCGTAAAGAAATTGAAATCATTTAATTCTCTTAATTTTAAAAGATAGTCATGGCTCATTAACTCAATTATAAACATGTAACTCATCTTGAATTCCTTACTTATAAACTTGCTCAAAGATACCTCTCCTTTTGCTTCTCTTGCCTTTCTTGATCCCCTTCAACATTGGCAAAAATTTTCATTCAATAGGAATACAAATTGAAAACCCATAAAGCACATTCACTAAAATTGATTCTAAAATACTTAAATCCATGCATTTCCTAAGCTTGATGAACCAAAACCCTTCCAAAAATCCAAAGCATTAAAATTAAACTTACCTGAAATCTTCACCCAATAAAGGGATTTTTTGTTCAAATGAAAGTTCTTCTCTTCCTCTTTCTTTTTCTCTTCTTGAACAACCTCAAAATCTCTCTGGAAGGCTTAGGAAAGATGAACCCTAGCTTGTTCTCCCTTTTTTTTTCCCTCCTTTCTCTTCTTCTGTCCGTTATTTTCTCTCTTCTTTTCTGTCATTCATGTTTTCTTCCCTCTCAATGCATGACAACATTTTCTTCTTCCCATTTTACCCTTAATGAGTGTAAAATTTCTACTTTTCCCTTCCTTTAAAGTCTTATGGCTTTCAAACTTAAGTGATCTTCCAAAAATGTCCTTTTTACACTACCCTCTTACTAATGTAGTTTCACTAACCAAAGTAATAAATCCTACTAACATTAACATACTAATTAACTCCAAAAATTAATCTATCAAGACCTTATAATTTATTTAAACCATGCTTAACTCAATAAAATAATAAGAAAAATTTCGCTAGCCAACACCTTAGCCTAATGTGCTCCCTTTTGGAAACTAAATCTGTGATGCTTTCCTAGCACACATGATTCATAGAACTCCAACTTGAACAAATCTAACATTAGATAGGGTTCTCCTGTTCCCATCAAAATTATTGATGGAGACATTCCCAATGTCCTCAATCCTTTGCTGCCCAAAATCTACCATCTTTACTTTGACAGTGACTGGTTCAAATGTTGTGAACCAGTCTTTGTGAGGGGTTACATGCATATTGCATCCAGATTCGAAGATCCATTCTCTACTGAGATCTTTACTCTCTTCAGTGAGCTAGTATCTCATCACTACTTGAGTTCTTTGGTTTCTTTACATTTCCAACATCTCCACTTTGTGCAGCTTTGTCTCTTTTCTTCTTTCTGCAATCTCTTACAAAATGTCCCTCCTTATTACAGTAGAAACACTTCTTACCTTTTCCCTTTTTCTTCTTTTCATCGCCTTCTTTGGTGTGCTTATCCTGGCCACTTCCCTTATGCCAATTCCCTTTCTTGCTATTCCTTTTCTGTGACTTTTTGTTATGATTATTTTCTATAAACATCACTTTTACTCTCTTCTTGAATGGATTAATATTTACTATTTCTTCCATTAGTGAATCCAGTACCCTCTTAACAATGAGGGATTCTCCACTAACATGCTTGATCACTTTCTTGAAAGTATTAAATTCAGAAGGTAGAGCTTTTAGAATCACTACAACTTGATGCTCTTTCGAAATCCTTTCAACTGTAGCCTCTAAATCTTGCACCAACTTAAAGAAATAGTCTAGATTATCATCAAGAGAGATAAAACTCTCTAGTACCCTCAGATATATACTCTAGCAACTCTCTAACTTTCTCTCTATTACTAGCCCTCTTAGATTTTGATTACAATAAATGTGTTCAAATGAGTCTTCTATGTTGTGTCTATGCTTAAGGTCTATCTTATTTATAGGACTTGATGGCAATTGCTTTCAGTGGTGGCTTCAAATATCAAGTATGATTTATGTACCCCTCACCTAATCACTAATGCACCATACTCATCAAATATGTTAATGTGACAACATTTTGGATAGTTTCTGTCTTGTGCTACTTACGTGTCTTGCTAAGACAAAACACTAAGCTTCTTTTATTCCTAATTCGAAAGCCTTACATTCTTTCTTTTTTGATGTTCAGACACTCATCTCACACTTCTTTAATCTTCATTTCTTTCTTCTAATGTTTCTTTGCTGAAGATTGATGGAGAATCTGGTGAATATCACCGCAATAATATTGATTTCAAATTTTAAAATAGTTTTATAATTTATTTAATTATTTTTAAATAAATTTTTTAATTTTTAATTATTTATTTTTATAAATAAATCAAAATTATTACTAATAGTTAATAAAAATAATTTAAATTGGTTATCTAATTAATTTATAATATTAAATTGTCTTCAAATTTTATCTATTATTTTATTATTTCTGTAATAAAAGTATAATTAACCATAAAAATGATTTTAGTTTATTAGAAAAATAAACAAAAAATGAAATTAAAAAAATTTAAAGGAAAATATACGTGAAATTTTTTCTAGACAGGGAACCAATCCATTGGCAGGAATGGAAAGTCTGACCTATCTGCCTATTTAAAGCTCATATGTAATTTTTGTTTATGTGTTCAGATTTGTTAAAGGTCACTTTAAAGCCTCTTCTACTGATTACCACATTATTCTCATGTAGATATCGATTAAAATTATTATTTCTATTTATCTGAGGTTAATTAAATTTATTTTTCGTAACGTGCATAGTTTTAGGAAGCTCTTGGAATGACGAAATGATCAACATCATTTTCATTACTGATTGTCTATAAACAAAACAAATAGAGTATATAAACTCATTATTAATTCAATCACAATAGGTTAATATAATAAAAAATAAAGTTCAAAGTTTAGAGGCGTTCGGTTAAGAAATATTTCAATGATTTCTTTTTAATTTAATAATAATAATAATTAAATTATTGCTTAATAATAATAATAACAATAACAACAACAACAATAATAATAATAATAATAATAATACACGGCTATCAACTCACTAGAGATAGGCACCCAAGACAGAGAATTCCTAATAGGAGATATACTGACTCAAACTTGGTTGAATTTGCATATCTTATGGCTGAAGCTATAGAATATAGGGCACTTGAAACATTTGAAGAAGTCATGAATAGAAAAGATGCTGATCAATCGAAGATGGTTGTAATAAGGAGTATTATTCTTTAATGAAAAATTTAACCTGGGCTTTGGTACCTAGACCTCCTAAAGCCAAACTAATAGAGAACATATGGTTGTTTAAGATGAAAGAGGGAATAACATAATCTGAACCCAAGATATACAAGGCAAGACTTGTAGCTAAGGGGTATAGACAAAATGATGGAGTTGACTACATGGAAATATTCTCACCAGTAGTCAAATTTAAGACCATTAGACTCATTCTAATGCTAGCTACTGTCGATAACTGGGAAATCCATCAAATGGATGTCAAGACAACCTTCCTATATGAAAAGCTTAAAGAGACTATTTACATGAAACAAACAGTCGGATTTGTAGATAAAGATAAGCTTGACTATGTCTGCTTGCTTCAGAAGTCCCTATATGGGCAGAAACAAGCACCTAGATAGTGGAACAAAAAGTTCCATGAGGTAGCAACTGAGATGAAATTCACTAAAAGTGCCTATGACTACTATCTATATTACAAGGATTTAGGAGAGACGGAGGCTATCTACATGTTAATCTATATAGATGATCTAATCATCACTAGAAAAGAACGAGGCATAATAGTTGAAGTGAAAATGCCTTGTGCAAGCTCTTTGATATAAAGGACATGGGAGAAGCACAGAAGCTCCTAGGGATGCAAATTATAAGGAATAGGAGGGAAGGAAAACTATGGTTGAATTAGCAAAATTACATCTGAAACTGAGCAAACAAAGCCTAATTCTATTCCTATAAGCTCACATGTTCAGATGGTTACAAGTAAGAGCCCCCAAAAAGAGGAAGAGAAGAAAGATATGGTAAACTAGCCCTATGATGTTGAAGTTAGTAGTATTATGTACATAATGCTATGTACTAAACCCAATCTTGCTTATACAATTAGCATTCTAAGCAAGTTCATGGCTAACCCTAGATATGAGCACTGGCAATTACTAAATAATGTCTTTAGATACCTTGCTAGAACTCTAAGCTATGGATTATGTTTCTATAAAGAGAAGCTAGCTAAATACAACAATTTAAGCATACATGGCTTCGTAGATGCAGATTATGCAGCAGACAAAGACATAAGGAAATCAGTCTTAGCATATTTTTTCAAGTTAGCAGGAAACACAGTAAGGTGGAAAGTATAACAATAACCAACAGTATCATTATCAACTACAGAAGTAGAGTTCTATGCAATCATAGAAGGGGTAAAAGAGTTATCATGGTTATTAGGCATCTTTAAGGAAATTCGAGTTGACGTAGCTACTTCAACAATTTATACAGACAGTCAGAGTGCACTATACCTTAGCAAAGATCGTGTCTTGCATGCAAGGTCCAAGCACATAGATGGCAGACTCCATTTCATTAGAGATAGAATAGTAGAAGCCTTCTTCAATCTAGAGAAAATCACAAGGGATCAAAATCCATCAAACTTCAGTACGAAGTATGTGACTCCAATGAAGTTCACTTTCTGTAAGGATTACTTACAGATAAGTGAAGCCCTCTGAAATAGACAACAACCTAAGTCAATTTCTCTCGATCTCACAATTTTGGTGAATCTAGGGTTATCTGGTTCCTAAATCACTCACAGATCAATGAACATCGTGAAGATTAATGGAGAAGGAGGGAATAAATGTAATGATATTCACTAGATTCTCAATCAATCTTCAATGAAGATACAAAAAAAGAAGGAAATGAAGATTAAAGAAGTGTTTGATGAGTGTCTGAACATCGAAGAAGAAAGAAGATAAGGCTTTTGAAATAGGAACAAAAGGAGTTTAGTGTTCTGTCTTAGCAAGACGTGTGAGTAGCACATGACAGAAGCTATCCAAAACACTGTCACATTAACACATGCCCAGGGTATGGTGCATTAGTGATCATGTGAGGGGCAAATGAATCATACCTGATATTTGAAGCCACCACCGAAAGCAAATGCCATGAAGTCCTATAAATAAGTCAAACCTCAAGCATCAGACACAACATAGAAGACTCATTTGAACACATTTATTGTAATCAAAATCTAAGACTCATAGAAATAGACAGAGAGTTAGAGAGTTGCTAAAGTACACATCTGAGGGTACTAGAGAGTTCATAGACTCTTTGCAAGTGTTTTATGAAACACTCAATGTAACATCCCGTTTTCATATTAAAGGTTAGAACCCTAAAAATTTGGTACATGTGAGATCAAAGAGAGATTAAGAAAGATGCATTTCATACTCATGCGTAATGTAGCATACACACACATGAATTTGAATTTCTGTACAATCAGATGATTGTACATGCACTCGGGTATAATTGCATTATAAATGTGTTATATTGAGAATTGTGGTTTTTGTATATTTAAAATTGATTTGGTTAATGTATTTTATTGATTTAGAATTTTCGATGAAGTTTGTAAATTTTCTGAGAATTTAGAGTATTTTTGGACTAGGAAAAATGTCAACTCATAGAATAATAGAGGAATATAGTACAAATAAAAGTCCAATGGCAGTGAGAATTTTTATAAGTGACATTAAGATTTAATGACAAGTGTCACTAAAGATTGGGAGACAATTGGAGTAAAAATTGGAGTTAAATGGACTAGATATCAAAGGGGACCAATTGGAACCATAAAAAGATGACAAGTGGCAAGTGACACATGTCACCTCACTTACCACTCACCACTCCTCTCTCTTATGACACTCTTCCCTTTAAAGACCAAATAAATGTTTTGTCTTTCATTTTAACTCTTACTTTCCTCATATTTTTGTGGCTTGTTCTTCTCTTCTTCTCTTTTATGATTCTTGACTCACCCAAACCTCCATCAAGTTACATCTTGCTTCCCTCTTTCAATTGCTACTTCCATCTTATTGTTTCTTCAATTTCCCACAAGAAAAAAAAAACATCTTTACCTCCTTCAAGATGTGATTGTGTGATGCTTGGGAGTTAGGGCTAAGTGTTATTTTGAAGCTAAATCAAGCAAGTATAAGCATTAACTCTTTTTGATTTATTAAATAGAAGCATATATGATGATAGAAAGTGATATTGGAGTAAAACATATGTGCAAAAAATTGACGATGATTAGGTACATGTATATGTTCTGTTTTAGGTTAATGATCAAATATAGATCGTGATTTGTTGTGATTGAAATTGAACTAAAACGGAAGTAGGGATGAAGAGGACTTAAGAATGTTTGAAGGCCCAGAGTTGATACAAGATGCAGTGGATAAGGTGAAATTTATCTGAAGTCGAATCAAAGCAGCTCATGTTAAACAGAAGAGTCATGTGGATCAACACCGACAGGATATGAAGTACAGCATGAGAGATAGAGTATTCCTGAGAGTGTCACCTTGGAGGGGGGTTTTGATTCAGTAAAAAGGACAAGTTGAGCCCTAGGTACATTGGTCCTTATGAGATCATTGAGAGGATTAGACTTTTGTCCTATAAGTTGGCTTTATCGACTGAGATGTCTCAATGGAATAATGTGTTTCATGTGAGTATGCTCCGAAGATACCGATCGAATCTGACACATGTGATACCAGC
>JAOSBK010000007.1:6824284-6839560 GCA_027568895.1 Erythroxylum shatona | reverse complement strand
AGGAAGAAGTTGATTTTAAAAATATTGTGGTTTTCTATTAATGCTTTATTGGTAAAATTGATATGATGCCATGTGGAATGAATGTAGTGATAGCATGTAGCTCACCCTTATCATAAGATATGCACCGGAATGACCTGCGGGCATCCCGGTGCGTACCCAACGGTAAGGGGGTGCTACATCACGAATGTAATTGGATCCAATTTGTCAATAAATCCAATTCGAAAATTTCCAAACGGCCTGTTAGGGAATTGTTAAGCTTCTTTTCTATAACCAATGTTGGGCATTAGAATAGAAATGGTTGCTTTGAACTTTGATGATAAAACAAGGGCTAGTTCTTCTGTGAGTCCCTCGGTGAGTTTATTGGCAAATTATAGATAGGTTATTAGAACGTTAGGACCCTTACAGGGAAGTTTTTGAAATTAGTGGAGATTTTAGAAAAATATAAATTCATATGGCGTGCTTCTAGGAGACAAAGTGGACAGGGGTTAAAGCTTCGCGACGACAAAATGGGTAGGTATCTTAGTTATTAAGGGACTCATAATTCATGTTATGGGGGTAAAGAGGATTAATGATAAGATTATATCCTTAAAGATTGTGGTGAAAGGTGTTGTTTTCAATGTGGTATATGCTTGCAACCTTGAACCATTATTCATGGACTCATAGGAGTTTCAAGTATGGTGATAGGAATGATGGCGCAACTATTTTATTGGATGTCACATTAGTGTTTAAGTTAGTGATAACTAACTATTTTTAAAGAAAAAACAAGAGTGTGACTTTACTAGCAAAACTGCAAAAAGTCAAATTGACTACTTTCTCATAAGGCTGAGTGATCGACCTAGTTGCATGGGTTGTACGGTGATAAACAATGCTTTCTTGTTAATTAAGCATAGATTATTGGTTATGAATTTTATAATTGAGGGTTGGAAGAAGAAGATAAGTACTAAGAAGTGTAGCATAGTCAGATGTACGAAGTGTAGCAGAGCCAGATGTTGGAATCTAAAAGGGGATACGGTGGAACATATGGATAATATATGGAGAAGAAAGGAAATTGGAAGGAGATGTTAACTAGATTTGGGAGAGAGTAGCAACTCTTTTAAGGAATACAACTAAAGAGATCTTGGGCATTTTTAAAGGGCTTAGGGATAGTAAGATGGAGTCTTGGTGATATAATAAAGATGTACAATAAAAGGTTAAGATCAAGAAGGGTGCCTGTAAAACTTTATTGGACAGCAGCACAGAGGTATAGAGTAGTTAATAGAGAAAGTTACAAACTAGTAAAGAAAGAGGCAAAGAAGATAATTTTAGAATCGAAAACTAGATCTTAGAGAAATTATACCAATGATTGGAAACTAAAGATGGAGAAAAGGATATATTTAAGTTGGTGAGAGATAGGGAGCAGAAAGTGAGAGGCTTATATCAAGTTTATTACATAAAAGATGAAGCAGGGTAGGTGTTTATGGCTAAAATTAACATCATAAGAAGATGACAAATATATTTCTATAGCATTTTAATGAAGACGTAGGGGACAAAATCTCTTTAGGTGATCTTATCACGTCAGAGAGGTATCGTAACTTTACTTATTGTCGGTAGATTATAAGGGAAGAAATTAAAAGAGCTTTGAGGGAGATGAAAATTGGAAGGGAAATATAACCTAATAAGATACCTATAAAGGTGTGAAATAGTCTAGGCTAAGAGGGTCTTACTTGGCTGACCAAGTTTTTTAATATGATCCTTAAGTCCACAAAAAAGTCGAATGAGTAGAGACTTAATGTACTAATTCCTGTATACAAGAACTAAGGGGACATCCAAAGTTGTAACAGTTGTAAAGGTATCAAACTACTTGGTCACACCATCAAGCTATAGGAGAAGATGATTAAGAAGAGAGTGAGAAAGGAGGTACCTATCTTAGAGGACCAAGTTTGGTTCATGATAGGAAGGTCCATAAAAAGCTCTACATATCCTTAGAAGATTAATAGAAAGTTATAGGGAGAGACAGTGTAACCTAAACATTTTTTTATTGACTTAGAGAAGGCATGTGATAGGTACCTAGGGAAATCATGTGGAAGTGTTAAGAAGTTAAGAATATGTACGAAGGTGTAAAGACTAGAGTAAGGATGATTGGTGGAGATACAGAACATTTTTCTACCAATATTAGGCTACACCAAGGCTCTTCATTGAGGCCCTTTTTGTTTATAATTGTAATGGATGAGCTCACCAAGAATATCCAAGAGGATGTGCCTTGGTGTATGTTATTTCCTAATAACATTGTTTTAAAGGATGAGACAAAAGAGGGTATTAATGTCAAGCTGCTAGACCTTTAAAGGGATACATTAGAGTTAAATGGCTTTAAATTGAGCAAGAATAAGACTGAGTACTTAGAGTGTAACTTTTCGAGCAATAGGGTGACTTCCAATATGGAGGTAAAGATTGGTTAAGAAGTTATACCAAAGAAAGTGTGTTTTAAGTATCTAGGATCTATCATCCAAAGCAATGAAAGATCGATTAAGACAAAGTTCAACTATCAGATTATGGTGGTTTAAATGTAGAATTGCATCAGGAGTTTTATGCAAAAAGAACATACTACTTATGCTTAAAGGTAAATTCTATTGTTTAGCGATTAGGTCAGCCATACTCTATGGAGAGTATTGTTGCCTATCAAACAGGTGCATATTTATAATTTAATGGTGGTAGAGATGAGGATGCTGCATTGGATGAGCAACCTTATTAGAAGAGATAAGGTCAAGAATGTAATGGTAAGAGACAAGTTAAAGGTGACTAATATGAATGAAAATTTAAGAAAAAACAAAGTTTAGGTGGTTTGGACATGTTAAGAGAAGACACTTTGACATTCTAGTAAGAAGATGCAAAAATATATAAGAGGAGAAAAGGAAGGCCTAAGAAGAACTAGAGTGATGTGATTAAGAAAGATATGACTATGCTAGAACTTACTAAGCTTATGACCCTTAACATAAAACTTTCACACACTAAGATAAATGTAAAGGACCTAACATAAAGAGGTTCTTTTCTTTCTCAACGATCTTTTAAACATTTTCCTTTAAGACTTATGTCTTGTATTTAGCTCAAACATTTAATCTAAATATTTTCTCATTTAGTCGAAATATTTTTTTGTAATGACTTGTTTGATTTATTTATTTACTTGTCTCGTTCATTGTTTTTGTATTTATTTACTTATTTCCTTAACCTTGTTATATATTTATTGTATTATTTATTTTATTACTTATGTTATATTTTATTTTATTATTATATTATTATTATTATTATTATTATTATTATTATTATTATTATTATCTTTTATGTATATTTTTATTTTTAATTATTATTTCTTTATTATCTTTTATATGAGTCTATTAGAAACAGTCTACCAATTGGGAGTAAGGTTACATACTTCTAGATCTACCCAGACCCTGTGATCAGGGAGACTTTCACTAGGTTGTTATTCTTGTATATATATTTAAAAGTGTATTGTTCATCAACCTTTATATATTGTTACACCTTAACATAACAAGTTAGCAGTAAGAAAAATTAATAAAATAAAAGTTGCCAGAGCTCTATTATTTCATAAAATAAAAGTGTTAGTCAAAGGTTCATACTTGATTCATTAGTTGCAGTTGGGTTTCCAACTCAGTTTATAAATTGGATTGAAAGCTACCTATGTACTCCCTCATTTGCAATTTTAATCAATGGGGAGGCAACTAGGACTTTTAAAGGGGCAAAGGGATTGAGACAAAGAAACCCTATATCTCTTTACATGTTCACAATATGCACTGAGGACCTCACTTTATTGATTACTCACAAGACTGAGTAAGGGAACAATTTCAAGTTTTATCATAAGTATAAGAGACTATGAGATATTCAATATCTTATTTGTAGATGATCTACTTCTCTATAGGGTTGATAATGGTTCCATAAGAACAATAATGGATTCCTTAAGCTTCTTTAGCAGGGTCTTTGGACTTTCAATTAGCAAGAGCACAAGCTATATATACATGTCTTCTAATTAACTAGATCTCATCTCCTCACCAAGTACAATTTTAGGTTAGGGATTAACAACAACTATTTAGATACCTTGGAATTACAATTTCATACAAAAGATTGACTTATCAAGATTGCCATCCATTCTTTGATTCCATTAATAGAAGAATCAATCAATGTAACAACATGTTTCTATCCTAAGCAAGCATTTTACAACACATATCATTTGTCTTTAATAGCCTCACACTTTTTGTTGCTACCACTTATTCATTCCTAAAAGCTAATCAAAGATAATGAGAGAATAATGAAGAACATTCTAAGGACTGATTATTTTAATAATTATTTTGGAGCCAAAGTTAAATGGTTAGAGATTTTTACCCTTAAGGATGAAAGTAGCTTGAAAATCAATTCAATAAGTGTAAATAAGATGCTCTTAGCCAAATAGATCTAAAAACTTTTTGTAATATCAAAATCAATTTAGGTTAAATAGATGTACTCCTACATCATAAAAGATCAAAGCATATAAAATATCAAATGCAAATGGTGCACTTCTTGGACTCTTAATCAAATTCTATAATTAAGGAGCCTAATGTCCTAGGAATCAAGAGCATTGTAGGAAATGATCAAAAAATATAGTTTTGATATGACAATTGGAACGATTTAGGCCCCTTATATACCATTCTAGAACTACAAAGCTTAAAAATGCTATGACACATATGCATAGTGGAAGGACAGGAGCACATAGGTCTAAGCTAACTTGAACATGAAAATTACAATATATTCTAAGTTGAACATGACCCCTAACAGTATATAATAACGAGAATCTAGTTATATATAATAAATACAGCAAACCAACACCATCATGTACATGACACTCAACTGGAGCTGGATTGCCTCTCTAAAACATTTTCCCCGTACCTTCATTCCTAGGAATGGATTCATGGACATCCATGCGCGACCAGTTCTCTACCAAAGAAGACAGCTGGTCTACTTTGTCGAACAAACCAAGGAGTCCACCTGTGTGAACGAAGAGGATTTTTCTGCCCTCCCACTTCTTCGGGTTCCCTACCATGTCCTTCATCAGTCCATAAGTAGCTTTCCCACTGTGACGTTCACATAAGAAAGTAATGTCAATATTACAAATTTCCCTAAATGAACTTATCCAACTTTAATTAGATTACTAGTAACTATAATCATTAATATATTTTACAACATGCATGTATATGGAAATCAGTTGCATAGAATTTTAACATTTTTCGAACCGACATATCAGCATCATTTTAGATTTTGTTTGCAAAATCAATCACCTCAACATTAAAAAACCTTTTTTTTTTGGGGGGGCAAAAGACCATCTCTGTTTGTCTCACTCCAAATGGAAAACCAACAAAAGAACCATCAAGGGTTCAACACCTTTTCATCCCTATATATTTGTAACTGCAACCAACATTCAGAAAAGATTGCCAAAAGAAACTTACTAAGCTGTAGGTAGAGGACAAGCGCTATACCTGTAAACTGGGTCAAGAATGACACCGGTTGCTGTAGCAACTTCCTTGACAAATTTCAGCTCCTCAGAGGTGTTAATTGCATAGCCCAAACCTTTAGCCTGTAAGAAGAAAACTGCTTGTTGACATGATATATATGCGCTGCAAGACTTACGTGATTTGGTCAAATAAAGATGCGTTGCAAGGAAACACACAATGAAAACTGCAAATTTTTAAGTCTTTCAGTTCTTTGCTGAAAATATCAATTTAGTAAACTCCAAGAACGTGATTAGATGAGAAGATATATTGTTTCACAAGATGAAACAAGTTACACTTAAGTTGTGTTAAAATAATTAATGTCAAAACATTTTCAGAGAATTACTCCATGAAATGCATAAGTCATGATAAATTAGTCCATGCTAAAACATTTATAGACGATTAGTGCATGAAATGCATAATAAGACAGGCAAGCTTAGCAACATTCAATAGCATGGTAAACAGGAGATTTTCAATTTCATGGTTTGTACCACTTCAAAAATAAGGTTAACAAAGACAAGTGACCTACAAGATAACATATCTATAAAAGAGCTTATTTCTCCTTCTCTTTATCTCTATAAAGCACAGATTAAAAAACATAACTAAAAGAAACAGAAAATGCAAGAACTAAAATGAAAAAGAAAAGAGTATTCAAAATTCTACACTCAAAACCCCACCTCCCAAAAACCCTAAAAGAGACCAAGAGTAGTCTCCATCAACCATCTTTGCATATCCTAAATCGTTAGACAATGTAACAGAATTATTGCATGTTACAGCTGGTCAAGAGGATGTAAACAAAGGGAAAGCAAAAAAGTGGGAATATAACATGAAGAACTAACATTGTGAATGTCCACTATATCACGAGAGTTAACTCCAGCATTGAGTCCATCTATCAAGCCTTGAACAAAATTGTAGAAGTAATCGGGGTCATCACAAACAGCGAATGCATGAACCTATAACATAGGAAAACATAAATAGATTAACAGATCCGGATGCCTACAGGCCAGGAAATAAACAAATTATAGCCATGAGGGAAAACCTTAGCCTTCAAAGTTCCAAGGTAGGATCCTAAAGACAGACCAGCAATTGTTCCTCCACTAAAAACAATAACAGATTACACGTCTAAATTTAACAAAAGACATCAACACACATTGAAATGTCACTTCCCAGCTTTTTGAATTATACTTGCAAAAAGTCAATGACTGATGTCCAAGCAAGTTTCTTCAAATTAAATGTTAACACCTAAATTCATGATAGAAGACATATTAATATCAAATTCCAGGAAAAGGAAACAACTTTTATCTAACTTATACTTCAAAGCATAAACATATCACAAAATTTCAGTTGGAGATGCTTTACCAAAGGTTTGTTACTTCAGCCTTGCATGGCCCTGATTTGGTCAAAGATGGTAAATTGTAATAGCCAATGTTTAAGAATTGGTGATTACTTTCATTATTAGCTAGTGAGAATTGGACAACAACCAATTATCAGCTGCAATGGTCTTCAGGACCCACCTTATCACTTCCTGCGCTGTAGGACCTTCTATAATTTTTATTGCAACCCAGTACTAATAGAAATATATAATATTGAGAATCGGTGGTTCTTGTAAATTTTTTCTCTTTTTAGTTAACATTATTGCTGCACTTCACAGTTACAGCACAAGGTCCATACTTATTACCCATGACAAAGTAGTTTCTGTCAATAATCAAATTATAAGTTTGAACATGCTGAAAAGTGAATCCACGTCCTTGGTTTGGTATACTCTGCATATGTTGGTTTCAAATGTTCATTGACAGTCAATTTTCCAAAATTTAAAGAATATCTTACAGGTAGTAATAGATATTTGGACTACTATAATGCAGCCTATGTTAACAAATAATTCTATAAGCATTGATAAAAGACCCAGATTATGCATGCAAAAGTTGTATACCCATGTTCCTCACTGATTTAACAAGCTCACATGGAGCAATCTACTGGGCGATTCCTCAGCATTTGACAAACTCAAATATATACCTCCTACTGCTGCTAATGGTGAACAGATATTTTTCCTCCGATTCAAATATTACAGCAGGGAGATAAGAAGTGTCCTCTTTTTTAGTGGGATTTTTCTTGGTCCAGAGTTTCCACAAGTCCAATACTGGGCTGCTACAATGTGGAAAAACCTGGGAATTGAAAGCACTTTGATCATTGAAGACTGTCTTCATCTTTAGATTCAATTGTGAAGCTAATATGGACAAAATATTGGAGGCAGGACCTTGGTACGTGCATGGAAAGCCACTCATGCTCTAGAAGTGAACTAGCATGGAAATGGTGAAAACCGAGAAGAAGAACATCCCCTTGTGGATCAACTTTTCATGGAGTGTTGCTGGAATATTGGTCCACTGAGGGGCCTAGTCAGTAGCTAGCAGCTTGGGCAGACCAATATGCCTAGACAGGCAAGTCCCAACCCTTCAAAAGATTGGATATGCCAGAATATGTTTCGAGGATAATATGGAAAGAGGCTTGCCAGAGAGCACTAAAATTATGAAGTTAGATGATGATGGCAAACTGATAGAAGCTGCAGTTAGCATCAGTTATCAATGGAGACTTGTGAAGATCCTACAACCAAAGTCGAAGAGAAAGAAACCAGCCTCCTCTTCAACACCATGAACCTTTTAGCTTGGAACTTGGGGGGTTTAAATAACCCCAAAGAGCAGAAGGTATTATTTGACTATATGTCAATTATGAAATCTAGTTTTGTTGGTGTTATTGAGACCAAAATAAAAGCTCATTCTCTTCAAGACGGGTAATGGTTCATTGATAAGGGCTGAGAACTATAAGCAACCATGCTCAGCACTTCAATGATTGCCCAGGGCACAGAAAATTGAGAGCGAGGGTGGTGACTGGTGCATGTGACTCACACACAGCTCTTTAGGAGCTCGGACTTCTAGGATTGGCTCATTAGCGAGGGGCATCCCTACTGGTGCCGGCAGTGAGAACAAGGGATCACTGGAAAATGGTGACCCAAAAAAAAAAGCAATGTTCTGCTCCCTGGGCAAAACTAAGACAAAACTAGACTTTTTTGCTCACCTGGACAGAACATAGACTGAACTTCAGATAGCCAAACTTGGCTTTGATACCACGTAAAAGATTGCATTTACTTGATATTCACTGCATAGAGGTAAGGGTATATATACACCGTTACAAGATTAAATTACGGAATGTAATCCTAAAGATCAAGGGATTATAATCCCTGTAATAAAGAAAAGAATCAATGCAGATAAATGCTTAATCTGTAAGAGTAGAATCCATGCAGATAAATACTCAATCCGTAACACTCAAAAATTAGCCGCTCAGTATTTCGGGACATTTTAGATTGCACAGCAAATTGGCAAGGTAGCTTATTATTTGGCCTTGTAGTCAGGAAGTAAAATTCATAATGTGGTGCTGTTTCACAGCTAAAAGAGTACAAGGGAGATCCAACAACTTTGGTCCCTCTTCCTTCACTATTGGAGGTAAAGCAATTGTATGAGCTAGGCTCAATAGGGAAATATGGGAGTTAGTAGTGCAGTGGCAGGGATTGCTAATAGAGTAGGCTTCTTAGGAGTTTCTTGAAGATTCAAGAAGACCTATCACGAGTTTGAGCTTGAGGACCAGCCTTGTCTAAGGGGGGTAATGATATGCAAGATGCATTCATAGGGAGGAAATATACAAGTAGATCAATTAAGAGTTGATAGCGGTGGTAGTTGCGAAGTTTATCAATTAATTGGATTCTTTCTGCAGTACTTATCTTATTTAGACACTAGTTATCTTATTAAGGATTTTCAAAAGTCTACTTTTAGTAGGAGAATAAGTTACCAAATGCCCATTCTCTTTTACTTCCAAAAAACTATATGTATTCAGCCTATATTAAAAGGGAGAGGAGGAATAAGAAAGGGTCAGAATTCATCTTAAAATCGTTGGCAAAGAGCTTGTCAGGGGACGAGATTTCTCAGCAGCAACTATAAGGTCTAGAAAGAGGAAAAACTCCAATAAAGGGAAAGAGAATTTTCCTATGAGTCATCCCACGACTATGTCCTAAGCAAAAACAAATATGTCACGATTTTAACAAGAAATAGTACACATAGAACATTGCATATTTTGTGAAGTTTGCTACAAGAACAAGAAGATAATCAGGTAAAACCTTTTGAAGCATGCTGATGCATGTATGTCTATGCTAAGCCTTTTACTTATCATCTAGGAATTCACAAGTTGGGTTCAGACCAGAAATCAAAAACTAAATTAGGTTGCCAACTGCCAAACATGCCACTAGTACTACTACAATCACAGGACATCCAGGTTTCAATAGAGAAATTTCACAGCTCTCTCACATAATGCACTTGATTGAACTACAAGAACTTCTATGCATTTTGTAATATATCTTTAGTTTCCAATAGACACGATCGACAAACCCTGCCTGTACAACCAAAGTATTCATGTTCCATTTCTTGTGAAGTTCAAGTTGAACTAACTTTCATTTAATCAACTGAAAAGTGAAAATACATTCCATCAGCTATCAAAAGCAAATGAAAAGTGGGTTAGAAGCAAAAAAAACAGTAGGGAAAAAAGAAGGCATAGCATAGAAAATTAGGCAGAGTAGAGAAGAACCTTCCACAAGCGACAACAATATCATCAAATTTTAATCCACCAGGACAAGACTTAAGTTGCTGCTCAATTTCACTTATTGCATTAATGTAGCCCCTGAATGAAATATTTCAAAATGAAACAATATCATTACTGTGCAATACATAAAACTTATAATAGCTAAATACA
Source organism: Erythroxylum shatona (assembly GCA_027568895.1). NCBI lineage: Eukaryota > Viridiplantae > Streptophyta > Magnoliopsida > Malpighiales > Erythroxylaceae > Erythroxylum > Erythroxylum shatona. The sequence continues at coordinate 6,829,259 of JAOSBK010000007.1, read as the reverse complement.
ATCCAAAGAAAAAGCTGAATAGTTAATATGATGTGCACAAAAAATGTCATCATGCATACATCCATTGCATCAAAAAAGAATTTATATTTAATACAATGAACCCTATAAGCTACTGAAACACAAAAGACAAGATTTTTTTTTGTCTTTTTTGTACTGAAGATGTCGGGAACCAGGTTGTACAAGCATTATTGGTAGTAAAAAAGTAAAACAAAGGAAAGAGATAGATGCAAAACATCACTGAAGTAAGAGATCACCAAGCAAAACAGCATGGAAGTAAGAGATCACCAAGCACCAAGTATTAATACATCAGTAAGATCCAAAAGAAAAATGAAAGGAAAATGCAATGGAAGTATGGATTTTCTTAAAAAAAATCAATTATAGTCTATGAAATGCTAAACCTAAAATGCTCTAGATTTTCTTTTTAACAACATTAATAGACATTCAGTTGTGTTTATCCCACATAACTTTGAATAGTAAGGGGGCAGAAAGGAACAATAAGAGAAAATGATTCAATACAAATTTCATTGCAAGATATTATAAACGGAAAAACTACCTCTATATTACAAGAAAATGAGGAAATGAAGAAATGGCTAGAAAGAACTATGAAAATCATTGAGAGGAAGGTAAAATCTCACTGCATTCAACACTTAGTCAAAGACATAGCTCAAATGTACTATTTGTTTCACTCTTCAACCATCCAAGTGGAACAATTCCCTTACCGAAACCCAACTCCTCCTCCCTACCCTCCAAGCCCATGCAAAAAGCAAAAGCTCATCATGGAAATTGGACAAAAATATAATAAATACGGTGGTGGATACCTAATATGTCACTGTGGGATACTCAACAAATTGCATTTCTCTTGTCATCTCTCATGCATCATAGCGGCAGGAAAAGATGCTACTGATTGAGTTAACACTTTCATTTTGAACAAGATTCCACCAAATGGATTTAGTCTCCCCTACATCTAATTACTACCTACCACTGCTACTCCTTACCCTCACCTTCGAACTGAAAGTGGATGAAAGAGGAAAAATGGATATACTGAAGGAAAGAGAAACAGGAAAAAGCAACAAGTCCAAGAAAGAACCCCAACTGTTAAATTACCACTGTAATTCTATCATTACCAACTACTAAATGCAGAAGAGCTTGAGATTGCTATCTAATACACTAATGAAGTAAATGAAGAAGGGCCCAATGACACAAGGAAAACTTATAAGGTGTATAAAAAAGATGAAAATGGTTAAGAATACTCAATAGTTGCACCAGATGATGCAAGCTATGATAGCATTCCAAAAGAAGGCCAGCATTAGTAAACAACTCACCATGTTCCTAAGGCGTTCGATCCACCAACAGGAATAACATATGGCTTTCTCCCTTCCCTTTGCAATTTTTCTTTCAAGATATTTGTAAGAACCTGGTATCAAAACCAAATAAAAGGAAAAGAATATTGACAGACCTTATTTGAGGTGCAATAAACTGACACTACTCTTTGGAAAACATGCAAAGTATTTGAAACCAAATCCAGTGTTTCAGCTAACCAAAAATGACACTAAAAGTGAGAAATGAATTGACACCCTTGCTATGCACAGTAAAATGATCTAGCTCAGCTACATAATGGCATCTTAACAAAGGCTATTGGTTTTATGATTAACTCCTAGAAGGGTAATTCGACAAGGAAGGGTCATGCAACCTTTGCAGAGAACCTAACTCCTAGGAGGCACATAAGACAATGCATCCGCTATAAGCAATATGAGTGATTAATACCATGACAGCACAAACAAATAATTTTTAAAAAGAGTTATAATACTTTTAAAAAATGGATTGTAGGGATCAACAATTTATAATGAACCAAATTACATATGATGCTTTGAGTGGCAATTAACGAGCATTTCATAGTGAAGCAATTAAACATAAATTAAAGACTTTGCCAAAGGAAACAAAAATCACAATTGAAAAACCTTATTTATTAAAGGCATAGATACAGACCACGCTACCAACTTGCGCATATTCTTCTTTTGAAATAAGTTGAACATGCGCTCCAACTAATCGCTCAACAAGAAGGTTGCCTGTCAATCCAGGATCTTGATCCACAAGCACCTGCGTCGACATTTCAAAGTGACAATAAAAATTTATAACGCAACCATATTTTACAGCATTCTTGTGGCACAAAACTAAAAAGGACTGCTAATGAACCTTAGATGTGCGAAGAATAAGATAAGAGTCGAGATTAAGATACTTGGCGGCAACAGCAGTAGCACGGCAGTGATTGCTCTGAATGCCTCCTATTGTTATGATACAGTCGGCACCCTCTGCCACTGCTTCCGCTAATAAAAACTCCAACTTCCTAACTTTGTTACCACTCAATTGCATGCCCGACAAGTCGTCACGCTGAACAAAACCCAAAGAGCATATATTTTTTAGTTTGAATTAAAACAACAAATTTTAACGAAGATTGAGATTGATGATGAATTCACCTTGAGCCAAACCTCGGTGCCCTGAGGCAATTTAGGAAGGTTCCACTTATGAATAGGAGTGGGAAGGTAGGCAAGCGAGAAAACGTGAGAAGGGATTGGATTCAGATGGTTTGCCCATGAAGGAGGAGTGTAGCGTTTCTGGGTCAGGAATTGGAACAACTCACTCTCACTTTGACTGGGGCTTCTCTCCGTTTCCATCATCACCTGCTGAGACTGAGAATCAACAGTAGTGAACGTAGAAGGACCAACCTTTGGTTTCAAGGAACTACGTTTGTTACAACAGATGGTGAAGGTGAAGGGAGACTGGATGAGGAGACAGTGTTGGCCGAGGAACCGATTGCAAAGCATCTGATCTCAATGTTGTTTTTGTTCTTCTAGTCATTTGTCTTTATTTTCCTGCGAATTCTTGGTCATAATTGGCCGTTTGCTAAATAACTGATCTGTGATATCCTACTTATTAATTGCAAATACATGCGTAACATTAATATTCAATTACTGAATTAATATATGTACATATTACAAAGATAGCATATGCACTCAATTGACTTATTTTGGGGTATAAAAAAATTAAGTGAACATAATATTAATTGTGATTTGATATGTCTTGAACTTTGGTATATTTGGGTTTCAATTAATAAATTGAGATTAAATGTACTTATGGTCTTAAAAAGTGCTAAGTGATAAAAAAAAATTAATGTTTGAAAAAGCCTAAAATTGTGTGACAAATGGGTTGACACGAATATGACAAATGACATTGTCAATAAGTTGACAAGTGGCCTAATGAAAGTGATGCAATTGGCAACATAAATGGAGGACAAATAAGAGTCGTGCATTAGAGACATGTGTTAATGCATAAATGAGACACATAGTAGCTTAAGTGTTACGTTCTTGTAAGAAAGTTTCTACAGACTTCACTTTGTTTTCAATCTCTCCACTGAAATTTTTTGCCTATGCTTTGAATTTCTGCATCGATCTCACATGTTATCCTACGAAATCCTTTGCCAAACTATTCACTAAGGGAGCTACTTCATGTTATCCTTTATATTGTTGTCTCTATGATGAGAAGATTATCTTAACTCCACCTTGATCTTGAAGTTGAGTTTGGTTGCTTGAAAGGGCTGATAAAGTTGGATCTTTTGAGTTGTTCTTAAAAATTGAGAAGGCAAGGGAATACTAAACTTGGAATCATGTTAAAACATGTATTGTTTGATGTTTGAAGTGGATAAAATGTGTACTGAATTAATGAAGAATTGAGGTTAGAAACTTGATACATGCTGGAAATATATTGATTGAACTTGGAAGTTTTCTATGCTTGCTTTTGGTGGATGAAAACCGTGGATATAGATTGATTCATGGATGAATTATGTCTAAATTTCAAGTATAAGAAGGTGGGTTTGTGCCAAAGAAAGATGTTAATTAGGTGTGCTTGAATTGAGAAATAACTAGGACTATATGCATAATAATGTAATAGTTTCTAGTTTGACTTTTAATGCAAGAAAGACAATGAGTTGTGAGCTATCAATTGAATAATTTTGAATTGGAATAGGAGTGGTTATTGAAGAGGAATTGGAGTATGATTCAGGCCTAATAGAGGTATAATTGATGAACTATAAAGAGGTTGTTTCAACTTTGGTATAAAATGTAAAAAATATATGGAAATGTGAAAGAAAAATTGTTGGAATATATTAATTGTAGTATTTTCACTAAACATGCATTTTTATTTTAGTCATATCTTGATCTGTAGATATTTAAATGGGATGATTTTAAGTTTAGATTAAACTAGAGATAGATGGCTATATGTTTCATGCAGGAATTGAATTTTAATTCTATCTCTAAGAGTTTCAAATTTTGGCTTGAAGTTGAGTATTGTGATTGCCATAGATTGGGAACAATCTTAAGTATAATTTACAGAAAACTAAACCAAATTGCATGAAATTGGTGTCATTAGAAACTTAAGACATAAAGGAACATTTGTTTAGAAGAATTTATTGCTTAAATATTACATTTTCCTTGTCAAAATGGCCATGAAAACTTGACCCGAAATCTATTTTGAGAAAAGGTGGAATGATGCTTGAATAAGGGAATCATTAGGTAGTGCACTGTGACAAAGAGGAAAACCAAGGAGTTGCATGATTGTGCATAAGCATGATCATGACAGAGAAGGATTGTCAAGTGGTTGCATGATCGTGCACAAGCACGATCGTGACAAAGAAGGTGCAATGTTGTTTGATAGCTTTGCACTACCTTTCCTCTTTTGACCATAACTCCTTCTCTGGACCTCCGATTGACTTAAAATTTGAACCACAAGCTCCTCACACATTATCTTTGCTCTTTTTGAAATTTCATTGACATTTGAATTCACTAGGAAATGATTGATAAATGATTGATTGATGATTTTATAATAATCAAGTGTATTGAGCTATGAACCTTAGTGCATGATTGAGTGATGAACTTAGAATAAATTTGTATTATTGAGGTGTAAACCTAAGTTCAAATTAGAC
>JAOSBK010000007.1:6801501-6817179 GCA_027568895.1 Erythroxylum shatona | reverse complement strand
TTATTATTATTATTATTATTATTATTATTATTATTATATGTTCTATGTTTTTTATTAGAGTTATAAACTTAATTTTTAAAAATTAAATATCTAAAATCTAAATTTTTATGAAAATATTCAAAGAAATACTAAGATATAATATTCATGTCCTTATAATTTTTTTAAAGTTATGCCCTTATAAATCATTTTATACATAAACAACTAATAATAAATAATTAATTTTACCAAATATTTTTAATAAAATGCTAGTATTATCCATTGGTCAAATCAATGGATATAATCTGCTATTAGCTCACCTTTGATAGAATCAGCTATTAGCTAATACAATCAGCTGCTTGCCAAATAGGATCATTGTCTAACTGATAGGAGCGAAGTTCTTTAACAAAAAAAGGTTACCCGATACTGGTACGAAATTTAATTTTGGTGTGATATCTTATTGGCACTACCAATATTGATTACTATTTTAGATAATTTTTTAAATTTATAAAATAGTCTTTAAAATTTTTAAAACTACAAAATAGTCTTTTACAATTCACAATTTACAAGTCATCCACAACCACATTTACCAGTCATCCACGATCACATCTACAAGCCTCCAACATTACACACATTCACAATCAGTGATCCATAGTTCCACATATAGCAAAATGCAACCTTAGCTATTAACATTATAATCTGTGTTAAAATTACTTCGTAAAAAGTATAAATCTTTATCTTCTTTTTTACAATTGTCTTTTTCTACTATGTGTTTGTTTGTTTTTCCTTTACTTAGTTTTCTGGTTTAAATGCCAACCTGAGAGAAGCAACAAGTGTGTGAAAGTTTCTTGTTGATCTTTTTGTTGGGATTTTTCAGTGTTAATTGTGTTCTCTATTTTATAATATACATGTTATTTCTAAGAATGTATACGTTTTCATTTCAAAACGCACCCTTTTGTGATATTTGTTTAGTTTTATGAGTTTCAGCATCGTGGAAAGTGAACAAAGCACATAGAAGAGATATGAGGCTTTGGATCTTACAGGGAGGCCGTTGGCTGTAAGGGAGCTGTGGTGGATAGCAGGGCTCTGCGGCAGCTATGGGGAGGTTATTGGTAGTGATGGCTATAAGTGGAGGCTGTGAGCGACTTCTCGTATACATGGTTGCTTCCGCTTAAAGCTGCCTGCTGCATTTCAATTAATTGCTAGGTTTATTTATTTTCTTTTTTGCATTTAGGTTCCTGGATTATTTGAATTTCACAATATTGATAGCTATGTTACCAGTATTTCAAATACCAATCGGTACAAAACATGGGAATTTCGTATTATTTTTTGACTAGTACAGTACAAAATCTAAACTTTGCAATTGTATTGGTAAAAAGTAAATACTAATATTTGTATAAATATAAATATATTTTTTAATTTTAAAATTTTAGCAAAGGTATTAGTTTTTAATATTTATATAATTTTTTAAAAAATAAAATATATTATATTATAGAAAAAGCTATTACACGTTCCTAAATAAGGATTATACAATTAGAGTCAAGTGAGGCTATACTGAACAAGATGTACACCAAAATATGAAAATTTACATCAAAATAACCAAATTGCTCTAAGTTCTTGGCTATTTGTGCATTGCTTCTTATTGGCAATCATAACTGCTCTAATCATGGTGGCAATTTGCTTGGTAAGTTGATATTTATGTTTTTTCTCATTCTTATATAGTCTCTTATTCCTTTCTCTCCAAGTGGAATAAATTCCTACATGAAATTAAGTCTTGATGTGAATGTTATTCCTCTGATCTGCTTTGGTGTACCTAATGATTGTATTTAGCGTCTCATATCATACAAAGTTGAAGCTTGAAAGTTGTAGCATATTCAAAATTCGGCTTCACACTGACTTGCTATAGCTACATTCAAGGAAAAAATTATCCATATTTTCATTCATAGTGATTAAACCTACCAAACCACCTATCTTTAGTTCTTAGTCTCTTCTTTATCACTAGCCATGAGAATACCACAACTTTGGGACTCAAAACTTGCTTTCAGATTATATCAACCTATAGGATTAATTCCAGCTGCTGCATTAAATTTTATTTAATATTAAATTAATTATCTATAATTTTTATTACATATAATAAATTTTAATTAAAAATATCAACTCTAATTTAAGTAAAATATTGTAACTTAATTTTAACTCAATAAACTCTAATCCATAAATAGCCTAAGCATCTTAATTTTTCTAAACTCTCTCATCCATCTTTTTTAGTTTACTTGGTTTTGTTCTTCGTCTTCTCTTCTTTTCACGCTCTCTATATCCTTTGTTTTTTATCGTCTGTCTCATTTTTTTCATCACTTGTGCTCTTTTTAATAGATAAAAGCATCATGTAAAAGAAAATGATTCAATCTATTGAGAAAGAAAAATGATCAAGAAGGATTAGCAGTAGAATTTAGGAACATTTTTTGAACAAAATCCAATCGACCGAGAGGACTTTCATTTTTTTTTCTCGTCATTTTTCTCATGTTCTTTATTCATTCCCTCTTTCTGCTAGATGCTCTCTATCTATCTTAAGCTATGCTTTTCTCTTATATAAAGTAAAGATAGGGTGTAACAAACGTGAGTTGGACGAAAGTAAGACAACAAATGAGCACATAAAGAGAGAATAAAATGAACGGAGTCAGCAGAGAGGACAATGAAACAAAGATAAGAGAAGTACAAACAGAGAGAGGGAAAAAATTAAGGAAGGAGGGCCATAAGTTGGGTCCATTAAGTTAGATGTTGCTTTGAACCCAGGATGACAATGAGTTGGGCTGAGTCCAGACCTGCCTAGGTTTGAGCCCTTAAGCCTAAGTCTAACCGAGTTAGAGGTAGCCTGACCCCAACTTGAGCCCAACTCAGCACAACCAGAACTTTTTAAATTAAAATAAAAAATGACATCATTTATTAATAAAATGATATTGTTTTCAACAAAATGATATTATTTTGCTTATAAAGCTCTACCTAACTCGAGGCTTGATTTGTCAAAAAAAAAAAGAAATTTGAGGCCTAGTTAACCCTAGCCTGACTCGTCGAGCTAGATTGGGCCAAGCCTAAGCCTAATTACCATCTCTATTTGAAACTTAAAAGCTTCAGTATAATTGCAACCCCAATCCTCCATGTGACATCCCTTTGAAAACAACTTGTTTTGTTACTCATTCACTCTTCTATTTAAAATTTTTGGGCTATTTTTTAGACTTTTAAATTGATCATGGTTGCGAGACTAGGCAAAAAGGGATGAGAGAGAAAACTAGAGGGGGGAATTATGGTTAAGTTAGATCATTTTGATTAAATTAGGGTCATTAGTTTTAATCAAAATTTATTTGTATAATTGAAAAAATAAAAAAAATTAGTTTAATATTAACTTAAGTTTAACTAAACATATGGTCACACTATGTAACGAAGCTTCCAAATGACACAGTAAAACTCACATAAAATTAGTAGTAAATCAATATTAACATGACACTTAGCTAAGGAAGATATAACCCCATTAAAGGTTCCATCGTTCTAGGATTCAAATTGTATGTTTTAGAAACGTTAAAATCTTATATGTATTTCAATGTAAATATTATGATTAAAAATATACTTTTTGCCTTTTAATGTATACATGATTCAGGATTTAATAAACACCTTTGTGTTTATACTTCTTTGGTAGTTTATTTCTCCTCACCATACCTCTAACGTTAAAATATTCTAAGTTCTTCCAACATGTTCTATTTTTCTTCGAGTTGTTACGAGAGTATCATAAGAATCTGAACACAATCAATCAAAACAAGGGTGTGTCCAGAATCTCAATATGATTGTTATATATTTTATTCACCAAAGTATCGGATAACAGAGAAAATAATTAAAACAAATTCTTACATATATACGTATATATATATCCCTTCAAAATAGTAAGGTATGAATGCTTATTATCATAGTAAGAAGTAAATAAGCAGGTGATTATGTTTATTCATCGGTTGTATTATCATAGTAAGAAGTAAATAATGGTAAAGGTCTTACAAATTTAGGGTTTCTATATGTATTGTAAAGAATATAACGTAAGATAGAACACAATCATTTCCTATGATATATTTTCGTCAGCATCTCATATGGGAGTTACAAGGGCATAAGTAAACCAGTGTCTTATTCATGTTTCCAACAGCATCTTTTCTGCGTACTGCCATGGGCACTGACATGTTAGTTTCAAGAACTACATAGACCTAGACCGGTACACCATTATTTATTAAACCATATTTTTGCTAAGATTAAGATTTCTTTTCTTTTTTCCTTGCAAAACCCTTTATTCTTTAATTAAGTTCATTCTTAAGGCAACATCTTCTCAATTACCTAAAAACACCAAGGTAATTTACGTACGAAATCATAGCAAAACACTAGTAAAATATATGCCCATTTTACGTATGTTAAATACCCTCACATTTAAGATACTAATTTTTCCACAAGCAAATCCTTCATAAAGAAATCATCCTAAACAAATTTCAATTCTAGGAAGATTAACTCATCAATCTAAGTAATTAAATATCACAATTCTTTGTTTATTTACCTCTTTCATCAACCACCTATGTTTATACGTGATTACACTAAATTGTCGTTTAATCTCAATCTAACCTACCAAAATTTTGAATTAAACTCAACCTAAATAAATTCACCTCATGTACAAAATGAATACAAAAGGAGTGAAAATTATGAGCTAATAAGTATTCAATAAGCCAATTGAAAACAAACCAATGCAATTATATTTCAAACAAATGAAGCACGATCAAATTGATTGAAATTTCATCCAACCATTTAACTCCAGGGTAAAATGCTTGTCATAAATATCTTTGATTATTTAGGTAGGTTATAGTTTCAATAACTACTAGTATCACTCATAAATTTGACCCATTACTTAGTTTAACTTTATTCTTTTTTTGTTATCTTATCAAACTTGTCAATTTGCAATTAATATTGGCTAATCAGTTACTCATGAAGTTAAAATCTAAACTCAAAACATGTTAAAAATAATATGTGATCATGTTGTTTGAGCTTTAAAATTTATAAGCCCTCAAATACCACAAGCATATAGGTCGTGGTTGTAGTATAAGAGGTGTCGGTCTCACAAGGAGGGGGACTAATCTAATCCTAAAATCTAAGGCCAACAATATATAAGACTCAAAATAAACAATGCAACGGAAAGTAATTACGAGAATTAAATTCAACCACTTAAATCATAAATTAAACATGAAGGAATTAACAATTAAGCAATAAGCACACAAAATGGAAATCAACCAAAGAGTTTACCAAGTTATGAGAAAGGGGATTTTACTTATCATTAATGCTAACCTAGCCAATTATGTGTCAGTTCTAGACTGTCTTAGGGTTGATTATTCTCTCTCGAGTTATAATCATTAAACACTAAATTATAAACTCTAATCAGATTATGGAATTAACAATCTCTCAATTTACAAATTTTTCAAAACCTAGTTAGCTTTGAAGCACTCTAATAAACTATTGGAACATCATACGTGATCTCTCTCCGCACATTTACCAATATGATTTATCACGGTTTCTATTAAATCGCCTAACTCTCATTAATCTGATTTAATCTTATTTCATTCAGTCCACTCTCTCAGTTTATTACCGAATTATGCAATAATGTAATCAAATCATGTCATTCATCCAATAAACACAATCAACTAGATTATCAATAAATCAAAATAAAATCCCGAAGGAGAGTTAGACCATCATCATCATTATACGATCTATCATCATACAATCCATCCTAACTTTATACATGAATAAAATTGAAATAAAAAGAAGATAGACACTTAGAATGGACGGTCTAGGAAGGCAACAGTGTCAAAAAACCTCCTAATTTGGGAAGCACGTTGAGACCACTTCTTCTTCCCCCTTCTACCTCTTCCTCTTCTCTTCCTCTTTCTGTCTTTAGGGTTTTCAATAGTGGCTGCACAGAAGCTCCCTTTTTTATGCCTCTTTATGTTCTTTTTATACTCTTTTATATTTGGGGTAACCTTAGGGTTTTTTTAGGGTTCGAAAAGTCCAAAAAAAGTCCCTCGAAATATAAAATTCATGAGCGTTTGCACATCTACCAGATGCAGGCCACGATCATGGCTCACATTTGAGCCTTCTGTCATAATCGTGGCATGCAAGCCACAATTATAGGCCAAACTTGGAGCTTTTGTCACTATCGTGGCCTGCCAACCATGATTGTGGGCCTGTGTTATAGCCCAACTTCTCTCCAAACTTCTTTGTTCTTCAATATTGACCCTGAAATACTAGCAAATATATCAAAGTACCTCAAAAATATAATATTTAAGCTCAAAGACTTGTACTAAACCATAAAACACTTAAAACACAAATAAATCATAAACTAACACAATTTTAGCCTAGACAAATACCAAATGATCGAACTAACGACTAAACACATATCAAACTATGCCCTAAAACGCGTTGTAGTTTACGCTTATCAATATGCTTAGCCAATTTAATAATCTTTTTTAAGAATCTTCAGTTACATTTTAATTAAAAAAACTTCTAATTAATTAATTTTGTTTTCCTTAATATCTCAACTTAAACTTATTTTCCTTAATATCATTTCTTAATTTCTTGGAATCATAACTTCATAAAGTGAATGTTAGATTGAATGCTTATAAATAAACTAAGGTTCAAGATAATTTATCCACCACACTTAAGCTATGCATTTTTTTCTCAATGCACAATCATGAAGCAAAATAACAAAGGAAAATAGGAAAACAAGGAGAAGGATGAAATAAAAATAAGGAAAAGAAAACTTCTTTAATCCCCAATTACATTGTTTTGGGCTATAAGTTTTGAGATATATCATAAATGAAAACTCATAAAGGAAAATAACACAAAATACTAATTGAAAGATGGATAAAATGCAAAGTATATAAGAAATAAAAATAAACATGCAAAGCTAAATAAAAATATCTAACAGTTATTATAAATAAACTTAAATGATTGGCTTGTCTCCCAATAAAAATTTCCTTAAAATCTTGTAGTTGGTGTTTATTGTTAGGGAGGCAATGCAAATGATTTATGGCCCTCCTCCTTGAAAATGTTCTAGGTTCTATGTGAAGGTAGTCCTTTAAATTTGATATTCCTTTTATCCATGCCTTTTTGTGCTCTTGTGTCATCCTCTAAACTCACTTGATGATATTTTAACAAAATTCATAGATTTTATTATTTATTATAACATTAACATAGTGGGAATGTTAAAGAAAAAGAACAATTTACACCATTTGTCAAATAAATACAAAGTCAACTATAGATAGTTTATTAAATTGGAGTAATTTTAGAGTATTGATTCTCGAGTATAATAGTTCTAAAGTGTTTGAACTTAAGAAATCACGAGGCTTAGTAAATTTTTTTTAAAGTGGAAAACTCTTGAAAATTAATTTTACTAATTTAATCTCCTATGTCTGACTAAGGGGAAACAGTTGGATGGTTGTCTTATTGGGTTTTTTAATTAATTTAAATAACAAACTAATCTAACTTTCGTATTTGAACGCTTATCATCCAAATTAATTATTAAACCCAACTAATAATTACCACTTAAGTTAATATATTTCTAATTCTTAACCTAAGCATCCATAGTTTCTTGTCTATCGATCCTTCGTTTAATACCAAAATGATGCAAGGTTTAATCATGATGTTACATCCATTCAGTTTAGAAACTATAGCAATAGAAGACAACAACACAATCCCTCAATCATGTATATTTGACTAAAATAACTGCATTAATCCTTAAGAAAAAGAGATCAACTCCTCACGGAAATAAAAAGGTTCATCATATTTAAATACTCCAAACCCATCTTGATCAATATAAAAAAAAGTATTAAAGCAATAAACTAAGTGAATAACTGAAATAAACTATCAAAAGCTAACAGAGTATGAGTTATCAACTAACAGAGGAGTAAGTTTAATAAAAATAGAGAAATAATAAACAAAATAAGCAGACAAGTGTTTAGATGAGAGAGTTGCGGTGATCTCCTATGCTCTCAAGCTCTCTACATTGACTCTCACCTTCTGCTCCTGTTTGGTTCTCACCTAGACGATCAGATGCTCAAGTTGTTTCCACCTTTCTACTGTTCTTCTTCTTCACCTCACCCGATTGGTCTCTACTTTCTCTTCTCTCTTCTCCACCTTTTTTCTTTTTCTCATTTTTTGTCCTGCAATGAGTCTATGTAGTGTGAAAGGTGTGTATGATGGGATGTGTGTGCTGCTGCCTCCCTTACTCTATATGTTTTTAGTTTGTTTTAGGTCTAGGTTTTTGAGTCGTCCCTCATATATATGACACGTAACTTGATGAATTAAAGGAAAAATGGGTCACAAGGGTGTCAAGTTAAGTTGTTGCCATAAGGGCACTTGTCACAGTGGTGTCAAGTAACACTTTGGTGTTAGTCATGGTGGTGACAAGTTATGTCACCAACCTCTTAGTGGTGACAAGTTAAGCCACCACCCTTCTTCTTTTTTTTTCTTTGTTGCATCGAAAACATAAGCACAATAGATTTAGTGAAATGGTAGATTTCAAAAACTTTTTTCGAAATCAAAATGTAGTGGAAACATAATAACCAAATCAACATGTTTAATCCATACATTATACGGTTTTAGAAAAATAAATAGCATATGAACAAGATCAAAATATTAACGACTCATTTACTACAACTTTGACTCCTCACTATTGTATCCTCTCCACGCTATTGTATTCTCTTCTCTTTGTTGTATCTTCAAACAATCCGATCTACCACTTATTCTCCTTGGACAACTTAGTTAACAAGATCCTTTAATGGGAAAGTAGAAGAAATATTGAAGAGGTTTTCCTTAGTTGTTGAAAGAACTAAAATGAGACTCTTCTCATTACCAATTTCGGTAAAGGAAGAAGGAGAGGCAACTTTTTGCACCACTTCATTCTCTTAAATAAAATGAAAGAGAGAGACATAAATGAGACATTCACATTTGTTTAATATGGCTAGATGAAAAGACAAAAACCAAAAATGATACTCTCATTTTCAGTTGCAAGATGAAAGAAGGGAGAGACAGCAACTAATGTACTTACTCCTTCTTTAATCAAAAGAATGCTAAAAGGTTGATAAGTTTTTCTACATTCCAACATTAAATGACAACCATTGAACCCTTTAATGATAAGACCATTAAACCATTTAATAAGGACACCATTAAACCATTTAATGATGATGAAGCATGATTAAAAAAAAACCCATCTTAAATTTAGCAATTCAATGCTAAATGTGTAGCTACCCATTTAGCTATAAAACTGAAAACTACATATTGTAGTTTCAATTTTTACCCTCCTTCTTGTCTTTACAAATCTTGTTTTAATTTAATTAATTTAATAAATTAAGTCAAACAAAAATCTAGCCCAATATTAAATGTTTACTTTGGGCTTCTAATTAACACTTAATTAGAGTACGTCAAAACTTTTAATCATAGGCTTAAAACTCAATTTAACTAACTCTTAATTAAATTGTTTCGGTATTATTATTCTAAATCTAATTCAGTCCTTTCTTCTTTCTTTTCTTTTCGATATCCTCTATTTATGTTTCTTAATTTGCTTGATAACCTTTTCTAAAAGCCAAGTGGGGAATCTAATTGGACTTATATAATTCAAGCTCCAATAAGCCTGAATTAATTTAATCTTATTAGAATTAATTCCAACTTATTAACCAAATATCATTCCACTAAAGATAATTAGCTGAACTCTTGAATTACTAAATATTATGAGAACATATTTTTCAAATAAGATGTTCAATCACAAACTCTATTATAAACTATATTATAGCCATCTTCACAATAAAGGATAAAATTACCGTTTTCTCCTTATGTTAGTTTTTTCTTCAAGATCTCACGTTTTACTCTATATAGTGATTAACACACAAGATCTCATCTTAGTGTTAAGACTTGATGGGTAGCTAGTCCATCAAACTACTGGCGCTAGTTTAATCACTAATCTCCATAAGATATTTAGAAGTAATGATATCACTATAAACTCTTTATTTGAGTGAATGTTCTCTAATACATATTTCAATTAATAATTCCAACATGCAGACACTGGATTGATACTTCGTAAAAATCTATTATGATCATATCAAGAATTCTAATGAAACAGATATGAGTTTACCACTCATCAAGATTATGATCCATAATAATCAAATGCTCAAATTTATGTTTTAAGATTAATGTAGCAGCCTACTTTATTCTGTAAAACACACGTGATTTTAGATTCATTTAATAGTGCCATTATCGATATTCAACTACTATCATGATATGAAACTCATCATTCTCTCGAAGTAAACTCCTTTACTTACATGGAGATAAATCGCAATACTACAGTCTAAACCATAATCAAGCGACTAACCTGATTATTCAACTGTGAATCAATTAATTTAGATTCTAATAATATACATGTTTCCCATACATCTACATGTATATGTATATTATTTACAAAAGAATCTTGGTACCTTATGACTAGTTATATAATTCTCATACATATAAAACCAAACTCTTTTGTTTCTTTAATAATAAATATTTTCGTTACAAAATTGTAACTGGAAGAAAATTAAGTTACATGTAAATACACTTACTTTCTAGGGTACTATATTTACATAACTCCAACACCAATTGGATCAATATATGTTTAACTCTCATTAACATGTTTATAGTTCTGAAACTGTCGTTCAATGCTTTCTTGTATTTAATCCTATCATGATAATTGTTTATATTAATAAGTGATAATCTTTTAACTAATATTATTTATCAAATTAATATTAAAGTATAAATTTTATAGACATCAAGTTGTCTGCATCAGGTGTTGATGAAGGTCACACCATCATATTTCTTAGTATAGGTGTGCAAAAAGCACTAATGTAGTGTAGGCTTCGTGCTCATAGACTTTTCCTACATCATAATAAAGTGTTATAAGTGAACTATAATTTACAAAAATTTCAGCAGAGTTTCCTCTATTTTTATGATATTTACCCCCTGTTAATAAAAAATATAAACAATCGCCACAATCATTTATAAAATTATCACACATATATTTGCATTCTAAATTTCATACATCAAATTACATTGAAATGTAATTGGTAGTAATTAGTACAAAAATCATAATATAAGTGTAAAATCATAATATAGACTTTTCCTACATCAGAATAAAGTGTTATAAGTGAATTATAATTTACAAAAATTTTAGCAAAGTTTCCTCTATTTTTATGATATTTCCCCTTGCTAATCAAATTTTTTTCTCTTAAAGATAGCCATTCATGTTAACAAAAATTTATAAAATTATCATTATCCATAATACATATATATTTTCATCCTAAATTTCATTCATCAAATTACATTGAAATTTAATTAGTAGTAATTAATACAAAAATCATGATATAATTGTAAAATCAGAATATAGACTTTTCCTACATCATGATAAAGTGTTATAAGTAAACTATAATTTTAAAAAATTTTAGCAGAGTTTCTTTTATTTTTATGATATTTACCCTATGTTAAGTGAAAAAAAAATATCTCAGCAACACAACCATTCATGGCAACATACATTTATAAAATTATCATTCTCTATAATATACATACATTTTCATTCTAAATTTCACATATCAAATTACATTGAAATATAATTGGTAGTAATTAGTACAAAATCAGAATATAAATGTAAAGTTTAGATATTTACAAGTTTATGTACATGCTCCTAGTGGGTAATAAATCCTCCTGTGTATATGGGTAGACTCTCTCCCTCTGGTTTTCCTCATCTACTTGCAGAATTGAGCTCTAGAATGGAGATTGCATCAGGGTCTTGTCTAGTACTGCTACCAAGGACTCCATATTCTTCAGAGACCAATCCACCAGTGAAGGTCCAATTTTTGCTAAAGAATTTGACATTGAACCCATCTAGTATTGGATCCTTATGAGGGTAATAGCCTTCACTAAAGTTTCAATTTCATTCATGGTGATAGCACTGCTTAGGAGTTTAGCTTCCTAAGATGAAATAGTGTTTTGCAAAATTTGCTTGAGGAAGGTTTTAGAGGATTGAGCCTCTGATGGTTTGTTCGTCAGCTTACTAAAATAATCATAGGCTCCTTGCATTAGTAGTAATTAAGAGTCAAGTTGGACATTTCTATGTTCAAGGGAAATGATTTTATTTCTTTCTTACCTTGAAACAACGGCTTTTTGATAAATTGAAGTGTTTTTATCACCATTTCTTAGCCAATCAGCCCTTTCTCTTTGTTTCATAAGAGAGTGATCATAGAGAAGTGCTTCAAAAAAGATGTGTAATGCTTCTCTTTCTCTTAACTGTAAAATTTGGAATTAGGGTTGAGATACAAAATTTGTTGGGTATTCTCCAAGTCGTTCTTGGCTGTGTTGACTAGGACGTGTATGTTGCCAAAGTTTTCCTTAAGGAGTTTCTTCTTCTCTTGTCTAATAAGGTGTAGATTCTTTGCAAGAATATACTATTTGGTGCCTTTAATGTTGGAATCTAGAGTTATACTAATTCCTTTCTCAAAACTTTCTAATCCCAATAGGGTCATTTAACCTAAAGGGGTTGTAGAGGTTTAAATGGGTGTATGATTCGATAGTGAACTATTTGAGTACTTGGAAAAGCAATTTGGGAAGACAGACATCCACCTCTAATTGGCAACACTTTTGTCCCACTTCTTCCTGATCATATGAGAACTAATTTGCTTGTTGTTTTAGGTGTAGAAAGAGCCTCCCAATAGAATATCAGTGAGTTGTGCATCATCCAGACATTGACTAAGTTCATTACAAGGGTTATAGATAGCTCTTAAGCTTTCTACCTATTCCAACTTCATAATGGAGTTAAAGACACCTGATAACATCCATGGTATACTGATTGAATTAGCTAAAACATTGATCTGGTTCCATAACGAACTTCTCTCATATGCATTGTTGTGTGCATATATGAAAGAAATGCATAGTTGCTAGTTTAGAGACACCACATAGACTTCTAGGTAAATTATTTGGTTAGAGATGAAAGTTGAGCTAACTGTCATTGCACTTGTTGAACCCCAATTCCGAAGCCCAACATCGGACAGGTGATCATGAAGCTTGAGCATGGAGGAAGGCTTAGAAATTTGGAAATTTAAAACAAAAATCTTTCGGAAACAAAGGTGAGCATCATCGCGGCAAACATATGGGAGAAATCTCGCATGTTCCCCTCGGGTTAATTTCACCACTGCGAACGATCGAATTATGCCGCGGTGAACCTAGGAAAACAACACACGTTCATTTCATGTCTTAACCTACCCAATTCATACCTAAACCTAGTCCTACACTTGGACCTAAACCTAGTCGCTCTGATACCACAACATGTTGGACCCCGATTTCGAAGCCCACCATTGGACAAGGGATCATGAAGCTTGAGCATGGAGGAAGGCTTAGAAATTTGGAAATTCAAATAAAAAATCCTTTGGAAACAAAGGCGAGTTTCGTAGCAGTGATCATGTGGGAGAAATCTCGCATGTTCTCCTTGGGTTAATTTCGCTGTGGCGAACAATCGAATTACGCTGCGGTGAACCTAGGAAATTATCTTCGTGGAGAAGTCGCCACACTAACAAAAAAAATATAGCTTCACTATGGCGAAAACCTCTTTAGCAGAATCCCATAGCCCAAATTTCCTATCTTACAAATGCCAACTTAAAAACCTTCAACCACCTTCATCATTTCAACCTAAAAACAAAATACATATAATATAAACAACTTTTCTAACTTTAATCTCATTTCAATGAAAATGTCTTCTGAAAACAAAAACCATGAGCAAAGCAAAATATTTTTCATTTATAACCATAGATAAGAATTTTACAAAGCTTTAATGGGCATTTCAAGTCACATTACATCATAATCCAAAAATATATGGTTTGCAAAAAGTAGAATTTCTCAAAATGCAATTAAAGCTTTGTTTTACAAAAACTAACTTTAAAAGAAAAAATAAGTCTAATTGGAGTGATGCCTTAGCTCTTGACTACTCGATCTCTTGCTCCTCACCTGAATATGGGACAGAATGGGAGGGGATGAGCTTGAAGCTCATGGGTAACAATTTTATAACCGGTAATAAGCAAAACCATTGTAAAAATTCACATGGAATCATGAAACACATATTTTTCAAATACTCATTCATCAAGCAATTTGTAAGCAATATAATTCATGCATTAAACAAGTTGGTCAACATAGAGCACATCAAAATGGTTTGGGTGGATCCAAAAAATAAAACGTATTACACATTTTCACATAATGGTCTTGTATAGTTGTGAACAGAACGTACTATCACAATCTCACTTAATGGTCTTGCGTAGTCCTGAACTTATGGAAGTTCGTAAAGGAACTCCATGCTACTAGCAGGCAAACGGGAGCAGATGACAGTTGACAAAGTAAATTTAGTTAAACAATGGCTTAAGGCAGCTTAGGATAGAATGAAGAGCTATGTTGATGCACACCGAAAGGAGATGGAATATGAAGTTGGCGAGAAAGTTTTCCTTAAGACATCTCCTTGGAAAGGAGTAATGAGATTTGGCAAGAAGGGAAAGTTGACCCCTAGATATGTGAGTCCCTATGAGATTCTTGAGAGAATTGGACAGCTAGCCTACATGTTGGCATTGCTACTGGAGTTATCACAGATTCATGATGTCTTTCATGTTTCCATGTTGAGGAGATATAGATCGGATCCATCTCACATCATTCAGACCACTGAGGTTCAGTTGAGAGATGATCTGAGTTATGAAGAGATTCCAGTGGAGATTTTGGAAAATAAGGAGAAGGTCCTCAGGAATAAGACAGTTCAGTTAGTCAAAGATCTGTGGAGAAATCATTTTGTAGAAGAGGCCATGTGGGAGCCGTTGGAAACTATGAAAGAAAAGTATCCACAACTCTTTGGTGACTCAAGTAATAATTTCAATGACAAAATTCTTTTAAGAGGGGGAGAAATGTTGCAAATTTTTTATATATTTTATTAAGCATGATTTGAATAAATTTTGTGGTCTTGCTAGATAAATTATTTTATTTGGAGTTTAATTAGCATATCAATGATTGGAGGATTTATTGCTTATATTTATGGGATTAGAAGTATTAAATGGAGAAATTAAGATTAAGTTAGAGTATAGTATGGTGTACGCTAAATTGAAGAAGTAAGAATGCATAAGGGGCATTTTTGGAAGATCACTAAAGGCTAAAAGTTATAAGGCTTATATTGGAGGGCAAAAGGGGCTTTGTATGATTATTAAGAGTAGAAATTAGAAGAAGAAGAATTATAAAATAAAGAGAGAAAGAAGAGAGCGTCGTGGGAGAGAAGAAGGGAAGTAGAGAAAAGAAGGAAGAAAGCTAGGGTTTGTGAAAATCTTGAAGAGCTTGAAAACTTTGAGGCTAAAATAAGTAAGTATGAGCATTAACCCTCCTTGACTGTTGGATGAAGCATATTTAGTGATAGTTAGAAGTGAAAATAAAGTGAATATGTATAGGAAGTTGTTGATGAATGGTTTATGTAAATGTTTTAGTGTTGGGTTAATGATCAAAGATAGATTATGATGTATTTGTAAATGATACTGGGTTGAAATGAAGTAGAAAAGATGGTTTAGTGTTAAGATTGGTTATACATGAAAAGAGAGGGGG
>JAOSBK010000007.1:6777837-6794937 GCA_027568895.1 Erythroxylum shatona | reverse complement strand
TGTGATCAATTGCCAATGGCTATAAATATATTAGCCACTGAGTCATGTAGCTCAACCCAATATTTTTCCACTACTCAAGTGCAGAATGAGAAGGTTTGCAATCCTTACAAGGCATCGGGACAAACTTCGAGATAGTTAGAGATATTTGTACCTAAGTTAGTAACTAGGCTTTTGGATAGCTTTATAAGTACATCAAACATTGAGCACCCCATGTATTTTCTATTTTGTGTTAAGCCTTTGATTATAATGTTGATATGTAATTAAAGCTATGTATGAACTTCTTTTGATTTAGCATTGAGTTTAGAATTGAAAAGTTTCCAATGTGTATATGCATATTTGTCTTGTAGTTGTACATTTCATAATTCAAGTCTTTCATAGGTATAGAAATTATGTGTTGACTTCAAGGTAAAAACTGGATTAATTTGGGCTAAATTAGATAAAGTTAGCTTCTAGAAAGTTGTATAGACTTATAAGTGGAGATGCTCAGGAGTATAGACTGTATCTTCTTGTAATGACATGTATCTTCTGGTGATGATGTGTATCTTCTTATGATGACGTGTATCTTCTTGTGATGACGTGTATCTTCTGTACACTGTTCATAAACTTCTTCTTGGTACTGTTCATTTTACACCATCCAGTCCAATTTTGACCCATGATAAAATCTATCTTCAAGGTCTTCATGAAAGTTATTTATCTTGAAGTCCTCTTTCAAAGCATCCAAGAATGACCTTGATCCGATATCTCTAGAGAAAGTTATGCTAATTATTCCAAATAGGTCTTAGACTGAAACTTCTAGGTACTATTCATCTTACATCTTCTGGTCCAATTTTGACCCTCTAAATGATAGAATATATCTTCAAGATCTTCATGAAAGTTATATATCTTGAAGTTTTCTTTCAATATATCTAAGAATGACCTTGATCAGATAACTCTAGAGAAAGTTATGCTAATTATTCCAAATAAAACTTAGACTGAAACTTCTTCTAGGTACTATTTATCTTACACCTTCTAGACCAATTTTGACCCTCTAGATGATAGAATCTATCTTCATGTCCTTCATGAAAGCTTATAATTACTTTGATCCAATATCTCTAAAGAAAGTTATGCTAATTATTCCAAATAGGTCTTAGATTGAAACTCCTTCTAGGTATTGTTCATCTTGTATTGTCTGGTCTTGTTTTGACCCTTTAGATGACAAAATCTCACTTTGATGTCTTCAAAAAGTTAAGTACTCTTCCAAAATGACCTAAGATGTCCTTAATTTGATAGCTATGGAGAAAGTTATGCCAATTATACCGAAATAGGTTCAATATGATTGAGGACAAGTACTGTTTCAGTTTAATGACTCCGAATGCTGGGCTTTTGAAGCGGGGTCTAGTAATACTGCTCTACTTACTTAATTGACAAACTTTCTTCTTTGAAAAATCAAGTGGGATTTTAAATCTTTAGTGAGCTGTCCTGCCACAAGGAAAGATTAATGCTACAACAACAATTGTAACATGACTTTGTGACCATAAATTGCAAGAAGAGCTAGATACAAGAAAGTCTTCCCAGTTTCACTAGAACCATCAATAAAACAACTTTCACCACTCGAAGTCACCAAAAGCAAAATCAAATCAAATATGTATTTTTGCTCCTTATTCAACCTTGATTGTAATAATAAGTCTTTTAGATCAACCTGTATATACTTCTCACTTTGTATTTCTTTACTAAGATGTTGATCATAGGCAACTTCAAAGTGATAATTAAAATGATAATCATTTAAGCTTTTCCCCATTTGTTCTGGGGATTTATTAATATCTTGAAGGGCCATCCTTGTAAAGTTCTTAGATGTATATGCACTATAGGAGGAAGTATGTTAGTAATCAAAACAAAGATCATCTTTGAATGTTTCCCAAAGCTGCTTAGAGTTTGTCAGTGAACAAGAGTGTAGCAAATAAAAGTCCAAGTGAAGCTAGCATTTGACATAAAACAGCTTCCTTTAGAGTTTGCTGTATATAAAAATTAGATGCTAGCAATCCTAACTTCAGTTAAGCCTCCCTAAAATAGCTTGTTTCTTCACCATCGATAGTTAACAAGTGATCAATTGATGTTGGTCCTTTAACATGTGTAAGTAATAACCAACTTCAATTAATATCTTTCTCCTTCTTTAAGGTCAATAGTAACCAATCTTCCTATCACTTTCTTTCAACTTCTTTCTGACCATGATTTTTTCTTTCAATTCCAAACAAAATGTTCTAAAAAATCTTTATACAAACATTTCATCTTTTTTGCGTTTTATTTGTCAAATTCATCTTGAAAAATTCAGTCAACATTGTTTTGGAGAAATTAATTTTTCTCAACAAATCAAAAATATCTACATTTCTATAAAAGGAAATAAACTATTGATTTGGAAGATGAACCTGGATTATATAAATTAATGGATTAATCTACAAGAAAGAATTCATATATATGCCAGAAAGCTTCGGGAGCTGAAATCCAACAAATTTCTTGAAAATCACTGATTTCATCAATGTGAGTTGTGGTCTCTTGATTGACAATGCTAAAATTGACAAGATCATGGCCCTTAAAGACATTTATATAAGTACTTAACAAGCTTAACAGTGGAATCAACATTTATGTGACAATCAATGAGCAGCAAGAGATATAGATTGTGAGGAACCAACCACCTATTATCAGTCTCATGTTTATAAATCTTGACTTTTCAGCCATCATCTTTTCATCTATAACATAGATAACTATTTTCACCATGAATAGTAGAAGGAGCAAAACTTTTAGGATAATAGTTCTTGCACACACTAGTTCTTATACAAGGGAAATCTTTATTCATAAGACCACAAGGACCATGAATCATATGCTTATAAGAGAATATAACCATGAATTTTAATCAGGATCTGGTAATTTAACGGATATCAACTGGTCATAAGAATCTAGATTTAGCAATTTAAAATGCGGCTTAAGTATCATCAATAAAATAAGCATAAGGGAATCCACGCTTCTGAAACTCAATAATATAAACACATGCGACAACGTCTCCAAGGATTTTTTTTATTAGCTCATTTTTAAGAATTTCAAATTTAGCTCTAAAAACTCTAGCCAATAAATCTGACCTATCTCGTGGCTTTTCATGAAACATAAGGTTATCTCGAATCTCTTTCCACATAAGGTTGCAAGTCATGGTGAGGAAAATATTTGGTTTACCATACTTTTGTACTAGAGCTATTGCATCAAGATAACGTCATTTTATGTCCTTTAGACCACTAATAAATGAAGCTAGGAGCACAACTCGATGACTAGTTATAACCTTTTGTTTGACCAACACTAATAATTTCCTAAACACCTTGTAGTATCTCTGTCCTTATCTCATTTTGTCTTTTTCTATGGAAATCAAGTCTAGATGTTTCAATCTTTATAAGCTCCCACGACAAATTGTTGAAGCAGTCTTAAGCTATGGAGCAACATAGATTCATCATGTTCTCTTATTTAAAGTCGATAACAATAATATTCTCTAGAAGAAACAGTACCATCTTCACAGTATTCTTGATTAACAACAAATAGTAAAACAAATAAATTTGATAAATAAAATGGTAAGATCAAACAATATTTTAAAAATAAAAAGGAAAAGACAAACTTACCTATGTTTTCTATAGTGAACAATTTAGATGGATCAATAAAAGAGCTTAAATTAACATCACATCCTTCATCTGAATCATTGCTTCTGTTTCTCTTTGAAATCAACCACTTAATTCCACAACGCCATCTAGATTCACCATGAGAAAATAAAAGAGAATGTTAAGGGCGTCATAACATATGTAGTAAGACTGGATTCTATAATTGTGCTCGATTAAGTATAGAATTAAATGTGAGGACATTTATCAATTTTTCATCATTGATCTCAGTCCATATAGCAGCCACTTATGATGTAGCAGGAATATTGTAAACATGTTGATCAAGGTTAGGATAACACCTCAAAAAATATTGTATGATTGTCAAAGGGTTCTTTCATATATTTATTGTTATTATCATCAATTCTTTCATTTTGATGATTTCTGCGATTACCTGGATTATACCTAGTTGCACAAATACCTATGATTCCCACTTTGGAATGTCCCTAAGACTTCTGAAGAAATTGTCATAAGGATTATCTTGTAGAATTGTCATAATCAGTTTTAATGAATCCTCAGGAAGCTTGTCACAACTCTTAGTCCTTCTTTTCAGTTCCTCATTAGTATCAAAGAAATAGAGTTAAATACTAGATACCTTATTAGTTGTTGAAACTAAACTATCAAGGAAATGACAAACTTGACCTGGAACTAGAAATGTATAAACGCCTTTCTTATTTTTTGTTAGTTCTCAATCATATCTAGTTCTATATGAAGTAAAAGCCACATTATTATTATATGTACGAACGTTCTTCCTAAAATGTTTAGATTCTTCATCATTACCAATAAATAATCGTTTAAGAGCATATGTTATTTGAGGAGCGATAATGCAAATCTCTCCTGATGAACAACAAATTGACAAGGGTTCTAAATAAAATCTCTTCGCATGACAATGTTCACAATTTGGAACAAGATGAAGTTGTAGGGCCTCAACAGATAAATTCTGCAGGGATGCTAACTTTGACAAAGAATGATGACAATTTATCCCTTGAAAGATTTACAGAAAGGTTGATCACTTTGTGCAATAATAATAATAAAATGGAAAGAATACAAGTACAAAGATTTTTATCTTGATTCTCAACATGTATCATTAAGCTAGGTTGAATTGAAGAGGAAGATACAGTTGCACAATCTAAATTATGACATGTGATATTAGATGCTTCAACTGTTGATTTTGTATTAAGAATTTCTTCTAGTTGGAGAGAGGAATGAGTTGCATCGACATGATTTACGTTAAAATCTATAGATCAATTTTGTGCTAGTTGACTACTAGATTGATGAATAAAAAGTTGATCATCAGAAGGTATGCTATCAATGGTAGAATAGAAAGGTTGATCACCAACTGTTTGACAAAAAGAAGGCAAAGTAGCATTTCTACTTTTTGCAGCATGAGCTTCTCTACATCGTCGTAGGAATTCATTTTTTTCATTTTCTGGCATTTTATCATACTTTTTATATCTCTTGGCATTTCTATCCATCTCTAAACGCAGAAAAGAGTGGAACATAGACAAAAATAAACTAACAATGATTAATAAAAAAATTAATTAATCATTTCTTGGACAACATATGCCTTCTTTATATATATATAATTTATTTTTAAATATTAAAATATCCATATTAGTAACATTTACGCTACTTCAACTAAAGATATATATAAATGTATATATTTTAATATTATTGAATGAAGGTCTATTAAATTAATAAATGTTGTCTAAAATTTGAAAATGTGGAAATATAACATGACAAAAAAATGAACAATAATATCAACTGTATTGCTGAATATAACACCCTACATTTAACAAACCATACATTGAATATATTGTGAGGTAAATAAACGATTAGAAGAAATAAAAAGGTTAGTTTATGCCAATGTGATGTAACTAAGTAAATTAAAAAGGTAAAATTGTATATTTAAACTATTACTTTAACAATTGATTTGAGTAAATAAAGGAAGAAGTTAATGATTATATTATTGAAAAGCTAAAAAAGGGGACGGATAAAATAGAATTTTATATAATAAAATATTTGGCAAAATAAAACATACCTTAATAGGGTAAGGACTAACAAGAAGAAAACCTAAAAAACAATTTGAAAAAAAGACATATTTAAAAGGTTAAATGTGGTGACTAAAAAATTTGTGCGATGACGGTTGTGTAAGTCACAATCGTGCAATGATAGAAATTTAAACAATTTATCATGTATTTTACAGAACAATAAAGACTAACAGGATAAAATGCACACGTATTTACTGTTATCAACTCTGTTAAGAAGTCCATGTAAGTCTTAGGATTTTCGTGTAACAGTTGATGAAAAAGATAGATAACCACTTCATTATATATTTTACCTAATACAATAACAATGAATGAAAGAGTAATAGGATATAATGTGACACATTTTATTTTTGTTGTCAACTCTATTTTTATTGTCAGCTATATTATGAAGTTCATGAAAGTCATGGTTGTGAGTTGTTAAGACACAACTGTGGATGGAAAACAACCCTATTATATATTTTACACTAACATAATAACAAAGAGTGAAGAATTAACATAACATAATGTGATACATGTAATTCCTCTTCTCATCTCTATTAAGTGCATATAATCATTAAATCGATAAAAAATTTAATAACCCGAACAACATATCATGAAGGGAAACAAAGAACTTACACATGGTGGATAAAGAAAGGGCCAATGAAACGTAGAAGATGTGATGCATTATATATGACTTTTATAGTTTTGTGCTAGAGGAACGTGTTTATAAATGTACTGAGAAAGAAACATTTGTATGGTTAGAGAAGAAAGGACACGAGTCACAACCAAGCAAGGATAGAAATTTAAACAGTTTATCATATATTTTACATAACATAATGACAATAATGATTGACAGGATAAAATGCGACACACGTAATTACTGTTCTTAACTCTGTTAAAAAGTCCATGTAAGTGATGATTGGGATTTTTGTGCAACAGTTGATGAAAAATATAGAAAACAACTCCATTATATATTTTACACAACATGATAGTAATGAATGAAGGATTAACAGGATATCATGTGACACATGTAATATTTGTTGTCAACTCTATTAAGAAGTTGATGGAAGTAAAACGATATAAGAGATAATGAACATGAATGTCACATGAGACCTTCTTATGGGAGTGACTTAACATATCATGCCCGTGAGGCATTTTTATGGATTTTTTTATAATCTCCTTTCAATCTTTCATTGTAAATATAATAACATATTTACCCAACATAATAACAATAACATATGGAAAACAACTCTATAATATATTTTACCCAATATAATAACAAAGAAAGAAGAATTACCAAAACCTAATGTGATACATATAATTCCCCTTCTCAACTATATTAAACACATATAATCACTAAATTGGAAAAAAAATTTAATAAAATGAACAACATATGATGAAGGGTAATAAAGAACTTACAGATGGTGGATAAACAAAGGGCCAATTCTTGTTTACTAAAATAGAGAAGATGTGATACCTTGAATATATGGCTTTTTATAGTTTTGAGCTGGAGGAACATGTTCATAAATGTAAATATTCTTAGAAGGAAACATTTATATGGTTAGAGAAGAAAGGACACGAATGTGGTTTGATTGACAGATATTAGAAAACAAATAATGATCTTGTCCCATCCTTTAATTAAACCTAATCTTTGGTTGATAGCTACAAGATTATTTATAATAGGGTTAGCAAGTTATGAATAATACTGTGGGACTAAATTAACAGTGGAAAGTTAGATTGTCATTTAAAAATTTATTTCTCAACTACCTACTAAGTATTAACCATGACTAAATTCCTTACTTGTTTCAATGTAGATTGATTTCTTTTTTCTCCATTAAAGTGTTACGTATAATAAATAATTAATTAAAATGTATGAGGCTCTAAAATGACACTGTATCATAATAATTAATTTTGCAATTGATTTTAAATCAATCAAAATCTAGTGTACTGTAATAAATTTTGCAATTGATTCAATCCAAATCTAGTTGTTTGCAGGTAATACTTGTATTTCATTTACGTATCTCATTTTCCAACGTCTACTATTTTTCTATTTCCACGAACATGTGACGTATAATGAAAATGTATAATAAAGTTTTAGTTAGTGATGATTAGGTTTATTAATTTATTAATTAGAACCTATTACTATTAGTCCTTGGAGAGAAACAGATATAGCTATATACAAAATCAAATATAAGGTAAAAAAATGTTTGGCGTTATCATATTTTTCTTTGATTGTCAGCAACCAATCTAACTGTATTATTAAATAAAGTTTAAAGTGGCATGATTCAGAGTTGGAGTATTGCCAATTTTAAACACCTAAAGTGGAGAGATGATCAAAAGTTTGATATGTGAAGCTATTAGTCATTTCATTTTAAATTAACTTGAGGTGACTTAATTCACAACTGTCAATAAATATAAATGGACTTGTGTTTTAATGACAATAGTATATAGATGATGGAAGGTAATAATAATTTCACTTAAAATTAAAATAAGTCACAGTTGTGACTTAAGAAGTCACAACCGTGAAGGGTGAGTTAGCTTATCACGGTTCTGAGTTAACTCACTTCACTAATTTTTTGCAATATAGTATAATAAATCACAAATCATAAATTATACAATATAAATAATTAATAATTATATATTAAAAAAGAACAACGAATTTTTAATATATATTAAAGTATCCAAATAATTTGTTTACATGACTAGTAATTTATATTAAAGGACCCAAATAATTTGTGTACATGACTAATTCTCTACAATATGCTTATAATAAATCATTAATTATACATTATAAAAAAAATTAAATACTAATTTCAAGAACTATGTCACAATGGTGAATGGTGAGGTAGATGAGTAATTCTTTACAAATATACTTATGATAAATCATAAATTATAGATAATTAAAAACTATGAACTAACTTCAACAACTATGAATTTTTAATATTATTAAAGGGTCAAAATAAACGCTAATCAATTTCATAATAATTTTTAAGATAATAATTTTTTTAACACATATAACACAATGTGACGCCTTCTAACATGTTAAGTTGTCTAAGTTAAGTGCTTTCTAATAGGAATTATAATAAATCTAAAATTATGCATATTAAAAAATTTCGTTATAATTAGATTCAATATATAAAAAAAAGGATCATAATAGTCTTTGGAGTTAAACATATATTAATTTTATGGAGCATTAAAAAATTTTCTTCTAACTGAGCTAAGCATCGCACACTAATGGTTTTCTTTATAATTTTTAAAATAATAATTATTTATATAATGCAAAACTTAAAAATTGTTGTTTTGTTAATGTAAAAACAAGCAAATAATAAGTACATCTTCTCCTAGTACACAAAAGGATTTCATCTTAAAATATTTTCTTCTAACCAAGCTAAGCATCACACACTAATGGCCTTCTTTATAATTTTTAAAATAACAATTATTTATATAATGCAAAACTTAAAAAATGTTATTTTGTTAATGTAAAAACAAGCAAATAATAAGAACATCGTCTTGTAGTACACAAAAGGATTTCATTATATATGATAAGAACAAGATTTTGCACTGAGGTCAACCTAACTCTTGGTTTAAAACCAATGCGATACTGACATGTGACGTCGTTTGAGATAAGGTGGTATGATAGACATAAGACCACCAAGTGGTGGCTGCATATTTGACCTGTAAATGATCTCATCATAGGGGCTTTTGTAGAATTTTAGGAACGGTAAGAAAGACTTGTTAGAGTTGTCAGATTTATAGGTCTTTTTGGAAAACAAAACCATGGCGGGTGATCAAAAGAAAGAGGGTTATGGGGTCTGTAGTTCAATAATTTTAAGTGTCTCATTTGCGATGACACACTTTAGAATGGGAGTCAAGGAGAATAAAGTTTTATTGGTGGCTATTGCATAGGTGTTGATGTCTCGATGGCGTGTTCTATCAATGGGTGATGCAAAGGAGATAGATCTCGCATTGAATGTGTTAATCTATGCTGAGGTCAAAGGAGACTTGCTAATGGACCCTATTTCAAAATCTGAAGAAGTTGTGCGGGTTAAAGTAAGGTACTATAGTTTGACTGAGTTAGAATGTTGCGACATAGTAAATGAAAACCTTAATGAGCATAAGCCATCTTTAGTTGTTGATCTTATCGAAGAAGGGATAAATCAAAGGGAAGAGACTTGCAGATGATTACAAAAATTATAGAAGTCCAATGATTCTTCGAAGTTTAGTAAACATACCACCGTGGTGATTGTTGAAAATTCAACAAATGGTCAGACACCCTGTAATAGCAATCAAGATTTGAATTACAAGTTAATAAGAGATGGCGTGTTAGAAAATAACTAAAAAAAGGTAAAAAGTGAAACATAAGTGGGCCAATAGTAATAGGCTCATGTATGTTAAAAATGTCTAAAAATGAGTATTTTTCATGAAGCAGTTAAAAGTGAGATAAAATAAACAATAATTAGGCATATAAATAACAGTATTACCTTCCATAGATAAGAGAATAAAGAACGTGGGACGATTACAAAAGCTCTGTAAAGTCTGGACATGTAATAGTCAGTAACAATTTTCATTGTTGATAAAAGTACATTTATGAAAGTTAAAGCAGACCTGAAAAAACATGACAAGATAACAAGAACAAATTATAAGAGAACATAAGACAAAGTTAAATGTAGTCACAGATCTAAATCTAATTTCAAGGTTTTTCAACTATCAATTCACAATACAGAAAAGACACAATAGCATTTCCTTGATAAAATAGTGACTATAGTTTTATGGGTTATCAACGGAATTTTGGAAGAAATCAACATAGTTGCATTAAAAAGAAGTACAGATTGTTCACATTTTTTTTTGGTAAATTAGTAATAAGATTAAAAGAATAAAAGGTTATGGACATGACTTGAGAGAGGTGAGAAACTCATATCAGTTCTAAACAAAAACAAAGGCCCCATTCTAATGAGAGTTCCCTGAGAAATCACCACAGATGGCTTATACATCAAGAACATGATACTTAGCTACAAGGAGGACCGAATATTTAAGCAACAAACTTAAGTGGAACTTCCAAATGACTATTTGCAGCAAGGTTCAATCATGCAATAGAGCTAAGAGGTCTCAAATAGTTTCAGAAAAACATAGCAGAAAGCATGCATTCCCAAACCCCCGTAGGAGGACATTGCAATCCCTGGATGATGCCTTCCCTTAAAGCAAAAGATAGAAATTTGATATGATTAATAATCAATTAAGAAGGATCAAAATTGAAATAGACAGTAGAATCAAAAATTATATATGGTCACTTACAGTTTTCATGAACGGAACTTCCGATAATTATGTTTAAGGCAAATAGAACTTCTAGTAATCTTGTGTTAAGGCAAAAAATCTTAAACCAATAGGAAAAAAAGGAACAATAAAGCTTTTGAACGAGTTTAGATGTAAAAAAAATGCCAAAATGAAATTTAGAAAAAAAATCTAAACAATATTGTAGATAATTTCTTTCAGTTTAAAAAATGAATAAAGTAAAAAAATGTAATTGGTAGAGTTAAAAATTTACCAAAACATGTCTCGAATTTTCATTGCGAGCCCTTCTGTGAGTTCAGTGGAAAATTCACCTGTTGTCAAGTTCTCTACATTTCAAAGAAAAAACATAAAACAAAAGTTAAAAAAACAATATTCGATAGATTTTGAAACAATAATTGTTGTTCTTTATTTTTAACTAGTAATTAGTTTAACACTGAACTATTTGAACTTATAAAAAATACAACATTTATTTATAATTGAAGAAATACAAAAAGGATTGATTATAAAAAAAAGAATAAGAACTAGCACAAAAATGAAAGAATATTTGGTTACATTCATAATATTATAATAAAAATTATTGTTACATTACCAATAACTATGATGTCTCTCCAAGAAAGGCAAGCCTTTAAATTTTTTACAACTAGCTTAACGTGGTCACCATTACCTCTGAGGAATCGTTCAATACAAATGTTGTTACACATTTTTTTGTGATCAGTTAAAAAATAATGTTAATGGCAGTAGCTATTTTGTGCACTGTTGATATAATCTTGCTTCTTTATCCATAATAAAAAAGAAACAGTAGAAAGAGAGAAAGATCTCATCTGCTTCTGCGAGAGAGGAGTTTGCATAGTTAAATGCTGCAGCACAACTTTATTTTTCTGAATCAATTGTGGAAGATCTTTAAGCAGTGTTTCTTTGTTCCTCATTTTGAACAAGTAAAGCAATACAAAGGGAAACAAAGAAAATAAATATGGTGGAAGATTTCGTCAATGTAATTCCTGAGAAATAAAATTGAAACTATAAGGGATGCATGTGTTAGAAAAAACCATAACATATTAAATGTTTGTTAAAAGCAAAACTAATTGTTTTTAGATTTCATTCCTAACACCCAAATAAATTTCATTTACAACATTGCATCCTTAAATCGGCGGCGTATCTGTTGGAAGATTGTTTGTTGAAATTGGTAGCCTATTTGTTGGAAGTTTATTTTTTGTGATGTGATGTAGTGTATTTGTTAGGAAATTAAAAATTTTTTTACAACATTAGTAGGTTAACGTTGTCAACAACTAAACGAATGAAAGGAAGATTTGAAATATTCATCCGATGTAACAGGTGTGACTTACACACCAGTGAGAACAATATAGGAGAGAATGATATAGGAGATGATGAACAATACTTGTAATGGTTGTATGTCATAAGTATGACATGTCAAGTCACACCCGTGAGACCTATTCATAACATGTCACAGGAGACATTTGATTTTAATATGTTTTATAGTTAAGTCACACCCGTGAGGCATTTGATTTTAATATGTTTTCGTATAATCTCCTTGCTTACAATAAATTGTTATACCAATTAACGTATGTCAACAACAAAATATGGATTGTTATATCAATTAACATGTGTCAATAGCAATATATGGAGTTTGACTTATAAGTTAGGTTGGAATTTTTTCAGAAGCTTTTGGATTGAAATTTTGAAATGTCAAAAATATGAACTTTTTCAGAAGCTTTTGGATTGAAATTTTGAAATGTCAAAAATATTACTATTTGTTTAAATTATGTTGTATATTTTATTCAACCATCGATTCAACCATCATAGTACTTTCTTAGCTAAAAACGGATCCTAAACTCATATATGGTACTAGAGTTTTTTGTCTGACATATATGTTCGTAAATACATTTATACTCAGCTAAAATTCTAGCTAGTGAGAAGTCCTTTAAAATTGGAACACTGCCATTTGGCCGTTGAATGGTTCAAAGTGATTTTCCTACAAAAGGAGAGATGTGAACATGAAACAAGAAATAAAGCATACACATGTTGCTAGGAAAATTAAGATACGATTAAGTGGTATAGGTGAAAAAAGGTTACCATGATGGTATTGCCTTTTACATTATGCAACATTTTTTGACATGACAAACACAAAAGCTAATATTTTCTCTATAAAAAGTTGCACCAACACTTACATGTAAACAACCTTTTCAAGAACATGGTTGCATATGGACTAGTTATTACTTTATAAAATTATTGTAATACTTGGTAACCATTATGTCCACAAATATGTCCGCTAACTTAGCTACTGTGAAGTATAGAGTCGATTAGACATTTGAATACTTTGTAAGTCAAGGAACAATGTAGGCATTTAGCAAAATACTTGAGTTTCTTACAAAAGAATTAAGAATTATTTGAGAGATATTTTCTTTGAAGCAATCTGGCCATAGCAGTCTAAGGCCTCAGAATATTGTCCACAAGTAAGTGACTTGAAAAGTTAGCTAACTGTAGGCATCGTCCTCATTTGTCTATGCCCATATTGGAAATTTGTGCAATAACTTGATCAGGTTGATTCATTGGAGAATGTCTCTGCTTCACTGGTAATAGGGAAACAAGTCAGTAGCCTCACTATGTTTGAACAACAAAAATGTAAAAATGAGTAACATTAACAACCATACATTTACCAAACAATTTTATTTCAAATTGGACAAACCATATTGATTACCACCAATAAACATTAAACCTAAGTTTGGTGAAAAATGAAAGGCCATTTTATTATCCAGGAAAAAGCTAAATAAATTTTGGATAAGGTTTACATCTAATGACTAGATTTGCATGTCGTGCTTAACTTGCCCTCACAATCATATACGTGCCTTGTATTCCAGAAGAAATTTATGTAGAACATCTATTTCATGCTTTTAACTATTTGAAAGAACATAACTTCAAGATGGTCATGACAAGACTACTTATAGGGTCTTCCCTCCTATCAAATTAACTGTAACGAAACATAAGGTCTAACCTTGTTCTTAAGTATGTCTTCTTTTTGGATCATTTGAAACACCCCTTTGACACTAGAATTCCTTTATAACTTCCATTGATACTCCTAGACATGCTCCACCGTTGCTTGGTCCCTTAGCTGATACTGTATGGTACAAATTACTAATTGTTGACTGAAGATGATTGTTCCTTTAAGAGCAATATATTTTAGTAGCAATGGGAACTGGAACATTTGTTTTAATTGTATATATTTTTGTCAAAAACAATTCAACAGAATAATGAACTAATGCCTAACTAAGAGAAAGAATAGTTCAATGAACATCAAAAAAATATTACAGGGAATAAATTACTGATTATTAGAAATAGAAATAAAAGAAATAAAAAACATACAAAGTTAGAAAAAAAAAGCTCTTAACATCTAGCATGATTTATAAGCTTGCTAAAAGCTTTTAAAAAAATAGTACCATTACATAAATCAGTTTCTGAGGCACATTGCTTATGCAAGGAGAATACATGAAAATATCGCTATAAGTTATCGCATACAAATGGTCATCAAACCCAATTCAATTCATTTAAGGAATATAGCATGTGCATGTACATTTGTCAATAAGAGAAGCAACAATTGTTTAATTAGTCTTTCAATCTAATGAAACAAAAACCTAATTGACAAGAGATCAAAAACTGGCTAACAAAACAAAATACAAGTCCAAAACTCAAGAAGCAAGCTACAATAGTTTAGGTGAAATATGCTTCTAAAGAGGAATAAAAAGGAAGGCAATCATTACATGAGATGTCTCTCTCTCTTGGACTTGTTTATCGGTCATCTGCTTTTGCTTTCCCTTCAAAGCCTTGTCCATAAACCATTGACCACCACCTTCTTTCTTATCACATATAAATAATTTCCTATTGGAATTGGTAAAAGAACTAAACCATGAAATGCATGTAGAAGGCATTATGTTGAACTTCAGTGACTCCTTCTGCGAGTCATTTGTCTTCGTCTTCTACTGCTTCTATAACTTTTTCCATTTATACTCCTTTTTGAATATCGATTCTATTTGGCTCGACAGGTTAAAGCATTTGTATGTTTGATGTTGATCTTCTTTTCAAAAACAGTTCCGATCTGAGGGTAAGAGGAGTTTTGGTAGAGAAGAGAAAGGAAAGAGATTTAAAGAAGAAGATGTAATAGTTACTTAGGACATTCCAATTCGAATATCGATTATGTTTGGCTCGGTAGTTGAGACCATTTTTATGTTTGATGTTGATCCATTTTTCAAAAACAGTTTCGATATAAGGGTAAAAGGAGTTTTGGTAAAGAAGGGAAAGGAAAGAGCTTTGAAGAGGTACTACAAGAATTAAGACATTTAGTGACAATTATTTTGTGACTAACTATTATTTCATCACAAATACGAGGTTTTTTGTGACAAAACAATGGATTGACACTATTGTTTAGATTAATTGTGATGATTTATTTTTTGTCATTAATACAATAGTAATTGTGACAATTTAGTATCATTCACAACACTATTAATATGTTAATAGTGACAATTTTTCTTTTATCACTAAATTTTGTCATTAAAAGTCTATGCAATTTGGCGCCAAAATGATTTTGGCTGAAATAAATTGTAATTGTGACAAAACATATATTAGTATCTAATATTTTCTATTTGTTGTGACAAAACATAGTTTGGTCACTAATATTTTGTTCTTTTTGTTACGAAATAGTTAATCGTCACACAATATTTTACTTGTTGTGACAAAAAATTTTGTTAATAAATATTCAATTAATTAGTGTCTACTTTATATTGTCACAATAACTGAAATATAACTACGATCACAACTATTCGTAATTTAGTGACAATATTTTTATGACTAATTATTTTTTTATCACAAATACGATATTTTTTAGTGCCAAGACAATTGATTGACACTATTGTTTTGATATCTGTGATGATTTATATTTTTGTCACTAATACATTGGTAATTATGGCAATTTAGTATCTTTCACAATTAAATTGACACTATTAATATGTTAATAGTGTTAAAATTTATTTTACCACTAAGTTTTGTCACTAAAAGATTATGAAATTTGGCGCCAAAATAATTTTGCCGAGAATTAATTGTAATTGTGACAAAACATATGTTGGTAACTACTATTTTTTATTTGTTGTAACAAAACATAGTTTGGTCATTAATATTTTTTTCTTGTTGTGACGAAATGGTTTATCATCACACAATACTTTACTTATTGTGATGAAAACTTTTGTCAATAAATATTCAATTAATTAGTGTCTACTTAATATTATCACAACCACCAAACTATAACTATAGTGACTACCAGTTGTAATTTAGTGACAATTTTTGTGTGCCTAAGTATTATTTCGTCACAGATACGGAGGTTTGTGTGACAAAACAATTGATTAATACTATTATTTAGATTAATTGTGATGATTTATTTTTGTGTCATTAATGCAATGGGAATTGTGACAATTTAGTGCCTTCACAATTAAATTGTCACTATTAGTATATTAATATTGTAAAATTTTCTTTTATCACTAAGCTTTGTTATTAAAAGCCTATGTACTTGTTATGTCGAAAACTTTTTTCAATAAAAATTCAATTAGTTAGTGTCTACTTATTATTGTTACAACAACCGAACTATCACTATGCTCACAACTATTTTTGTTGTCACTTGATCAACTTTTTGTTACAAAAGTTATTATCAATATAAACGTAACAAAATAATGATAAATATTTGTTTTTATAATAAAATATTAAAATTAACCAAAACAGAGATAAATTTTGTCATTATTGTAAAAATTTTAGAGACCAGAAACTACTTGTGATGATTTTTTCTTTAATATGATTATTTTGCAAACAAATTTAAATATTTTCTTATAAAATATTCAAACTACATATGCAACATCCCACTGCCATAAAGTACATACCCAAACATTTAGGAATATTCAAGTACATATCCTATGATAATTGTTGGATCCCGATCTTTTAGTGAAATTTAGAAATATTAAATATATATATGTATTGTGTTATAAATGTTTTTGTGCTTTAAGGAAATTGATGAGAAAAGACTTGATTGGTTTTGATGACTTTGATAGTTGTGTAGATTTGTATGG
>JAOSBK010000007.1:6744978-6768328 GCA_027568895.1 Erythroxylum shatona | reverse complement strand
AAAATGGAAAATACACCTAGAACCCTTCAATTCAATTTTTCAACCACAATTATCACATAAATTTCACAAAAGATCACTATTAGACACTTATGCCGGGAAATGTCATGAATGCATGTATAACCATGTGCATGTGCAAAAATCAACAGTCATATCACTATAGAGGCTATAAATGCATGTACATGCCAATGAACAAGTCCTACCCCATCCCAATTTACTAAAATACCCTTGCCATCGGTGATGGGATGTTACAATGTGGATAGTGACAGATCATATAACATGGTGGACCAACCATGAAGAATGTTTGACTATGCTAGGCTAGACTTATCTAGCGCAAAATCCAATATATTAAGGCTGACTGTGGAGGCAAACAACTTTGAGATCAAGCAGAGCATCATCCATATGGTGCAACAGTTAGTCTAATTTGATGGACTTTGAGACAAGGATCCTAACGCTTACATACCTAACTTCTTAAAGATCTATAATACTTTTAAAATAAATGAAGCGAATGATGATGCCATCAGACCGCATCTATTTCGTTTCTCCTTGAGAGAAAAGGTTAAGCAGTGGCTAAACTCTATGACACATTCATCACTAACTACCTAGGATCAAGTGGCAGAAATTTTTTTACTAAAGTATTTTTCTCCTATAAAGACTATGAAACTAAGGAATGACATCTCTTCATACTCCCAAACTAAACGTGAATCATTGTACTACATATAGGAGAGATTCAAACAGTTGCTCTGACAATGCCCACATCATGGACTACCTCTGTAAATGAAAATCCAAACATTTTATAATGGATAAATCAAAATACTAGGCAATCAATTGATGCAACAACTAGAGGGACATTGATATGTGCTTAATTGATTATACATTTATTCCATAACACTTAATAATTAATGATACAAAAATGTTTAAGACATTCACTTGAGTTCATATTTGGTTTTAGGTATAATTTGGAAGCAAAAGAGCTAAAGTGAGTTAAAAGCACAATCTTTCAGCCGTCATTTTGAGATTCACACTCGCTTGTCTATATGGAATAAGAAGAAGAATGATTAGAGCAAGAGGAGACAAGAAAATGCATACAAATGAAAAGTATACATTGTAGAAAATAAAGTAAAGTCATGAGAATGCAAGTCACAACCATGACACAAAGTGTCATAGGTGTGACTAATGATGCATGACCATGACACAACATGTCATAGCTGTGACTAACCTTACATGGGCATGACTACTTTAGTCACGCCCATGACTTAACATGTCATCGCTATAACCTTCACACATATGTTACCCAAAACCCTAGTTTTTAATATAAATAGACTTGTGATGGCAGAGCGGTTTATGAAAGATTG
The DNA here is from genome assembly GCA_027568895.1 of Erythroxylum shatona. NCBI lineage: Eukaryota > Viridiplantae > Streptophyta > Magnoliopsida > Malpighiales > Erythroxylaceae > Erythroxylum > Erythroxylum shatona. Next base: position 6,766,976 of record JAOSBK010000007.1, on the reverse strand, counting down.
GAGGGTTTTGGTTGGGAGAAAAATAGAGAGAGAGCTTTGAGAGAGATGAAAAAAAGGGGCAAACCACTCAACCATGAGAGACACATAGAAGGGTAGCTTCCCAATGTTGATTTAACGAGTATATTGATGCCTCGACCCGGTTAAGCACTATTTCCTTGTATTTTTTGTTTCTTTATCTCTGTAGAAATTGATTATGTTATCCTATATGTATGGATTTGGGTATTATGAAAAGAAGGTTTGAATGTGTCCATTGGATTGTTTTATTACAAACCTGTTGCTAGCATATTCAATGTAATCCGTAATTATTATATTGAATTTCATTTATAACGACTATTATTTCGTAACCATAAGGGATAACATAACCTAGGTTAAATAATCCAAGCTTGTGTGATTATTGCTTGGATTGGTATGTTTTTTTTCATTCGTAAGGCAACTGTCTGATTAAATCTAGAAAGCATCTCCTAGGTTATCCAATAGCTGGGGTTAATTAATGAGCTATTCTTAATTAACTATGACCTAAGGAAAATTTGGGATTAATAGAGCTTGTTGTTAATTAATGACCAATAGTTCAAATAGAGATATGAAGACAACAATTTAATGAAATATGTTTAATTAGGTAGTATGAGATTGAATCAAAGGAACGGGTCCCTAATGAATTCAACACTTTCATTATTTTTGCATCTTTTATTTAATTTTCTTTTATTAGTTTAGTTTCATTTTATTTTGTAACCTATACACCGATTAATTGCTTCTCAAAAGCTAACCGAACACTCTTTATGGGATCGACTTAGACTCATCACTGTTATAGTCGTAGGTCTAGTTTAGTTTGTGTAATATTACAACGCATTACCAAACATTGAATAACCAGTGGCAACCCTTAAAATTGAAAGACTACATGAAATCATACTCAATCGAAGAATTATCCCACAACATAACCAATTGGTCACACAAGTACTAGTAAAGTGGAAGGGGGATCTCATGAGGAAGCCACATGGGAGCCATTATTTGAATCACAGAAAAGATTTCTAAAAGCAAACCTTATGGGTAAGGTTTTTTTAAGGGGGAAATATTGTTACAAAATGAAGCAAAGTGGGAGACAGGTCCTTCAGATTGACAAATAAATGATGTAATATGGAAATTTTCTAAAATGTATGACAAGACACGCAGGAGGTAGCATGCACTCCTAGGAAGGGCACTTACCCAAGGCCTAGATTCATAAAGGGCCTACTTATTAAAAGAGTTAAAAATTAAAAGGTTATTAAATCTATTTATTAAAAGAGTTAAAAATTTAGAAGTTAATAAATCTATTCATTAAAAGGTGTAGAAACTGAAAAGTGAATAAACATGCTTCAAGATGTTTATATATATCAAAAATTTTCTTGGCATTTTATATTATGGAAACTGAAAAGAAAATTTTTGTAGTTAAGTTTGTTATTATGAATTTTAAGCTTTACTGAATAGAGATAAAAAGGAGTTCAATTCTAACCATCAATTGGGTGGTTTTACAATTTTGTTTTAATCTTATTAAGGAGAAGAAAAAAACAAGTTCTTTTCATATTTCTCTTTTATATTTTTTATTTGCATTTTTTTAGATATGCACCTTTAAGCAAGATAAAGGATGATAAATATATACACATGCATATTAGTTCAAAAAAAAAAGGAAATTTTGAGATCAATTTATTAGAGATATATATGCTAACATCTTTATTGACAATGATATTTTTATTAATATAATAATATTTAATCATAATATATAATATGAATTTCAATCTTTTACTTTTCGTTTAAACTTCAGATTTTTGGACAAAGTTTCAGTCCTCATTATATTTTAGTGTAAAGATTCTATTATGTAATGTTTTCTATCAAAAAGGAATCTAAGTTGAATTTGGAGTATACATATTTAGGATGAGGGCGGCAAGGGATTAATGATTTTTGGAGAGTAAAATTTTAAAAAAAATTTAAACTTTTAAATGAGTAAAATAAGATCTAATCTTGGGTGAACTAAGTTGTAATAGGTCCCATAATAATTAATTTACATGGATGGGAATTTATCTAAAAGTATATACTAAAAATTTGAAAAAAAAGATAATTTCTATGGCATTTTCGTAATATTTGATATTTCCTTAAAAGAAAGTATACATTCATTAGCATATCATATCTTTATCCACCATAGATAATGACTCAACTCTCTTTTAGCACTTAAAAGATTCACTATTTGGTGTTAGTTATTGATGTAATAATTAATAATTTATATATTATAACATTTTTAATTAATTTAATTTAAAATAATTTGAAAAATATTTGTTATAGTAAATAATAAATATTTTGTATAAGACAAATAAAGTATATAAATTCAAATATTAATTAAATAAAATGTAGTTATTTTAATGACCCATGCAATTTTATTTATTTTAATTAAATCTTATCTACCTCACGTGAAATTTTATATTAACATAATATGACTTCTTAACCTAATATTACAACAAAATAAGTCAAAAGTTCATTTCAAACATCGAATTTTAAATTATCATTATTATGACAATTTAATTATATTGATGAAGACTATTACATAGATGTTACAGGACATTTTATACTAATGCAATCCAATATATACAAGGTTAATCAACCATTATTATCTAATTTGAATCTTCGTGCTTTATTCTTCAAATATCTTTTCTATATATTTGTAATAAGCTTTCTAATTTTAATTTTGTCAACTAATTCTTTTTAGTAACTTTTTAACATAAATCATACGATAATTTGATTTAAAATTTATCCTAATAATTTATCTTTCTTTCATTTTCCATATATCATAGTAAATTATTTTTTAATTTTTATATAAGATATTAAATTTGCTCCTTCTTTTTTTCTTTTGTCACAGATATATAATTACATTGATGTATCTTTGTAATATATATTGTTGTTCTATTTTACCTGTCTCCTTTTTCCACTTTCACATAGGTGCTTTCGTTCTTTTTCTTGTCCTTATAATTGCTTTTTATGATATTGCCTAAAAAGCATTCATTTAGAAGTGAGAAAAGGGGGTGGGGGAAGAAACAAGTAGAACAGTTAATAGAATCCTAGAAAGGATCTATTAATAAATTTATTAAAAGAGTAGGCTCCTCTAGTGATAATCCTGAGGAATTAGGCAAAGGTAATTTTGAACAACATAAAGAAAATTTAGTGATTATATTCATATTCATGAGGATGTTAGTAACTTGAGTGACCATAATCATGTATTAAATGCATCCAATTTATATAATTTAAGGGCAAATGAGCAGCTAATCCCCATATTGGATATTTATGATCATAGAAACTTAGCTTAATCTAGATAATAAACTAAGTGACAATTTAGTTAAAAAAGAGCCTATAAGAGAATTAAATCTTGTGTCTTCTTTAGGTAATGCCTCTTGATATTTTCATATTCTTATTATTCTAGAAAATTGAGTATGGAGAAATTAGTGATAGAAAATGGTTGGTTCACTATAAACATATAGATGAAGTATACTATTTTTGTTATAAGTTGTTCAAATCTAATAGCAGAAAAAGTGTGTTAGCAAATGATGGATATATAGGTTAGAAGCATCTTAGTGGGAGACTCAAAGAAAATGAGAATAGTGTTGAGCATATGACTAACTTGAGGATTTGGAATGAATTAAAAGTAAGATTGAGCAAAAATCAAACCATTGATAAAGAATTGTAATAAGAAATTTTAAAGAAGAAATAATGTTTGAGACAAGTTTTGATAAGAATAGTTTATGTTGTGAAATGTCTTGCTAAATATAGTTTGGCTTCTTGAGGATCTAATGAGAAAACTTTACCAAGATAATAATGATAATATTTTTGGGATTGATTGAGACGATTTCTAGATTTGATGTAATAATGGAAGACCATGTTAGAGACATTCAAAATCATGAAATTCATAATCATTATCTTGGTCACAAAATTCAAAATGAGTTGATTTCCCTTTTGGCCCATGGTATTAGAAGTTCTATCATAAGGAACATTAAAGAGACAAGATACTTTTCTATTATTCTTGGCTGTACCCTATATTTAAGCCATCAAGAATAAATGAGTCTGTTAGTAAGATGAGTGAATATATCAAAGAAAAAAAACAAAGGAGTAGTTTTTAGAGTTCTTGAAGGTAAATGACATTTGTAGATTGAGACTTTTCAATGAATTATCAAATTCATTTAAGTCTCTTAATCTTAACATCCATAATGTAAGGCATCAAACATCAAGGGGTATAAACGAGATTGCTTGAAATAAACCCGAGAGCATTATATATGTCATGTGCTTGTTATAATCTTAATCTTATTCTTAGTGATATGGTGCATTCTTATGTTGAAGTTATTCATTTTTAGAAGTTGTACAATGTACATATGCATTATTTTTAAGTTCTCCTAAAGGGTGGGAGATTTTACTTGATAATGCTTTGGGCTTAACCATGAAATCATTGTCTAACACTCATTGGGAGAGTCGAATAAAAATTGTTAAAGTTGTTATGCTTTAAGGTCCTCAAATAAGATTAGCTTTGATAGAATTATCTAGACCTTGTGATGATGTCAAGTCAAAAAGCAGAAAGTTTGATTAATGTACTTATAGATTGATTTTTTACCTAGTACAATAATTTGCTATGATATTTTATTCACAATTAATATAGCAAGTAAAAAGCTGCAATCTAAATCTATGTACATTTATGTTACAATAGAGCAATTGGAAGGTGCAATGGTATTTTTGATAAATATAGAAATGAAGAGTTTACCTCTTCTATGAATATTACCAAAAGTCTTGCGTATAAGATAAATGTAGAGCCTACATTTCCAGCTAGACGTTATATTATTAAGAAAAGACAATTTGACGAAAATGATCATGATAGAGAAATATAATCAACTGTGGATTTCTTTATTGTTAGGTACTTTATAGTTGTTGTGGATATGAAAATTGCTTCCTTGAAGAATATATTTGAATAACTAATGACATTTGAAAATATTGTAGATCTTATATGATTCAAAGAAGTTGAATTCATTATATGGTAATGAACTAAGAGAATGTTGCACTAATTTTACAACTACTTTTTCTCATAATAATATATTGGATGTAGATTTAGATGATAATTTTCTAAATTAAAAGTGTTGCAAATGACTTTGTCAAATGAGTTAATGTTATTATCTGAAATTCTTGAATTTGTTAAAGCTGTAGATCGTTATCTAAATGTTTCAATTACTTATTGAATTCTATTGAGTATACTTATGACTGTAACATTAGTTGAGAGAAGTTTTTCAAAGTTAAAATTATTAAAAATCTGCTTGAGGTCATTAATGTCTCACGAAAGGTTAACTAATTTTAGCTATTTTATGTATCCAAAAGAACATGTTGAACAATATTGATTTTGATATTATTATTAATGATTTTACATTTAAAAATGTGAAAAAATTGTTTTTATGTTCATCATTGAAATTTTCTTAATGTTTTGTAATTTGACATTACAGTTTGGTTGTTACTATACCTATTTTTTTTGTTACTGATACTATTTTTAGTAATTTTATTACTACTAACATTTGCAAGATATTTTTTATTGTTATGATCATTTAATATTTTGTTAAGTATATGAATTTATAGCTTAAGTTACTTATTTATGAATATTAAATTTTAATATTAAAAATATACTATAAAAATTTTCATACTTATATTTTTTCGATTCATTAAAATCTTTATTTTGCATGCATATAAAATGTTACAAACGACCCTAACAACATAGACCATGAATTAATCTCGCTGCGTTGGAAAATTTGGAAGCGGTGGGTGGGGTAAGGGGCGGCTCTGACACGAACGAGTTGAAGGAGAGAAATGCGGCCTCACTCACCACTCGTCACAAAAGGAATCGACTTTGACTTTTGGAAGCACATTGGAGTTGTGTTGTGTCCTAAAACAACTAAACAAGTAAAGTAAAGAAGGCGAGGGACTATGGAGTATGGACCTCAAAATCCATTACAATAAGTAGAAAGATGAAAAGAAAGGCGAAAGAACGCAGTTACTGGAAAGTAAAGGGAGTTATAGAAGAAAAATGAAAATAAAAGAAGCCGGTAGTATTTGATTTAGCGGCTGACTGAAGGTGTGGTGATGCTGTGCTATGCTGTTTTAAAAACAATTAAGAGCTCTGTCTGTGCATACACACACACAGTCTGGACCTCAACGCCTTTTGTTTCTGTTGCATAGTACCACACTAACTCCACTACTCTTTACTTCTACAGAGAGAGAGGGACAGAGAGGGAGAGAGGAAGGTCGTCTTTACTCTTCAGAATTTAATTTAGATAGAGAGAAAACCCAAGGCCATCCATCCCTCGAATGTAGTGATTCGTTTTCATATTCTCTCTCTTTCTCTCTATGTATACGTAACATGGAGAGAAGGAGAGGGTTAAGGACACAATTGCTTCAAGTAAAAATGCCATCTTTGGTTACACATTGTGTTAGTCCTAAACAACTGCTTCACAGGCTTAACATGTAGACTAACTTAGCCAGTAGGAGTAGTTGCATTCCTTCTTTTTTTGGTAGTGTGATTGAGGTGGAAGAGCGGAGGATGAGGCGGAGAGATGGTGATATGAAGTGGGGTGGTCTGGTTCTTTTATTTTTTATTTTTGGAGAGAGTTGATTAGAGCCCATAATTTGAAACTTCTCTCTATAATCTCCTTAACTGACTCTCTTCAATCATGCCAAATTCTTTGACATTTTAGCCGTTTCACTCCCTATGATATGTCCCCTCTTTAGCCTTCAAAACCAACGCGTCAATCCCACAACCCAAACTATCAAGCTCCAATCTTTGTGCTTTATACTTAATAGTGTTGTGTTGAAATGGAGGCGTAAGTCCTGGTTATTTGAGCCTGTTACTGCTTAATATATTTCTTCTCCTCCTTGGTAATGGAGTACGCTAGCGTTGGGGCTGGTGGGCTCGGAGATGGTGGAGGAAGCAGTGGTGGTGGGTCTGGTAGTGGGGATCATGACTCCTCCGACCCACAAAAGAGGAAGAAACGTTATCATCGCCACACTGCTTACCAAATTCAGAGACTTGACTCGTAAGCACTGCTTTTCCCTTCACTTAGACTATGTTCTACCAGCACTGTTATTCAGTTTGTTTGCATACAACGTGCTGAGAATATTGATGGTCATTTTGCGGGTTGTGGTTGTTCTCAATGCTACGGTGTAATATGAAGACTGTTCAAGGAATGCCCACATCCAGATGAGAAGCAGAGGTTACAGTTGAGCAGGGAATTGGGTTTGTCACCACGCCAGATCAAGTTTTGGTTCCAAAACAGGAGGACCCAGATGAAGGTGAAAAGTTGCTTTCTTTTTCTTTTTCTGTTTCTGTCTTCGCTTTTCTTTTTAAGTTTCCTGCTCATAGCATCAGAACATGCTCTTCTCTTTCGCGCTGTGAAACAACTTTAAGATAATTAGAAGGTCATGTTATTGTTACTTGGAACTAATTTAGGCACAGCATGAAAGAGCCGACAATTGTGCTCTTCGAGCAGAGAATGACAAGATCCGATGTGAAAACATAGCCATCAGAGAGGCACTGAAAAATGTTATCTGTCCATCTTGCGGGGGTCCTCCTGCCACAGAAGATTCCTATTTTGATGAACACAAGTTAAGAATGGAGAATACACAATTGAAAGACGAGGTTCTTCTCAGTTTACTGTTTTTTCTTTTCCTTTATGGCCCATTTCTGTTTAGCTTCATACTCTGCATTTGGTGACATGCTATTTGGGAAAAATCTTCCTGCCTTAATGATGTTCTAGCATTGGAACCAACTGTGTTTTCTTTTTTCTAAATGTCTAAATTCATTTTGTACAGCTTGATAGAGTTTCAAGCATTGCAGCTAAATACATAGGAAGGCCAATTTCCCAATTGCCTCCAGTGCAGCCCATCCATATATCTTCTTTGGATTTATCAATGGGCAGTTTTGGGATCCAAGGGATAAGCGGTATCCCTTCCCTTGATCTCGATCTTGATCTCCTTCCAGCTACTTCTGGTTTGAATTTTCCCCTCCAACACATAGGCATTTCTGACATGGACAAGTCCCTCATGACTGATATAGCTTCAAATGCTATGGAAGAAATGCTAAGGCTTTTACAAACCAACGAACCTTTGTGGTTCAAGTCCCCCACTGATGGCAGGGACGTTCTTAATCTTGATAGTTACCAAAGGATTTTTCCCAGGGCTAGCACACATGCAAAGAATGTAAGTGTTCGAACTGAAGCATCCAGAGATTCTGTTGTTGTCGTCATGAACGGTCCAACCTTGGTTGATATGTTCATGGATTCAGTAAGCCCTTTATATTACTCTCTTATAATATTCTATTTTTGGGTGAAGTAAGTCATAGTTTATACAAGTTTTCAACAATTGCAGAACAAGTGGGTTGAGCTATTCCCTACAATTGTCCCTGTGGCGAAGAATATTGAAGTAATTTCCTCTGGAACATTGGCAAGTCACAGTGGTTCATTATTGCTGGTAAAACTGTAAAAATTATAACTTTCTTGATTTACAGTATCCTGTTTGTAGTAATCACATGAAAATGATGGTGCTTTTAACAGATGTATCAAGAGGTTCAGATGCTTTCACCTTTAGTTCCAACTCGGGAATTCTGTATTCTGCGTTACAGTCAACAAATTGAGCAAGGAGTTTGGGCAATTGTTGATGTTTCATATGATATTCCTCAGTTTGCTTCTCAATGCCAATCTCGTAGGCTTCCTTCTGGATGCTTGATTCAGGATATGCCTAATGGTTACTCCAAGGTCGTCAGCTTAAGTTTTTATACCATAATTTCATATTCTTCCCATAAACAAAAGAACTGGATATTATTTTTGTCTTCACTTTTTGTTTGGAACATTAATGTAGGTTACTTGGGTGGATCACGTTGAAATTGAAGATAAAACCCCAATTCATCGGCTTTATAGGGACCTCATTTCAAGTGGCATGGCTTTTGGAGCGGAAAGGTGGCTTGCTACACTGCAAAGAATGTCTGAAAGGTTTGCTTGTCTGTCAAGCACTTCTAACCGGGATATTGGAGGAGGTAATTTTAACACCAAATAGGCACTATTTTAGCTCTGTGCAGTTCTAATTCTAATTGATTTATCTATGTTTTTTCAGTGATTCCATCACCTGAAGGTAAGAGAAGTTTGATGACACTTGCCCAAAGAATGGTTAACAATTTCTGTGCTAGCATCAGCACTTCCAATAACCATAGGTGGACTACACTTTCTGGGTTAAGTGAGGTTGGAGTTCGGGTTACTCTTCACAAGGGTTCAGATCCTGGCCAACCCAACGGTGTTGTTCTGAGTGCAGCAACTACATTTTGGCTTCCCGTTCCTCCACAAAAAGTATTCAATTTCTTCAAAGATGAAAGAAATCGTGCTCAGGTAATATCACACTCACAGATTGATCCATGTCATGGTTAGTGTTTATATTTCACTTTTAGACTTGGTGTTCCTTTTCTTTTTTTGGGTAAGTGCTGATCAGTTTTGTTGGTTCTTGCTCTAATATCAAAATGGGCTTTTGATTTTTTTTGAGTCATTGCTTTTCAGTGGGACGTCCTCTCCAGTGGCAATGCAGTGCAAGAGATCACCCATATTGCAAATGGCTCACATCCTGGGAACTGCATATCTATTCTTCGTGTAAGAGTTTATGTGTTTGACTCTCTGTTTTCTCATATTTATTATGAATCATTTGAATGCCATTCATATTGTGTACACACTTACAGTGTCCTTAATAACACTATGGGATTCTGTGATAGGCCTTGAATACTAGTCAGAACAATATGGTAATACTCCAAGAGAGCTGCATAGACTCATCAGGTTCAATTGTGGTCTACTGCCCAGTTGATCTGCCAGCCATCAATATAGCAATGAGCGGCGAGGACCCTTCTCTTGTTCCCCTACTACCATCAGGATTTGCCATTTTACCCGATGGCCATCTAGACCAGGGAGACGGTGCGTCAACTAGCTCCAGTGCACAAGGAAACATGGGCAGATCAGGTGGTTCTCTAGTAACTGTAGCATTTCAAATATTAGTGAGCAGCTTGCCATCAGCTAAGTTGAACATGGAATCAGTAACAACCGTAAATAATCTTATCAGCGTGACTGTCCAGCAAATTAAGGCTGCCTTGAATTGTCCTAGTTCCAGATGATCTATCTGGTTCTGCAGCTGCATTCCAACTGTTTCTCTTCTTCTCTAACATCTTTAAATATGGAAATCAGAGGAATTCAGAGTCTTGTGCTGGGGGATATTCAATGTGCGGGGGTTAGTTGGGATCTTGAATGCTCTCTCATCAAGAGACGTAAAGACTCAATATTTACTGCTGCTGCTGTTAGTGCTGTCAAACCTCCTCATTGCAAGCGACACATTACTAAAGATCTTTAAGTGGTTTTGTTTTGTTTTTTTCTTCATGTTAGCATTTACAGGGGCAGTTTTAGTTTCTGGGGCAATTTTACTTTGGAATAGTGGTTGGTAGTAAGTAGTTGGTTAAAGAGAGAGTCAAGAACGCACCACACCGGTCTGTCCTGCTGTAAAGGCATCTCACTTTGTTTGTGCCCTTCCTTCACATGCGCAGCAACATATATTGTGTGGTTCGGGTATTGACTTTCTGTTCAATCAATGGACTATATTTTTTTTCACTATTGTTTACGGATCTATAAATGTTCCAAGTTTTCACCTTTATCATGTCTCTCCGCCTATTAAATGAGTGTGAATGGCAAGCAGGAGTTGAAATTTATGGGACAAGTGGGGCATACCATGGAGATGGCTTTGATAAGCTATTTAGCCTTGTCATCAATGTTCGGCTCCACGTTTTAGTTTGATGAAGTTCAGCCTAAAAATGATAAACAAACAAAATGTGGAATTTGTCCGCTAGCTACTGCATTGATAATATAACATGGCTCATATTAGAAAGGCATATATATGGAGACTCCTTGCTATTATAATGCTTAAGAAAATATACATGTATATGCCTTTTATACTAGCAATCATAAATTACAAATTTGCAACTATGAAGATCCAAAATTTTAATCTGATATGTGAACTGTGTATCTAATTATTAGTAAGTCTCATTTATGGTCGGTTTCAGTTAAAAGCAGACAATAAAGAAATGAATTGAGACTTGATGAAATGAATGTCAGGCTGCAAGACATAACTACCAGGGTAGCTAGTTGGTAGATGTAATGATCAAGTAGCCTGATTTAATACATCTGAGTTTCCAGGCTTAAGTATCAAGACAAAAAGATAAACTTGTTCGAATAGTTTAACAAGTTATTGAGCTTATCAAACTCTGCAAATAGTAAAGAGTTTCTTGGATACCCGTCAACTCAGAAGGTTCCAATTGCTAGCTAATTCTCTGCTGCATCTGAGATTGAGTTTGGAGATCACAATCAACTCCTTTACTCGACATTTGAGCTACTTTAACAGTAGTATTATGAGAAAAATTACAGTAGCTAATGGCGTAGTGTGGTAACTTCGGAATATAGATTCAAGATTTAATTATACTGTTAAGAACTAATGACGTAGAAGTTATTTCATGTAGATTCAAGATTTAATTATACTCTTAAGAACTAATGATGTGGAAGTTATTTCATGTACATGAAAAACATGAATAATTTTACCCAAATAATATCATTGATTCTATCGGTATTTATCGAAATAATTTATAATTTGCAAATTAAAAGCTCTTTTGAAAACAATTTGTTGATAAATTTTCTATGTTTTAGGAGAAATTTTTGTATCTTCTTTTAAATTATGTATATTTTCATTTGTGATGTCTCAAAATTCTAATGTTGTTCACTTGAAAATTTATTTCATGTTTATCTAATAAAAAATTAATTAAATATTTATCTCTCACATTTAAATAATTTTTTTTCGTTTTAGACACATTTGAAATATAAAAGAGAGATTAATTTATAATGATAAATCATTTAATTCAAACTTATTATATGGAAGTTGTGAGACCCTTAAGCCCTAATAGCATAATCGTGTTAGACATTGGCGAGTCTTAACCAATGTTTAATACTTGGAACGACAAAATAAGGTAAAGACTTATGAGTAAGCAAAGAAAACAAACATTGTCAAGTGTTGGTATACATTAGCAGGAATCTTTGTCGAGATGCAAGATTTAGATATGAGACTAAAAGATAACTTTAGATAGACCTTAAGTTGAAGGTTAGCTAAATCATACATATAAGGGAGATATATGAGAGCTCTATGGACTTAATATGTACTCAAGATGATACACCATGAATAATGAACTTGACATAAGTAAGCATTGGATTAGATCAATGTGCTATGAAAGGCTTTGGGTTTGAATGATCCATCATCGATGGATAAAGGTCAAGGAGAGATCTAGGATGATGTAGCGGATAAGATCATCAATTTTAAAAGATAAAAACCATATGGGAAGATCATATGAAGATAATAGAGTTCTTTATGCCTATGGATCACTACAAGAAAAATAGGAATTACAAATAGAATGTGTTTTTTGTTGGCAAGCGAAGTTGGCAACATAAATTAACGATGACATGGGTTGTTGGAGAAACAACCGTAGGTAATCTTTAACAACGGAATAGAAATATTCCATTGCTAATTTACCAACGGACATTTTCTATTCCGTCGCTATATTTAGCAATAATAACTTTTATGCAGTTAGTAAATTAAGCAACGGATTTTGAATGTCTGTTAGTAAATTTAGCAACGGTCAAAGTTTTGGAAATCTATAGAAAATGTAGCGATGGTAAGTTGTGCTTTGTCGGTAAACTTAATGACAAATTTTTTCTTATTCTACCTGTAAATTTACTATTAAATTTACAGAAGGATATTGTTATTCCATCGATAAATACACCAATATTGTTTTCTTAATTTTTTCCCTAAAATTGATTTGTTCATTTAATTTTGATTGATAATCTTATGATTGATAATTAGTTTCTACAGTTATCTGTTGATAATATTTTGATTTTTTCTACATTAAATTTGTCTAAACCATACGTTGATTGATAATATAAAGTAAAATTATTTTAATTGATAACAAAAATTATTATCTATAACAATAAGTATCCAATTCATACAAATGACTTGAGAGTAGTTACAACTAAGCTATGTAGTTGGTGAATGCGGATGCTCTAATTACTGCAATGAGGTATTGCCCCTCTTCTTCAACTCATCCATCTCATTACAAAGTTGGACTATATACTCCATCAATTGCTGTAATTGAGTTGCTAGCATCTGTACTGTGCGCTCAAGTTGAACTACTCTCTCAGTAAATACAAACTGCTTACTAGATGCAGTTGTACTGGATGTGTAGGATTGCCAATAACATATATTCACAAATGAACCTAAGCTGAAAATCCTTCCACGACAATCCCTACAACCCATTACATCAAGATATTTTTGACCCTCATCAATAGTTTTAGAGTGCTGAGAATGTTGTTGAATGCTTTCTTGTATTTGGTCCTATCCGGAAGTAGTATTTATATTAAGAAGTGATAATTATTAAGAATTAATATTAAAATATAAATTTCAAATATATTAAGCTCTCTACATCGAGTGTTAACGAAGATCACACCATTATGCTTCTTAGTGTGGTGTGCAAAAAGAGCTTACGGAGTGTAGGCTTCTTTCCAATAGACTTTTTCTGCCTCCAAATAAAATATTATAAGTGAACTACAATTTACAAAAATTTCGGTAGAGTTTTCTCTATTTTTATGATACCTATCCCCTGTTAAATAAAAAAAGTAACTCAATAGCACAACCATATATGACATTAGACGTTTATCACATTATCATTCTCTATAATACACATATATTTTCATTACATAATTCACATATAAAATTTAATTAAAATCAAAATTTATACATCAAAGTAAAAAAAAAAATCAGAATATAAGTGTAAAGTGTAGATACTTACAAGTTTCTCTGCATGCTCCTAGTGGGTAATGGATCCTCCAGTGTGTATGGAAAGACTCTCTCCCTTTGGTCCTCCACGTCTGTTTGTAGAATTATGCTCTAAAATGGACATTGCCTCAGGAGATGTCTAATACTACTGCCAATGTGTGAGATCCCACATCGATTGAAGAGGGGAACGAAATACGCCTTATAAGGGTATGGATACCTCTCCCTTACAGACACGTTTTCCATAGCCTAACGGACTGGATCCTATCGGAACTCCGATGTTAAACGAACTCGGGTGAGAGTAGTTCTAGGATGGGTTGACCTCCTGTGAAGGCCTTGGAAAAAGTAAAACCTTAAGAGCTTGGCTAGGCCAAGGTCTAAAACGGACAATATTTGTAAACGGGTGATCTGGGCTGCTACACGTGGTATCAGAGCCGGTACCCAAACTGTTGTGCCAACTAGGTTGGACCCCAAAGAGAGCTGGGCCCTAAGGGGGGTAGAGAGTGTAAGATCCCACATCGATTGGAGAGGGGAATGAAATATGCCTTATAAGGGTATGGATACCTCTCCCTTACAGACGCATTTTTCATGACCTAACGGACTGGATCCTATCGGAACTTCGAGGTTAAATGTGCCTAGGTGAGAGTAGTTCTAGGATTGATGACCTCCTGGGAAGGCCTTGGGAAAAGCAAAACTGTGAGGGCTTGGTTGGGCCAAGGTCCAAAGCGGACAATATCTGTAAGCAGGTGATCTGGGATATTATCTATACCACTATATTGCAAGACACCAATGGAATTGAAATAATTGAAGATTTAATTACAAGAGTTGTTGGATAAGGGCTTCATCAGATCAAGTCATTCACCATAGAGAGCACCAGTATTGTTTGTCAAAGAGAAGGGTGGGACATTTAGCTTATGTGTTGATTATTGACAGTTAAATAGGGTTACCATCAAGAATAAATATCCACTCTCTAGGGTCGATGACTTGATGGATCAGTTAAGAGAAACTAAAGTATTCTCAAAGATAGATATAAGGTTTGGGTACCATCAGTTGGAGATTAAAGAGAATGATGTGTACAAGACTGCCTTCTAGACGAGGTATGGACACTATGAATTTTTGGTAATGCCATTCGGATTAACAAAATTCACTTGCGGTATCTATGGATTTCATGAACGAGGTGTTCCCTCCTTATTTAGATCAGTTTATCACAGTCTTCATTGATGATCTTCTGATTTATTCTAAGGATGAAGAGGATCATGATCACGTTACAAATCTATGGATTATGCTACAAATACTTCGCGAAAGACAATAGTATGTGAAGTTTTCAAAATGTGAATTTTGGATAAGGGAGATAGGATTCCTTGGGCATGTGATATTAAGGGAAGGTATTTTTGTAGATCTAAAGAAAGTGTAAGTTATACTTGAATAAGAACAATCCAAGAATGTGACAGAAGTCCGCAGCTTTCTAGGTGTAGCTGGTTATTATTGGAGATTTGTTGAGGATTTTTTCGTGTTTGCAACTCCCTTTGTCGAGGTTTACCCAGAAGGGAATAAAAGTTCAGTGGGATGAAAAATACAAGGCGAGTTTCCAAGAGCTAAAGAAGCGATTGACTTCAGCACCAATGCTTGCCCTATTTACCTAGGGAGTAGGGTTTGAGGTATATAGTGATGTCAGTCACTAGCGACTTCGTTGTGTACTTATGCAGGCTGGGCGAGTGATCGCATATGCTTCTAGACAGCTGAAAAAACACTATCTAAATTATCTTATACGTTATTTTGAGTTTGCAGTGGTAGTATTTGCACTTATGATTTGGAGACACTATCTTTATAGGGATACTGGTTATATATAAACCAACCACAAGAGTTTGAAGTCCCTAATGACACAAAAAGAGCTAATTCTCAGACAAAGGAGATGATTGGAATTGATTAAGGATTATGGCTTAATAATCGACTATCACCTGGGATATTATAAGTGGTATTAGAGCCAGTACTCGAACTGTTGTGCTAGCTAAGTTGGACCCTAAAGAGAGCAGGGCCCTAAGGGGGTGGAGAGTGTGAGATCCCACATCGGTTGGAGAGGGGAATGAAGTATGCTTTATAAGGGTATGGATATCTCTCCCTTACAGATGCATTTTTCATAGCCTAATGGATTGGATCCCATCAAAATTCCGAGGTTAAACGTGCTCGGGTGAGAGCAGTTCTAGGATGGGTGACTTCCTAGGAAGGCCTTGAGAAAAGCAAAACCGTAAGGGTTTGGCTGGGCCAAGACCCAAAGCGGACAAAATTTGTAAGTGGGTGATCTGGGATGTTACATAACGACTCCATATTTCTTCAGATATATAAGGAGGTCGTACAACAGTTTTGTTTATCGCACGAAGAAAGTCTCTATAACATGTACGAGCTCGCCTCTCCCATATTTTATAAATAATCGCGTCAAATTTAGAATCCCAAAAAAAATTCTTTTTGAAAGAAAGGAAAATCATACAATAAGTACTTATAACCTACAATATTTATCTAATTAATGTATAAAATTAATTAGATAAAAATATAAAAGAATAAATTTTTTACCTTAAACTTGTAATGATAAAAATTCTTTGTCGCCTAAGAGATATTGTTCCATATATAACTTTCAAGATCAATATTTTCCTTGAACTTGGATGTCATGTTTCTTGAGCATGTTCTAGACGGAATCATCCTAACATTAAAACAATTTGAGGTCATTTTCAAATTAAAACCTATAACTTCATTATAAACCTATGGTGTTTTTATGTATTTTCACTCACAGGTTGTTGACAATTTTGAAGTAAGTTCTTCCATCAACTCTCTTAGTTCCAAGCTAGAGGTCGCCTCCTTTATCTATAACGTTACCCCTGATATCTCTTTCGGTATAAGGGTGGTGGATGAAGGAGAAAATGTAGATGGCGTAGCAGGGTAGGATGTTGTAGCATCAGGTATAAAAGGTGATTGTATAAGGATTGCAAGTCAGGAATGTGATGCCTCATCAGGATGTACATTAGGTAGATGTATAGATTCTATAGCATCTACAAAAGATGATGCTTCACTTAGACCTAGATGTTACACCTAGACCTACACTATCTAATGGAAATCGTGGTAACTTGATCCTTGGTCGCATCATATCCTATTTTCTCTTTGGTGTCATATTTTTAACTCGAAATTCACATTTTATTGAATATTCTAGCAATAGAACAATATGAATTCAATATATAACAATAAATTGTTGATGCAACAATAGATTATTTCATATAATATTTTATTACAAACACAAATTAATTGCTATCATGATCACTTAATTGAAAATCAAAATCATCATCTTCTTTTTATGAATAATTAGAATCAAACTCAGGCTCCTCTTCAAATCTCTCACCCTCCCCATCCTCTTCAAATGAAATTTCAATATATTCATTATTTTGATCATTCAAAGTTTCATTCTCGTCATATGTAACACATACATCTATTTTATAAACATCTTCCTGAAACACTTCACTTTCAATTCTCTTATTTTCTCCTTTTTCATGTAATTCAAAATCACCTCCAGATTCAACTTTGCAAATTGCCAACTATTCTGACTTATCTCGTTGTAAGTTTAAAAAAGTGACATAATACACCTGGATCACTTCTGTCGTCAATATAAAAGGTTTCTTTACTAGTTGATTTCAACTAGATTATATCGACTGTGCACTTTTGAACCAACATCAGGAGTTAGATCAAACCAGTCACACTTAAATATCACACTCCACTTTATTGGGAATGCAAGGTACTCAATTTCAAATATCTCAGTAATTTTACCATAGTAATCCATCAATTCTCCCTATATGCAAACCCAACTATTTACTATTGTCGTGCTATGACCATGATATTCTACATGAAATTTGTATCTATTAACAAAATACATCGGATATGATTTAATAGTTTGCAAAGGTCCTTTCGCAAGATCCCATATAAACTTTTTCTCTATTGGATTTTCTGAGGCCTACAAAAAAATAAATTATCATATTAAATAATATAATGTCATTTAAACACTTTGATATGATAATTCAACCATTTCAATAATTGTAAGTGAACATTTACATATTTCTCGAACCATCGAGAAATGTGTCTTTTAACTTCTTTCTTGATATCATCATGTGTTTTTTCAAGCATTAGCTCATGTAACCATTCCTTGTATAATTTAAAAGCATTATTATGTATTTTAGTTATGAACAACATTAACTTTAAAAACCCAAATAATCAATTTCAAAATCAATTTTAACTTACTGTACGAAAGATTGAACCTCTTGACAGTTTAATAAAATATAACCGTAGGTAGTCTCTATTTCTTCCCCTAACATTCTTCTTATTGACCATCCATATGTTCGTCTAGGATATGTGAAAATGGATAAGTTACCATCAACATCACCTGTTCCTCCTCCATTGTCATTACGAGAAACTTTTTTTTCTCTTGTGTACATATTTGATGCAAAATAATGTGAACAAAATGTACTTATTTCCTTTACTAAATAAGCATTACATATCGAACCTTCAACTCTAGCCTTATTTTTGGCATTTTTCTTCAAGTGATGCAAATAGCTACATTAGCAAATAGGATTATTACAATTTTGTGATTAAAAAATGTTATAACTCTAATTTAAATATTTATTATAATTACCTCTCAAACGGATACATCCATTGATATTGAACTAAACTAGTAAGTTTAGCCTCATATGCTAAATATATGGGTAGATGCTCTATATAGTCAAAGAATCCAGGAGGGAAAATCCCTTCTAATTTGCATAAGATTACTGGAATTTTCCTATCTAGTTTTTCCATTTCAACCAACTTTATTTTAGATGATGTTAAGCTTTTGAAAAACAAACTTAATTATTTTATAGCTTCCCAAACCTTATTCAGGAGTAACTCTCAAAATGTAATTGAAATTAACCTTTGTATAAACACATGACAATCATGACTTTTCATCCCAAATAATTGTTATTTCTCATATCCATACACCTTGCCAAGTTTGAAACATAACTATTGGTAAACTTTATACTTTTCAACCATTGACAGAAAATTTCCTTTTGTTTTTTATCCAAAGTATAATATGCTTTCAAATATTTACTGGTGTGAAGATCTTTATCTAACTCATTCCTTTCAAAAAAGTTTCAAATAAGCTCGTGAGTTTGCATTGTCCTTTGTCATCTCTTTAATGTTTATTATAGTATTGAACAAATTGTGAAAAATATTTTTTTCAATATATATCACATCTAGATTATGACGTATGAAATTAGTTTTCCAATATGGCAAATCCTACAAGATGCTTCGTTTTATCCAACCAAAATTTTTACTAATGCTTGTATTAACTTCATCATCTTCAAGTTTTGTAACTTTTAGCAACTCTAATTCATTAATCTCTTACAATATCTAATCACCAACTTTGTGAGGGGTAAGAGGTGTTTGTACCATTTTATTCTTAATGAAAATTTGTTTATTACGTCTAAATGGATGATCTTCGTATGGTTATCAAAACAATATGTTTTGGTCCCGTTAGGAAGATAAAATGTATCAAAATCATTACTGCAATAAGGATAAGCCAATTTTCCTATTGTGCTCCATCCAGACAATATAACTTACACCAGGAAATCACTAATAGTCTATATTAAAGCTGCTCTTAACATAACATTTTGTTTAAGAGATGCATCATATGTCTCCACACCATATTCTCAAAGATGATGCAATTCAGATACTAATGGTTATAAGAATACATCAATTTTATTCTTTGGATTTGTAGGCCCTGATACAATCACTATCAAGAACATATATGCCTCATTCATACATATCCATAGAGGCAAATTACAAGGATTAATTATGATTGGACATGATGAATATTATTGGCTTGATTGACCAAAAGGTTGGAATCCATTCGTCGACAATCCTAACCTAACATTTCAAATTTTAGCTGCAAACTCATAATGGGTGTTATTGAAATATTTCTATGCCAGTGCATCCAATGAATCACTCATTATTCCATCGTCCTATTCATGTTCATTATACCATCTCATATGAGATGCAATAACATAAGAGGCTTAAAATCTTTAAAGTCTCAGAGTTAGTGGGAAATAATACATTCACTTCCAAGGTACTAATTTTTGTTTCATAATATGCTTTCTAGTTTTAAACCTGGATTGATCAAAAAATCTGAACTTTTATGATTCCATATCATCTCCCCAAAACAACATATATCCCAATTTACAATAAGCAATTATTTTAATTTGCAAACCAAGACCCTTAATACGTTTTTTCATATTGTAGAAATTGTTGACCATTGTATGATAAGGAGGCAATGATTCATTATACCAAGCAAGAATGTCATCAAAACTTCGAGCAAGAATAAGCCCTTTAGACTTTATCATTAATATGCGAGCAATTGAAGATAATTGAGTCAGGGGCTCATAATTTGGCCATAATTCTTGGTTAGTTGATTGTAGTAAGTCAAAAAATCTTTTGCATATGGGTTTGGTTCTTCTTTATGATTTTCCATATTTTCCTAAAAGGTATAACTAGCTATCCTAAAAGGTATAATCGACTACATGTAAGGATTTTTAATTGTACCCACATTATTTGTTCAAAATCTTGTCCCCCTTCAAACTCATTCACGGCGTGTCGTAATGCTAGTCAAAATAAACTAGACCTACTACTATAGCAGTGGTGATTCTAGGTCAATCCCACAAAGAGTGTGTAAAGTTATTGAAATGAAAATAATAGGTGTTTGGATTTAGGAGGTTTTGGTTTTAGAAATAAGAAAATACAATAAAGCTGAAAATAACTAACAAAAGCAATGTAAAGAAAACATGTAAAAAAGAAAAAAATGGGGAATTTGATAAGGACTTGATGCTTTAGTTCAATCTCAGCCTACACGCTAATTAAACATATTTCATTGATTTTTTGTTCTTAAACCTCTCTTAACAACTATTAATCGTGGGTTAATAGTTAACTTGAGTTTTCCTTTAGATAGTGTTTAATCAAGATACAATTATTAATTAAACCTAACCATTGAATAACCTAGCATATGATCTCAATATTTAATTAGGCAGCGACATTACAAATTAGAAAAACCGATTACTCAAGACAACAACCACATACAATGTATTATTTAACCTAGGTTATGTTATCCTTTATGATTACAAACCATTAGTTGCTACAAATGAATTTCAAATATAATAATTACGGATTATATCAAAATTCTAGCAATGAGTTTATAAATAAACGATCCAATGAATGCATTCAAATCATCTTTTCCCAATATCCAATGGGTTCATACAAAAATAATCGAACAATAATGAGAATATGATTATCCATACACAAAACTCAAATCAATTAACATAAGATAACACAATCAATTTCTAAAGTGAGAAAGAAGAAATAAAAACAGTGAAATGCACTTAACCCGGTGTCAGGATGTCTATCCCTTTATGGGTCTCTCTCGGTTAAGAGCTTTACCTCTCATCTTCATTAAAATCAAGAGCTACTAAAAATAATTACTTCATCCCTAAGAAATAATATCCCATCAAAGACTCCCCTCACTCTTGCTACTATTATATTCTTTTCTGTGTAAGTTACGCTCCTCCTAAACCCTCATGCCACTTCCTTCTTTTTCTTAATTGGTCTAACATTTGCGTTTTACTCTCTTGCCTAACAACTATGTTTTAGGCTGCATCTGCTATTAGAGTTATTGGGTTTCTCTTGTACTGTGGTTTTTCTTGGTTGTCCCTTATGCTACATGTTGGAACCCCTCCTCGGTGAGTCGCGGGCCCGACGTCCTGCGTGACATCTGGACGCGCATCCCACGAGGGAGGGATTCCTCACCACAAAAGGAACCTCAATTATTAAGAAAATCACCCACCTTAATTCCTTTAGCTTTGGGATTGATCAAATGGCCTTGCTTCTTCCTCCAAATGCCTCACTTCACCTTCATTAAGCATAATTATCCCATAAGCATAAGAAATAGCAAAATTTAACTTTCTAAGGAATGGGAAAACATGAATTAACACCTACCTAACCTTACCCATACCTTAACTAAG
>JAOSBK010000007.1:6716906-6734567 GCA_027568895.1 Erythroxylum shatona | reverse complement strand
TATAAAAACAGTGTTTGCCTCTCTTCCCTACTCTTTGCATTTAAATTTGTTTAATTGTTTTGTGTGTATTAACTTCTGGTTTTTGTAGAACTTTACGAAAAAGTTTAAAAGATCTATTCAACCCCCCTTCTATATCGTTTTCATATTCTTCCTCTTCTTATTCACTTCATATTTTATGTTCTCCAGTTTCTCATCCTGGAGTACAGCATCTACCAATTGCTGGTAGTCGCAGAAGTTGTGGATCAAGACTTTCTCCTTGATCCCTAAATGAAAACCTCCCTCAAACTTAAGACATTTATCTTTCTCGTTTTCCACAATGTTGGCTACATATCGAGAAAGCTGAGTGAACTTCAGTACTTACTCACACTCATATCCCTTTGTGTCAGATTCAAAAACTTCCTGGCCTTCTCTTATACATAAACCCTGGGGAGGTACTTCTTTCAGAACACTTCCACAAAATCTCTCCATGACAACACCAGAGGCATAAACTAACTGTAGGGCATTGATTCCCACCCATGAAGTGTGTCCCCCTATAGCAAGCTCACTACATAATTTAGTTTCTCCTCATTAAAGAACTTCATCTAAAGTAGGACTCTCTCAATCCTCTTCAAACATGCTTCAGCCTCTTCTAGATTTGTCATACCATTGAAATCTACAGCTCCATACTTAAGGAGCTTGTCATACTATCCAGTCCTCCCCGCCGGAGCTTGCACCAACACTTGTGGCCCTTGGCCATGGCATAAGTGAAAGCCTAAGAAAAGGCTTAAAAGAATTGTGGATCTATGGTAGGCATAGGAGGAGGAGGCAGTGGCACTTCATGTTGCACATTAGGTGCCTCAGCATTAAGAGTAGAGTGTGCCCCCACATCTTGCGGGATATAGGATTCATCCGTGCTCCCTTGGCAAGAGCGAGATCGAGTCATAGCTCCTCGAGTTCTCTTTCAAGGCGGCATACTCACTTATTCAATGTAAATCCATTGAAAATCTTTAGATCATACAAAACAATTTTCGAATCATGTAAAACAATTCAAATCATTCAAAACAATATCAAATTATATGAAACAATTCAAAACAATGCAAGTTATTCATTTAAAACAATGTATATTCATTTCATGTCTTAAACTACCCATTACTTGCCTAGGATACTCTCAAACCTTGTCGCTATAATATTATAAGATCCTGGATCCCATTTTCAGAGTCCAACTATCCGAAAGTCATGAAGCATGAAGTTTGGGCAAGGTGGGAAACTAAGAACTTGGGAGCTACAACCCTTCAGATAAATCACGCCGTGGTGATTGATTGAACATCGCCGCAGCAAACTTGAAAGTTTATATTTTCCTTGGTGACCATTTGATCTCGCCATGATGAAGTCGCCACATCAATGAACTACACCGCGGTGAAACCGGTAAAACAAACCTAGCAATCCCAACTTCCTATCATACTAAAAGCGAACATAAATTCGTTCAACCACCCTCATCAATTCCATCTAAAGACAAAAATAAAGAACTTGAATTTAAAAATTAGCAAATTCTCAAATTCTTAATCTCATTTATAAATCCAATGCAATTCAAAATGTTTGAAAGCTAAGGAAACATCGACCATATTTCATTAATATCCAAAAGAAGAGTTTTACAAGGTTTTAATGAGAATTTCAAGCCACATTACAACATAATCCAAAAGTACATAGTTTGCAAAAGTAGAATTTCTCAAAATGTGACTAAAGCTTTGTTTTACAAAAACTAACTTCAAATGCAAAATAAACATAATTGGAGTGATGCCTTGAATTTTTACTACTCAATCTCTTGCTCCTCACCTAAAGATGGGACGGAATGGGAAGGGGTGAGATTAAAGCTCGTAGGTAACAATTTTATAACTGGTAATAAGCAAAACCATTGAAATACTTGTTTCCATTGTAATAAAAATTTATGTTGAATCATAAAGCAGATATTTCTCAAATTCTCAACCAAATTCACAGCAATGCAAATCAGGTATGCATCAATCTTGTTAACATATCATAAGCACATAAGCACATCAAAATGGTTTGAGAGGTCCATAAAAAGAACGAACTAACACATTTCCATATAATGGTTCTGTGTAGTTGTGAACAGAACAAACTAACACAATCCCACATAGTGGTTTTGTATAGTCGTAAACATGAGAGAGTCTATGAAGGAGCTCCATGCCACTAGCAGACAAGCGGGAGAAGTCTTTAGTTGAAGTTCACTTGACATACAGAATGGACTAAACCAAACCCACATAACATGTATCTCATAACTTGTAAACTTGTTGTCCAAAATGACATATTTTTTAAACTTGATTTTACAAATATAGTATCTTTTCAAAAATATTTTTCACATTCTTTTCATAATTCATCAACATAACATTCTCACACCAAATACATAACACTTTCTCAAATCATTCAAATAGTTATAATGTACATTCATAAAATAGTTGAAATCATTTATTTCCATCATTTAAAAGAAAACATTAATGACCTATTACTTAATTATAAAACTGTAACCCACCTTAAAATCCTTACTTGTAAACTTGCTCAAAGATGCCTCTCGTCTTAATCCTCTCGCCTTCCTTGATTTCCTTTATCAATGAGAAAAATTCCCATTCAATAGGAATACAATTTGAGGACCCGCATATAGCATATTCCCTAAGATAAATTCTAAATACTCAAACTCTTCCAAAGGTCCAAACCTTTGGTTTAATTTTTCCATGATCATTCTAATTAGATACATGAAGAAATTTGATAAAACTTCCTTCTATAAAAATGTTCCTCATTTTCTTAAGTTTCTAATGACATCCAAATCATTCAGTTTGGTTTGGAAATATGAAAGTTATACCTCAAACATTTTCGGACTATTCTTACACTGAAACAATATTATATTCTCAATTTCCATACAAAAATTGAATTTCTTAGAGATTGAATTAGAACTCAATTTTATCAGACAATTTGTATTCCTATGTCTCTAGTTTACTCCAAATCAAAAATAATTCTATTTAGATAACTATAGAAAAAGTTATTCCTAAAATATTGAAACATGTTTGACTTTTCTCTCGAATTTTTCTAGATTCTTACTCTATTCAACCCCATTTTACTTATAACTATCATATAAACATGCTCCAAAAACCCTAGTTTTTCTCTTCTTTTTCCTCTCCTTCCATGACACTCTCCTTCTTTCTCTCTTCTCACTCACAATTTTTCTTCTTTTGATCACACTCTTAATGATCATAAAATGTCCCTTTTTCCCTCCATATAAGCCATATGTCTTTTAACCTTAAGTGACTTGCCAATTTTGCCCTTGATACAATCTTTACCTTAATTCAACTAACCCATAACATAAATCCTATTAACATAGACATAATAATTAGCTGCACAAATTAATCCATCAAAATCTCATAATTCATTTAAATCATGTTTAATTAAAAAATTCGGGGGCCAATAGACAAAATAAGCCAATTAAGATTTATGCAACATCTACACCAATTTCACTCAATATATCTCACATTTGGATAAAAACATTAGCATTTATATCCAAAATCAAGATATGAAAGCAATTAAAAGCAATAGAAACTAGAAATAACAATCTGCACAATAATTATCACAAATTTTCATTGAAATATTTAATTCAAAAATAATTAAGGTTCACAAAATATTTCAAGAACAGTCCTTAATAGGGATCTTGAAACCCATAATCATGTTAAACATCTTAGAAATCCAAATAAACCTCTAAAACAATGAAATAAATAAAGGCAAAAGAAAAACTAGTTTATCTTGATTTGGAAATCTATGATTTCTATTTATCTCTTATTCTTGTCTCCTCTTGATCTTTTTTGATGTGATGGTTTTTGCCTCTTTTGGAGTTTTTCATCTAATATTGTGTCTAGGGTTTTCTAGTTAGTTTGATTCCAAAAATGGCTCCGAACCCTCAAAACATTAAAAAAAATCACTCCTGGAAAAGCCTATATCACGATTGTACTATTATTTCCCTCTTTGTCATAATTGGGCTTAATTGTGCACGATCCTGACACCTTCAAGCTTCCTCCATCTTCTTCATTCTTTAATTTCTTGATTTCCAGAGCTCACAAACACATCAAACACCTCTTGAAATATAAAGTTAAGATCTAATTCTTGCTCTAAACTAAACAAACACTTAGAATACATACACACATTAACAATAGCATAATTCTAAGCCTATACACATGATAATCATCCAAGAAATACTTAAAAACACACTTAAACACCTATAAAAACATAATACAATCAATATATACTAAAGCTCTTCTAGTGCTCACAAAGGGTCTACCAAGAATTAGTAGACAAGTTTGGTCTCCTTCAAAGTATAACACAACGAAATCTACAAGAATGATAAACTTGTCCACTTTTATAGGCACATCCTCCACCATGCCAAATGGTTTCTTTATCAATTGATCTACCAACTAAATAAGCATAGAAGTGCGCTTCATATTACCTAGCCATAATTTTCTTAAAATTGACAAAAGTATTAGATTAATACTTGCACCTAAATCACATAAGCAATTTCTTGGATGTTTATTTGGAATGTTATGATGTTTAACTTGATTATAGTTTCTAAATACATATTAGGGACTCTTTTTTAATTGTTTTGTTAAACTTTATTCTTATTGAATTCAGTGCATTTATAAATGCTTTATGATAATTGTCATGGTTATACTTAGAAATAAATCGAGAAAGTGAATTAAGTTACGTGTGTTAAGGTAAGCAACAATAGTTGAAAGCTTAATAGACCTGCAATTATTGGGTTAATTAACAATTAAAGAGAGACATTAATTGTGAATTTAATTGTCTATAGGACTGCTTCCAGTCTAATGGAATAGCTAGGAACAGTTTTCTGAATTGAGAGATTACAATTCTATGATTATCAAATTCAATTAGGGTTACTTGATTAGATCGAGAGAGAGGGTAATCAAAACTAAGCATAAATTGAATAAACAAGATAAAAGGAATGCAAAATAAGGATAGAATAATTCCTAAGTATCCAAACTTTGATTAACCTTATTTTTGTTGGCATCTGAATTATTTACTTGTTTAGTTTTATTAATTATTTTAGTTTCAATTATTTATTTTAATTCAGTCAATCTATAGTACCTTGGACCAAGTTATATTCATATTATTAAATGTCTATCAGTCCTCATGGAAATGATACCTTTGATACTACGAGATATGATCTATATATTTACGATATTGAAAGCTTTTATAAAACTTATCAATAAATTTTTTTCACCATTATCGGGGATTGATTTAGCATCTTATTCAATTTAAATTCATTTTATTTAAGGATGTAATACTTTTCTTATGTGAGTTTATATGTATATATATAAAAATATATAAAGTTTGCAAGAAAAGTAAAAGACATATTAAGAATAGACATCACAAAGCAAGAAAGATAGATTTGAAGAGCTAAATGCCAAGAAGCCATTGAAAGAACGATGGTAAAGGAAAGAAACCAAAGAGAGTATGAAAGAAGCCTTATGGACTTCTTGAAGACATGGCTCAATGCTAATCATCAAGGAATTACATGAGCATCAGTTCCAGTGAATACGCTTTGAAATGAATCTAACGCTATTGAACAAGCTATAGTCCAACGTACAATTTCATGGTTTGGCCAATTAGGATCCCAATACTCATCTAGCCAATTTCTTAGAGATTCGTGGTAAGTTTTGATATAATGAGATGCTAAAATATGCAGCCAAGATGAGGCTCTTCCTTTTTACACTCAAAGATAGAGCTAAGGACTGGTTTAATTCATTCAACCCAATGAACGTCACAATATAGGAGTAACTAGTGCAAGCCTTTTTGGCTAAGTACTTTCCTCTGACAAGGATTATGTCCAATACCATTAATGAAACAATCTAAAAAATCTAATTGATGATTAATTATAATCAGTTCTTATATCTTTTTTAAAAAGGGGAACGAGCTTTAACACTCTCATGCCATAGGCCATGTACTTTTTCTAAATTCTTTTTTTGTTTGGACTTATTTTTAGACATGGTCGTATCTAGAGATTCTCTTCTCCATATAGTCTATGAGATTCTCTTCCCCATATAGTCTATCTCCAGAATGTGTGTTCTTCTTTAAGTAATCAAAGAAGAACACAGGTTTTCATAAAGTTGTATGCTAGGTTATATTTATCTAAAAATGGTGCTTTTGTCTAGCATAATTTAAATCAGTATTAAGATTATTTGAAGATATTTTATAGAAATTAATGCCACTTCATAAATAATATTTAATCTATCATTATCAATTGATCTAGGGATTATCCTATCTAAACACATAAACAAAATTAGCCATATAAAATGTTTTCACTGGCGAACATAAGTGATGAAATAAAATACATCTATATAGAAATAGTGTAACACCCTATTACCATAGAGTATATACCAGAACATCCTAAGGATATTCAAGTACATAAACTATGATAATGGTATGTTAGAGCAATAACCACACTAACTTAATCATGGCATCGTCATTTATACATAAATTTCCTAATATTGAAAAACCCAAAATTCCTCTTTTCATTTCATAAAAACCAAATATGTACATTTTTGCTTTATAAAAACATCCATATGTGTACATTATCAAAACTAATTAGAGTTTACATCTTTGTATACCTAACACGCTACATAAATGAGGAATTATATAAAAATTTTATCTAGATCCTTCAATCTCAATTGACCGACCCTTGAGCCATTTCTTCGACCCAAAAGTATAAGAACTATACTTCTTCTAAAGTCTCTCTGTCACTAGTATCCTCTCTCAACCTAAAATGTCAATGTTGTAATTTTTGTGAGTTTTGCGAACTCAATGAGTTAACCATCCTCGATGGTTCACTCATATCTCATAACACAAATAGTTCATGTAATCATATAATTCACATCATTTCACTGATAATTATATAGCCGCATATATCATTTGATCACTTAATCCACATTTCATGTTCAACACAATTCAACAATACATTTCAATCATTCAAACATACATTTTAAATGTATATGTAATGCTCATATGACTCACTTTCATTTATTACTTTGTTATGACTGAGTACCTTTTTATTGGCCCATATCCCTTATGGATGTCAGGCTTGTTTCAAAAATTGTCCCATATCCTTTAGTAGACACCGGGTACATTAACAACTAAGCCAAAGGCTCTTACCACATTCTGAGTTTTAAGCTCTTTTTCAATGGCTACTCTAGTCACAATAGCTTTTATATTATGATGCATTCATGTAATGAAATACATCATATTTATATATTTTTAATCAGTCACTTGATTTCATTTACACATTCATATACACATTTCTTATTGGACCTTGGTCCTGCATTTAACAACAATGTTAAGTATCACTTATTTCATCAAATTCACATACAAGGAGCACTTCTAACATCTTATTAATGCATTAAATGTTAAGTATCACTTATTTCATCAAATTCACATACAAGGAGCACTTCCAACATCTTATTAATGCATTAAGCACCTCAGACATTCAATGTCCATAATCAACACAATTTTATTCACATTCAATATAGAATTTAAAACAAATAATTAATATTGTGAGACCATCTAAGTTACTCACAGTTGTAGATGTTGGCACTCTAAATGCTCTTCTATAACATGCAACATACACTTACACATATATCAACTTTGCATAATTATATAAATATTCACTTTTTCACAAATGCATATATAGATTATGTACAATGCATGCTCAATGACAATCTCAGGTATATTTCTTTTATTCTCATCAAAAGATCATTCATATTGCAAAATTCATATATGTCTAATTTAGACTTAGGATTACACCTCAATAATACAAATTCATTCTTAGTTCATCACTCACTCAACCATTCCATCTTTTTCTCAAAACATATTTTTGGGTTAATTTTGAATGGTCATTATGACAAGGAAAATGAAATGTTTCGACAGCACCCTCTTCTAAAACAATGTTACTCTATGTCGACACCAAGTTCACACAATTCGGTTCAGAATTCTACAAGTTAGACACCAAATACTTCAGACTATTCTCATACCATGACAGTACATAATACTCAACTTTAAACCAGAATTTAAAACTCATAGAGACAGAATTAAAATTCGATTCCTTTATGGAATTTGTATCCATATGTCTCTAGTCTAATCTAAACTTAAAATAATTCCATTTGGATATATAAAGATCAAGATATTGACAAAATATAGATGCCTGTTAAGTGAAAACATTCCATTTAACAAATTCCAGCTCACTTTATCATTTTCATCCTGAACTCATCAATCAATCATTATCAATCCTTTCTTAATGAATTCAGATAGCCATGAAATTTGGTGGAGAGGAAGTGTGAGGAGTTCGTGGTCTAAATTTTAAATCAATCGAAGGTCTTGAAAAATTTATGGTCAAAAGAGTGAAGAGTGTCGAAATCTATCAAAAAGTATAACATCTTCATTGCCACGATTGTGCTTATTCATGACCGTGCACTTCCTGTTGATTCCCCTCTATCACGATCGTGCTTGTGCATGATCATGCACTGCCTGATGCTTCCTTTCTGTTTGTGCACGATCATACACTGCCTGATGCTTCCTCTTTGTCACAATTGTGCTTTTGCAAAATCGTGCACTGCTTGTTTTCTCCTTTCTGTCACGATCGTGCAACTCCCAGATAATTCTTTCTATTAAGATCATGCTTTTGCACAATTGTGCAAGTCCCATGAGGGTTCCTCTATGTAACGATTGTGCTTCTGCATGATTGTGTAGCTCCTCTAAGGTTCCCTCTTTGTCTTCTCCAAATTTCACGAAATAGCAAAATTTTCATCACTTCTTCATCTCTTTTACTTAATCTATCATGTCTAACTTATATCTTCATTATTTCCTCTGCATTCCTGCTTCCTTTTCAACTCAACTCATTCAAACACAACTTAAAATCTATGATTGATCATAAACGTAAAAAACCGAACATATCAAATACACATTCATCATATTTTCTGCACTTCTGCATCTTCATCAACACCTTCATTTCATCTCTAACTTATCATTTTAATTCTTCCCATTTTATGACATCACACTACTCCTTTTTCCTTAACTTTAAATTCATTTTAGTTTATCTTTAAAATACCTAAGGAGATTCAAGTATAAGAATAGTGAAAACATAGCATAAGCATATCATTTTTTTCATGAAATTTCTGCACTCTTTTTACATCATCATAATGATCTTTTTATCTCAAAAAAACATCTCAACAACAACTTATGAAAGATTAATCACCTTATATGCAGAAATAAGACATTTACATGCACGGTTCATCACTCATGATGCACATGAATAATGACCACTAGTTTCATTATCATTTAATCACCATACTTGTTTCATATTCATACAACCCATGAGAATTAACATGTTACTTGCTTGGTAAAACTCCAAATTCTTCATAATCACATGTACCCTAGCTTTCCATGGCTCACACGATCATCAATAGTCAAAAGTTGTAGGGTTAGGTCTTTTAGTGACAGTGATGAAGATTGTTATGGACGATCAATCACAATAATCAAAGAACAGTGTGGAAAATAAAACAAACACACAGATTTACATGGTTCATCAAAATATGGCTACGTCCACAGGTGGCTAGGGTTTTTTTTGCTCACTGTGAATTGTTTTTCGATAACGTGATACACTAGGAGAATAGAATACAAAAGGCATAACATTATTTCACCTCGGGGGCCCTGCCCCCCCACACGCCCCGGCCAATGTGGGCCTGGGGTAAAGTCTAGTATATTTTATCAGGTTTCATATCTCAACAAAGATAACAAAATGAAAGTAGCAAGAAGGGTGAGAACAAAGCTTGCGTTGAGAGGGTGAGAAAGTGAGTATCGTATGTGAAGAATATGAGAATGAAATGAAGAAAAATTAACAAGAAGTGAGAACAAATGAACACAATGAAAGAAAATAAAAATGAAGATGGTCTTTCACTTAGGAGAGTTTCATGAGTTATAGTATATGGTGTGGCAAGTGACACTTGTCACTTGCCATGTGTCACTTTCCTACAATCTCTCCTTAGTCTTTTATTTAAGTAGTCCATTTGTCTCCAAATTTTTAATCTAATTGTCTCCCAATTTTCAACATTATAGTCTCAACAAATCGTAATACCATTAAGTAATTATTTCAACTACTATTTGACACCTATTTCTACTACCATAAATTAATTGTCTTGCTATTTGGTATTTTTCTAGTCCAAAAATACTCATAATTTTAAAATTTTTCTAAATTTTACCAAAAATTCAAAATCAATAATTATTAACACCAAATCAATTTTCAAGATATATAATCCACAATTCTCAATAAAATCACATTTATAAATCAATTATACACGAATAATGTCAATAATGCATGTACAATCATTTTAATATGTACAATGAGTAATAATCATATGTGTATGTATGTTGTATTATGCATGAGTATGAAATGCACTTTCTAACTTCTCAATAAACTCTCATGTATACT
Source organism: Erythroxylum shatona (assembly GCA_027568895.1). Classification (NCBI taxonomy): domain Eukaryota; kingdom Viridiplantae; phylum Streptophyta; class Magnoliopsida; order Malpighiales; family Erythroxylaceae; genus Erythroxylum; species Erythroxylum shatona. The sequence continues at coordinate 6,724,039 of JAOSBK010000007.1, read as the reverse complement.
ATTCTAGAGTTCTAACCCTTAACATAGGATAACAGGATGTTACAAATAGTTTGGATGAAATCTTCTAATCCCAATCAGCTGTAATCTGTTGGAATGATCTTTAATCCTCTTCTTGTTGAAATAGCTTTCAAATTGATCTCCTGTAGTTTTTTAATACTTCCCTGTGGCTAACCCAAGATTTATAATCAAAAAGAAAGATAAAGATTGACCAAAGACTCCTAAAATTGGATTTTTTTTTTTGCTTTAAATACATTATATCTACGTGTGATATGTTATGGAGCCTAGGTCATGTATCTTCTTCTGTCTTTTTAGAAAGGGGCACGGGCTTTAACAATCTCATGCTGTAGGCCATGTACTTTTTGTAACTTCTTTTTGTGTATGGACATGTATTGAGACATGGTCATAGCTAATGCCATATTACGTGGAGATACATGGTCATATCTAAGGCCATATTATTTGGAGATTCTCTTCGCCGTACGGTCTCTCTCCAGAACGTGTCTTCCTCTTCAAATAATGAAAGAAGAACACGAGTTGTCATAAAGTCATATGTTAGGTTGTGTTTAGCTAAAAATGGTGCTTTCTTCCTCCTTTTTTTTAAAAAAATCTTCTCCAACTCTTTATAAAGATCATCCCAAGTTTATCTTCTCGATCACATAAGAGCATAACATAAAATGAATAAATCAAGGTAATTTAAGTAGAAAACGAAGCAAATACTAATATATATATATATATATATGACCAAGTTTTAAGTAGTAAGAAAATATGATATATGATATATGACATATATACATATTAGTCACCTACTTTGACTTCGTTCCTAATGTTATAAATAAAGATATCTTTGCTTTTGTCTATAATTGGTCACTCTCTAAAACTAAGAAGGTTGAGATGATGGGTTTCAATCTATCTATTGGATACCCATCCCTTTGAGGGCATTATAGTATAAGATGTCGATCATGTTTCTTGTATCCAATAATATTTCTTTAAAATTGGACATTAATAGTGTAACAATCATGGCATCTTTGCGGTGTTGATCAAGGACCTATTGTTTCATTTCTTAGAAGATAATTTCAGAGACTTTCATTCTTTTCTCGGGTCATTTTTTTGTCTATCCTTTCCTGAGACTTTCTTTCGTTTTTGATTTAAACTGTGTCTAATTGCCTCCAATGACTACGTCAATAACCCTTTTAAGTAAGGTGTACTTCTATATGTTAACCTGCAATTAATAATGAATACGAAAAAGTAAGTGTAAGTTAGTGCATTAAAGGTGCAATTGGCTCTTTCTCATATCTTGACTTTCGAAAGGACGTAGAGTGTTAATTAGAACAAAGAGATCACTCCGCGGCTTACTCTCATAGGATATGACCAAAGCACTCTAGATTAGGTGGAATTACTACCGCTTACACTATCATAAATCTAACCTGAAACATGCCTCATTCCAAAAGTTCAAACTCAAGATGGGGGGGAACTTAAGTTGATATGATTTTTTTTTTTTTTTTTTTTGTGGCTTTATAGGCTAATGAGTGGGTCTTCTATCAGAATTCAGTTTTGACAAATCAATTTACATGTAAGATAAATATATAAAATGAGTTTGCATCTTGCATATTAAATTATTGTAGAACTTGAAACATAAGCATCGTAATTTTGTATTGTAAGAACGAAATGGCTTACAAGAAACACTTGTCTAGCCAGAGAATCTGTAAAGTGAAAGTGAAAGATGACCCAAAGACATGGAGGTATTGGATCTCTTTTATATAATGAAGTGGACAGCCTGAGAGAAAGACGCAAAAGTTGCGTACTACTGCTTACCAAGGGAAAACAAATGGCTCCCGTCGGTTTGCCTCCAGGTTTTAGATTTCATCCTACCGACGAAGAGCTTGTAAATTATTATCTGAAGCGCAAAATCAACGGGCAAGAAATCGAGCTTGACATCATTCCTGAAGTTGATCTTTACAAATGTGAGCCTTGGGAGTTAGCAGGTCTCCTCCTCATCACATCTAATATTTCATGCTCTTTCTATCAAATTCCTTATATATAATACATTAAATAAAGTTCGCTAATTTGCATACAAATAGAAAACTTGTGATTTGCTTATATGATATCTCTAAATGACATGATGAGAGTATAATATTTATGGTTTTTGCAGAGAAATCATTCTTGCCAAGTAGGGATCCAGAATGGTACTTCTTTGGACCTCGAGACAGGAAATATCCTAATGGATTTAGAACCAATAGAGCAACGAGAGCTGGATACTGGAAGTCTACAGGTAAAGACAGAAGGGTAATGAGCCAGAATAGAGCCATTGGAATGAAGAAGACATTAGTGTACTACAGAGGCAGAGCTCCTCAGGGCATTAGGACCGACTGGGTTATGCACGAATATCGTCTTGATGACAAGGAGTGCGAAGACACTTCGGGCATTCAGGTAGTTCGTGCATTGTGCAGTTAATGTTTGTATAGATCTGATTATTCATGCGATGTTATATATATGCTTAAACGCAGCAGATGGTCTCGCTTGAACTCCGATTGTTTAGAATTCGAAATGGTTATATATATATATCTACAACATAAAAACACCACCACATCTAACCTTAGCATCAATATGATTCCATGTTAATTTCAAGTTTCAACAAGTGAGAAGATGGTTAAAGCATGATAATGGATAGTAGTTTTTCACTTTTCTCCATTTTTTGGCACTCAGTTTATGATCCAAGGATTTATATTCAAGGCCATCCCTACAAAATTAATCAGTTCAAATTATGAAACCACTCTTTCTTTTTACTATTTTATACAAATAAATTTGTAACTTTTGCAGAAAGTCTCGTATGCAGTTTCTATGCATTAGTTTTCTTTTTCTAGTTTTGCTTTTATCCAAAATATACGCAAATTTTCCTTCGGTTGACTTGGAAAGCTTGCACTCATTCTTCAGCTAGCTACCAGGAAAAAGATTTCATTTTGTTTTTTGTTCTGTCCAGTGGCTCCTTTACAGCAAAAGTATGAGTCTATTGCACAACTACTTGCATTCCACACACACACAGAGAGAAAGAGAGAGAGGGAGGGAAGGGGATAGAGAAGAATGATCATGCGTGTTACTGTTAAGGTTTAAAGCTTCAAAGTGCATGGGATTGCATGGAAAGTTAGGAGAATTAGGACTTTTTTTTTTCTTTTTTGCCATTTATCTGGCCTACTTTGCTTTAACTATTTTATGCTATATTTTCCTTACTTACAAATCTCTGACATATTCGTTACTTCAACTGTGTTAGATCTGTAGTTTCACAAAGTGTTGGCTCCAATCACTTTGGTTTCTCTAATGAGACAAAAGTAATATCTTCTCGTGACATGAATCAAGCTATACCTTCTTTTACCATTGTTTGTTTATACTTTTTTCATGATTCATTTTATCTTCTTTTAGTTCATAAGTCTAGATTCTATTACTAATAAATTGCTTAAAGATTAAACTAACACAAAAGTAGAACCCCCACATGACTTTCAAGGTGTAAGAAGGTGCCGGTTGCTTTTTGCTTTATTCCAAACTGCAAATTGAGCCAAAGGACATCCAACATCCTAATGACAAGTTATAAATTCAGGATGAGTTGAGGACCCTTTTTGGATGTAACTTGACTCTCGTAAACATATTTCATGTTTTGCTTTTGACGTTACTATTATATACAGAAAATGCCTTTGGTAGGTAATGGTTTTGGATCTTGGTATCACCAATACAGATATAGCCGCAACATGCATTAAGAATGTTCGCTGGCAAATGATTGCATCCCTTTGTTACGTGGTGATGAAAGTATGTAGAATCGCAAACACAATGGAACGAAAAGAAAGTAGTCTGAACTGATGGATTCTATAGTTCTTTGAGTGTCTTATAATCGAAGAGGAAGTAACTTTCCGGTTAAAAGATTGAAGCATGCCAAATTTGTCACAATTATTTAGATGACAGAATCAGCCACAATAGTTGACTGTTTTAATACAGATAATCATCTAGATCCTGAACAAAAGATTTGTCTTCGAACTTTTTTGATCTCTCTTCTTTCTCTCCTTATGCTAAGGCATTGTCTTATACTGCCCAAGACCCTTATGATTGTGACAAAAATGAAATGTTTTGGTTATAACTTGCAGGATTCTTATGCACTATGTCGAGTGTTCAAGAAAAACGGGATGTACTCTGAAATTGAAGACCAGCAAAACCTATGTAGTATGTCATTAATGGAGAGCCCACAAGGAGCAGTGAATGATGAAACCATGTCACCAGATGTCCCAATTGCATCATCGTCTTGCATGGACGATGAAGACAAAGATGATTCATGGATGCAGTTCATAACTGATGACCCATGGTGCTCTTCTAACGCTGCCATGGCTGGAGAAGAAATTTCACATCTGACGAGTTCTTTCGCAGACTAGACACTCAATCAAGTTGTTTGGTGGTGAATAACACCAAGTTGGGTGCGATTTTTTTCTTTCTTGAAATAAGGCATAAAAATGGAAATATCTGTAAAAGCTGCTAGTTACAACCTTGGAGGTTTATCAATTAGATCAGTTGATATTTTGTGATGGATTGGTGGGATGGCCTTTCAAAAGCCACGTCAAATGACTTGATAATTTTTGTTTTTAACCTCTTCTTGAGGTCATATCTACGTTATTAATGGAATAAAATTATGACATTTGTTCTTGGTTCTTTTAATTTAATTAACTAATGTTTCCCTCCACTCCCACTTTAACCATCATATTTAATTAATAATTAATAATATATTAATTATTTTAATAACATGAATTTAAGTTTTATTAAAATTTTATTTTATTATGTTAAAACAAATAAATAAGCTTCTTACTACGTTATAATAACTTATAATTATGTATAAATATTTATAGTTGTACTCTTTTTTATCTGTAATAACTACTTGTACAATATGAATTTATGAATTATTTATAAATACTGATAATTATTAAGCAAAACATTAATTAAGTTAAATGAGCTAGCGAGATACATAAAAAGAATTAGTTAGTATATGAACGACTTGATAAGATAATCAAAATCAATTAGTACCGGTCAGTGTTGCTAATACCGTATCAAACTTGATACCGGATTGAGTTCTAGTGTAGCGCTGTATCAGTATTGGTCAATGTTAGGTACCGTTTCGAATAATTTTTTAAATTTATTAAATAATCTGAATTTTTTTAGAAATTATAAAATAATTCATTGTCATATTGTACAAGTTATACTGTATACTTTATAAGTTTACATCAACCTTATTTCAAAAAATCATAATAATAAATAATAACTACAATTAATATGAAATAACAATAATTTTCAAATATTTCACATATAAATAATAACCACAATTAATGTGAAAAAAGATAATTACCATCATACAAATATAAAATTAAGAATAACACAAAGTATTTAAAATATTACAATTTCATCATATATATGTGTGTGTGTGTGTGTGTGTGTGTGTGATTGTAACTATTTTTGTTACAAGTTTCACTTTTGCTTGATTGGTTCCTCATTATGAACTCATGTGGTGTATATATATATATCAAATATAAGTAAAATTAAAAGAAAAGGAAAAACAAAAACTTAAAACTTCATTCAATCGTTTACGGGAGGGTACCTGCTATAACTACATTGACCTCAATTATTATTTAGTACAAAATCCTCATCATTAAGAGGAGCCTCGTTATCATTATCATTTAAATTTAATGTATCAAATGACATGTCAATTCTTTTATAGCTAAGATCTTCCAAGTCATTTACATATATCAAATCCGGTTCCACAAAAATCGAATCAGAAAAAAGATCAATATTATCAATAGATATAGGATATGTTGAACTACTAGTGTTATTAAGACTCTTACTAAACAATAAAATTTAATTATTAGAAAATTATAAGAAATTATATCGAAATTAATAATTATAATAACATACATTTACTGAAGCTTTAAACTGTAACGAACGAATAACAGATGAATTCAAATGTGATCCAGTTTTGTTCACAGCCCATTACACTCACATATTGACTTAAAATTCGAATTGCAAACCTTTGTAATTATGGAATACCACTTCTAAATTGATTCCACCAAGAAACAATAAATTGTAAGATAAAAAAGTAGTGTTACAAACAAAATAAAATGATAATTAATTTTCAACAAATAAGAAAAAAGAAATAACTAATACTTAGATAAAATTTTGCTCTTTGTCGAATAACAATTGGCAATCCAAAATCCCCAAAGGACAACTTATAAAGCTCTATTTGTGAGCTTAAAAGATCTTGTATCATTTCATAGAAAACAATTGTTGTAATAGTGAATAGCATTCTTCTACTGACTTTAGCTTTCTTTGTAAAATCTGGTCTGAAATATATACTAGGATTCAAAAATGCCCCAACTGCAAACAAAGGAGAAGAAAGTTGTCTTTCCTATCTCTTATTGATGATTGAAAGATATGGTGTATACAAAGAGGCCTATGTTTCAAATTGGCCTTGATTGCTTCCTTTGCTCTTTTCATGGCATCCAAAAAATGATCCATTGTTAGCTTTTCTTCACTATCAGCCAAACGAAGCACCCTTACTAAAGGCTTATAAACTCGGATAATAAATTGACATTGAGACCAAAATTCTCTATCTTTCAATATAATGCTGGAAACCTCCAATCTAGTATTAGACCTAACATGTTGAGATGCAATCCACTTATCACTTGTAAATATTTGTCTTAACTCTTTCTTCATCAAAACAAAACACTAAAGTGATAAGAAATTTGCTGCAAATCTTGTCATACTAAGATGACACAAATTCCTACCATTGGTAAATTCCTTTCTCATCAAATTCAAATCCCATGCACGATTATAGATAAACTTGGTCATCTTTTTAGCTTTCTACATAGTCTCATTAATAATAGGAAAATACTTAGGATTTGATATATTTTCTAACATTAGGTCAATGCAATGTGCAACACAAGGAGTCTAAAAAAAGAATTATGCCTATTCTTTAACCTTCTTCCTGCTGCTTTATAAGCATAATCATTGTCAGTAATGAATTGAACAATATTTTATAGACCTATTTCATTCACAACTTCATCAAATATCTCAAATAAAGTATCAGTATTTCTAATAAGGCCATATGCATCAATAAA
>JAOSBK010000007.1:6680298-6691186 GCA_027568895.1 Erythroxylum shatona | reverse complement strand
ACTCCACACTCGAGGGGCACGGACTCGGATATCACCAATGATATCGGGTTCGGGTCACTCGGGAGTGGGGTGTTACAAAATCCATGCTTCCTAAGTCCTCTAAGAACTCTTGGGTGGTTTAAAGCTTTGAGTTATCTCGCATAGGAACCTCCATATGTCTTGAAAAGAGGAAAGTTACCGATGAGATAATTGTAACTTGTTAAAAATTGTTACTTTTCACAACACTATATATTAATTAGAATTAATCTACAATGCAATTTGTCGCCTTACAATTCCACTCTCACTAGTCACTTAAGTCGCCTCTTTCCAGTCATTTGATCACTTTGACAAAGATAAATGGTTCACTCACTAAAAATGAGACAATAAATACTTAAATATTCCCTTAGAAATATGAGCAAAAATACTTAAATGCATTTCGATGGAAGAACCAATAAGAAAATATGTTTTGTAGTATTTTAAGAAACTAATCATTAAAGTGAAAAAAAACTAGTTGTTATAATGGCTAGTTGCAAAGAATTGGTTGACTAATATAGTACATTAGTTAATCAATGTGCATTTAATATACAAAATTTGCTAGTAATTAATTGCTGGTTGATTAATAGGTCATATTAGTCAACATATATGTTGACATACAAATGTGCATTGAGTACATAAGATTCATTAGCTATTAGCTATTGGTTGATTAATAGTTTATATTGGTCAATCAATATAGCATATTGGTCAATCAATGTTATTACAAACTCTTGGAATATCAAAATTGTTAACTTTAACCTACATTGTTCAATCATTATCCCATATATGTTAGTTAATCGATAAAAATACTCATGCAATCAATTAAAATAATTATGTGTTTTGCATGTAAAGTTTTTAAGATTATGAAAGTGACTCAATACAAATACAATAAATATTACAAGTTATTTATAACCTTGATATTCCTTGATCTTCAATTTAAATGATGCAAACTTTAACTTTCCTTAGCAACTTCATGAAATCATTCTTGATTTATACATGGTTAGAATTTGCACTCATTTTGCTTTTATAGAAAATAAAACTCATTAGTAGTACTTATTTTGTTAGCATCAAAATATTGGTTGGAACCTTCCTTGATTCAATAAGAGAAAATGGATTAAATTTGAGATTCCAAAAATGCCTCGTATGAAGCTCAAACTCTAATAACTAGTGAACTATGGGTCTAAGAAAAAATTTTTAAAAATTTTAAGGTCAATTTAGCAAAAATGAAAGTTTACAGACTTAAGTGAACTTCACATAAAAATTGAAAATCAAACTTTTTTCCTATTTTACATATGTGTTTATCATACCTTTATGATTGTTAATAATAATGCATGAGATACATCTATATAAATTTGCAAGAACAACTTAAAACCACTAATTCTGTGAAGGATATTGTGTAGAGTGTAGAGAAAACATACATATAATGAATTTTATAAATACATTAACAACTAGAGATAGTTTATAAGCCATTATATGTCTGGATTAAACAAGGACTAACTAAATATTTGTAACAAGTATGAGGCATGACATGTTACTTAACAACGACAGTTATATTTTTAGTACATATATCAAAGAGGAAAGTGACAATATCTCTAACTTATCATAAATCATGAATATTTCTTAATTATAAAAGTAGACAATTTTTTATTTAAATAATAACAATTTAAAACATGTGGTGTGAATATTAATGTGTAGTAATCAAATGTCAATAATACAATAACTCAAATCAGCTTTTAATTTTAATTTAAACCAATTAAACTTAACTTGAATTGATAATTAGAGATAATTAAAATAAATTATTAATTTGTGCTATATTTAATTGGTTCGGTTTAACTTTAAGAGTTGGGTTGAATCGCTATACAAGCAACATTTAATTTATACAAGTGTAATACTCATGTCACATGTCTTTTGTCATTATTTTTTAACTGAAATCTAAGAGGAGTTTTTTTAAATAATTAAAAAATAAGAGTTTTTTCAAGAGTTTTAAAGATTAAGGGGGGGTTTTCAAAATTTTCTTAAACTATATGGGAGATTAGTGTCTACCCAAAAATTCAAACTATCTCTAACCTATCGTACGTGAACCATCATCTAGTTTACTATTTTTTGTATTCTTCACATTAGTTAATATCTTTACACCCTTTATTCCATGTCATTACACAATTCCCTACAAAAAAACTAACCAATGCGTACTTTAATAAAAATCAGTAGAGTTTATTGTCTAACCCAACATAAGGTGAGGTAGAATTTGCTTATTAATTTCCGATGACTTTTGGGACAAGCATATATGAAATTGATTTAAACTGAGCAAGACCGTAAATTAAAAAAGGTTTTACCAAAAAAGTTTAGACATTTATATGATTTTATTGAATATGTAGAGTTTGGTTTATAAAGGCAACGACTGCTTGAAGATTGGATTTAGATCACATTTCATAAAACAAAGTCTAAAGCATTAGAAAGAAGAGACAAAGATGACACTAACCCTTGTTCTAGGAAGAAGGAAAGCATATAATAGTCCAAGGCATCCACAAAATCCTTGAAAATTCTTTTCCTTTCACGCTTGATGTGTTTGCAAAAAGGAAAGTCTAAATCTTTTCTATCAAATCCAGATATTCCTTTCTTTCCCAGAAATGGTACTAAAGAATGTTCCTTCTCCACCAGCCTTGGTCTTCCACTTCGTTCACATGGTTAACAAACTATAAATACCGTTACAAACCCATTATCCTGTACAATACCAACGACCATTTGTTATATAAAAGATCTCCCTCTCTCTTAATTTCACATATTCTCTCGTATAAAATGACTTCTACACCAGTTCTCAAACGGTCGGAGACAATTGCAGAAAGCATGCCTGAGGCATTGAGGCAAGGCAGGTACCATATGAAGAGATGCCTTTCCAGGTACTTGTATATTACAATATTTCTTTTGGATTTAGTGTCTTGCAATTAGTTATTTTCTTTTCCTTGTTACACCAACCAAGCAAAGTCATTTTATGGAAATAAAAGGTTTACTGCAAGTGGGAGAAGGTTGATGAAACACCATCATATAATGGAGGAAATGAAGGAATCAATACAAGACAATGTTGAAAGGCAGAAGGTCTTGGAAGGCTTACTTGGTTACATTCTTAGTTCCACACAAGTAAGATTCTCTCTCTCTCTCTCTCTCAAATCTGTCTGTCTGGGATTTTATCTGTTAATCATTTATCTAAATCACTTAATCTGCAGGAGGCAGCTGTTGTTCCACCTTATGTTGCTTTTTCTGTAAGGCCAAATCCTGGTTTCTGTGAATATGTTAAGGTGAACGCTGAAGACCTGACAGTAGATGGTATCTCTGTCTCAGAATACTTGCGGTTTAAAGAAATGATCTTCGATGAGACCTGGTATTTAAGTGCAAACACACTTCTTCGGAAACAGTTCTTAATTTTCACGCTGCAGTAATCTCCATAACTCTGGTGCTTGAAATTCATTGAGATGCAGGGCAAACGATGACAATGCTTTAGAGATAGATTTTGAAGCGGTGGACTTCTCGACCCCTCGACTGACGCTGTCTTCTTCTATTGGAAACGGACTCAACCACATTTCAAAGTTTATGTCCTCTGAACTTACCAAAACCTCCGATAGTGCAAAGCCTCTGCTCGACTACTTACTAACTCTCAACTATCATGGAGAGGTAATCTCAACAACTAAAAACGAAAAGAAAAATTGATGGACCATTCTCCATAAAAAACAATGCTCGCTAGTACGTATAATGATTTTAATAATGTGCAGAAACTTATGATCAACGAAAAGCTAGATACAGTTGCAAAGCTTCAAGCAGCACTGATCGTGGTTGACCAATTCATCTCTACGTTGCCAAAAGCCACACCCTTTCGGGATTTCCAACAGAGGTCAGCTATATTTTCTCTATGTTATAACAGTAATAAATGTTCATCTGACATTCCTAATAATGTCTAAGGTTGAAAGAGTGGGGCTTTGAGAAAGGATGGGGAGATACCGCAGGGAGAGTGAAAGAAACAATGAGGCTGCTCTCAGAATCACTGGAAGTTGCCGATCCTGTCAAACTCAACTTGTTCTTTAGCATAATTCCAAACATGTTCAACATCGTAATCTTCTCTCCACACGGATACTTCGGCCAGTCTGATGTTCTCGGATTGCCGGACACTGGTGGCCAGGTCTATATAGTGGTTCCGATATAAGAACACAACAACAGAATTTACGTACTTTACTTTTCTTAACAAGGAAAGAGATCTCATCTTGTCGTGTGCAGGTGGTTTACATATTGGATCAAGTAAGAGCTTTAGAGGAAGAACTGCTTCACAGAATCAAACTACAAGGCCTTGTAGCCACGCCTCAGATTCTAGTGGTGAGCTTTACATACGTTTAACAAGAATTGCATGCCAAGTTTTGGTTTTTGAGAGGATGAATGGCTTAAGAAAATAAAAACTCTCCCATCTTTTCGTTCTCTCTATTCCAGGTAACACGGCTTATACCAGATGCCCAAGGAACAAAGTGCAACCAGGAGCTGGAGCGAATAATCGACACTAAGTATTCCCACATTCTTCGCGTCCCTTTCAAGACAGAGAAAGGTGTTCTTCCACAATGGGTCTCTCGTTTTGATATCTATCCTTACCTTGATAGATTTTCTCAGGCATGGGCACCCTCCGCCTTAGTCTTTTCTCTCTCGACCCTTTTGTTCTCAAACCAATCAACATTCTTATTTTTGTTTGATGATGTTAATTAACATTAGGACGCTGCTGAAAAGATACTCGAACACTTAGAGTGTAAGCCCGATCTCATTATTGGTAACTACAGCGACGGAAACTTGGTTGCTTCTCTAATGGCTGGCAAGCTTGGAGTAACTCTGGTCTGGTCACATCTCAAGAAAATCTCTTTTCCTAAATCACGTATCAGAACAATCATTTTCGTTCTGATATTTATGAGTTGCAAATCTAGGGAACTATTGCTCATGCTCTGGAGAAGACTAAGTATGAAGATTCAGATGCCAAATGGAAGGAATTAGATTCAAAGTATCACTTTTCCTGTCAATTTACTGCAGACACTATTGCAATGAATGCAGCCGATTTTATAATAACTAGCACATACCAAGAAATTGCAGGAAGGTTTGGACTTTGTTTGGCATTACCAGTTTTAGTTATTTGATCTATGTTATTTACTGAAGAACTTTTATTATTTCAGCAAGGATAAGCCAGGACAGTATGAAAGTCATTCTGCATTTACCATGCCAGGGCTTTGCCGTGTGGTTTCGGGCATCAATGTCTTTGATCCGAAGTTCAACATTACAGCACCTGGGGCTGATCAATCTGTCTACTTCCCGTATACAGAGAAACAGAAGAGGTTGACTTCTTTTCATCCAGCTATTGAAGAACTTCTCTACAGCAAAGATGAAAGCAGTGAGCACATGTAAGCATCCAAAAGTTCTCAGCCAATAAACTAAGTGTCAAAGTCCAAGGATTTTTGACATTGATGCTTATGCATATACTTGGAACAGTGGTTATCTGGCAGACAGGAAGAAACCAATCATTTTCTCAATGGCAAGGCTGGATACGGTGAAGAACATTGCAGGACTAACGGAGTGGTTTGGTAAAAACAAGAGGCTAAGAGATTTGGTAAACCTCGTTGTTGTTGCGGGCTTCTTTGATCCATCTCGATCAAAAGATAGGGAAGAAATTGCAGAGATCAACAAGATGCATGCTTTGATAGACAAATACCAGCTCAAGGGGCAGATGAGATGGATCGCAGCTCAGACTGATAGATACCGAAATGGAGAGCTCTACAGGTGCATTGCGGACACAAGGGGAGCTTTTGTCCAGCCTGCACTTTATGAGGCTTTTGGTTTGACTGTCATTGAAGCAATGAATTGTGGATTGCCAACCTTCGCAACGAACCAAGGCGGTCCAGCAGAAATCATTGTTGATGGGGTCTCTGGATTTCACATTGATCCCAACAATGGTGACGAGTCCAGTGACAAGATAGCCAATTTCTTCGAGAAGTGCAAGACAGATGTTGAATGTTGGAAGAAGATGTCTGCGGCTAGTCTCCAGCGTATACATGAATGGTAATGGCCACTGCCACCATTTTACTGTAGAAACTGTGCCATTAACGGTTGCTTACCTTGACTTTCTTACAGCTATACATGGAAAATTTACGCCATTAAATTGTTAAACATGGGATCTATGTATGGATTTTGGAGGCAGCTTAACAAGCATCAGAAGCTTGCAAAGCAGAGATACATTGAAGCATTTTACAATCTCCACTTCAGAAACTTGGTGCATCATTTCCTACTTTTTCAATACTAATACTAATCATTAGAATATAAGGGAATGATTCATCACTTACCTATCTTAATTTATAGGTAAAATCTGTACCCATACCAGCTCATGAAGGAATACAAATTCCATCTACTGCGCCAGCAATACCTGAGGCCACAAAACCGGGAACAAGTGCTCAACAGCCACAATCAATTCAGGGAGCTAAAGCTCAGCCGCCACCAGGGTACGTACTCTGATTCCATGTCCATTGTTTCTTTTTGTCAGTTGCTGTTCTAATTTCTGAATTTGATCCTTTTTAACTCCTGGCTTTGCATATGAAACTTTCAGTTGATTTTTGTATTTTGTTTGCAGGAAAACCGAATTGGGAGGTGAAATTTATCGCGAATGGAGCCCCTGGAGTGTATGGGTCCCCATAATCACTTGTCTTCTTGTGTATTTCCTTCTGATGTTGCTTTCCTGGTTTTTGAAACGGGACAACAGTTTAGAATAAGAGTTGTTAACTAGGTGGTTGCTTTTCAAAGGTCTAAGGCGTATCATCATGTAATGCCATTCCCAAACGCATTTAAAGAATAAATTTGCATAAATGTTGTCTCCTCCTTCCCCTCTTTTTCATTTTGGGGTTTCAGTAGGTGCGGTGGATTACAATATGAATCTGCTTGATTCCATTAAAGACGTGGAGACAACTGATCTTAAACATGAAGGGCATAGGTTCACATGGAGCAACAAACAAACTTGATATTGGTTCATTTGAAAGAAGTTAGATAGAGTTTTAGTAAATATCGATTGGATAACCACTTTCTTAGAAAGCAAAGTCATATTCTTGGATCCAGGATTCTTTGATCATACTCCTATCAAGGTTGATAAAATGTTTAGAAAGGTCAGCACTAAACACCCTTTCAGATTTAGTAATTTCCTTGTAATGTGGTTGGTTTTCAAGAAGATATAATCAAGGGATTGGAGATAGATGCTTGTCGTACTAAGCAGTTCATTTGTATACAAAAGCTATTAAACATGAATTAAAGCTATTGAATACTAGAATAGGTGAGAACACAAAAAAAGGAGATTAAGGAAGTAAGAATTAGACTCTCCTCAGTTCAAAAACTACTAGCAATTAATCCTAGTGATTGGAATCTAGAAAATGAGGAGAGGAAAGCTATTAAGTATTATATGCTAGCAGTTGGCAATCATTGCTCCTTGATGCATCAAAGAGCTAAAATCTACTGGATTAAGGATGAGGACAGATGCACAAAATTTTTCTATAATGTAGTGTCTAAAAGAAAAAAATCAATAGAATATGCTCTCTAAAATATGATTCTAGTGATAATAATATGTGGACAAGAAAAGATCAGTAAGGAAGCAACAAAATTTTTCAAAACTCTTCTAGAAATGGAGGGGAATTCCAAATCTTTTATGGAGGACCTAAAACACTTTATCTTTACCAAGGTACCTGAAGGAGAAGCTACAAATCTAATTAGACTTGCCATTGATAATGAAATAGAGGTTGTGCTTTCAAGATGAATGGATCGATGGCTCTTGCTCCAAATGAAAAGGAAGCTATGCGTGAATTTTTCAAGAATGGGGTTCTACTGAAAGAGATTAATAACACTTACTTGTGCTTAATACCTAAGGTACCTAATCATATCTCCTTAAGTGATTAACATTCTTGCACTAATTTCATTTAGAAGAACA
Organism: Erythroxylum shatona; assembly: GCA_027568895.1. Classification (NCBI taxonomy): domain Eukaryota; kingdom Viridiplantae; phylum Streptophyta; class Magnoliopsida; order Malpighiales; family Erythroxylaceae; genus Erythroxylum; species Erythroxylum shatona. Next base: position 6,683,199 of record JAOSBK010000007.1, on the reverse strand, counting down.
TTGCCATAGTGTCAACAAGTAGGCTAAAATCAATCTGAAAATTATAATTAGTGAGAATCAAGGGGCATTCTTAAGTAATAGGCATAATGGAGACAATATCCTCATCTTGCAGGAGCTTTTAAAAGGCTACATAAAAAGAAGTATCTTACAGAATTGTGCCATTAAAGTGGATTTCCATAAAGCTTTCGATAATGCCAACTAAAATTTCATTTTGCAAACTTTAAAAGTCCTGAAATTTCCCTAAATGTTTATTAAATGGATCAAAGCTTACAACACTGCTACTTCTTTTGTCATTATGAGTAATAGAAGTCCTACTGAAATCTTCAATGGTTATAAAGAACTTAGGCAAGTGAATCCCTTCTCCCTTTGTTCTAATCTATATAGAGGTCCTCACACTTTTGTTGAAACACAAAGTCTCCACAACCCCAAACTTTAAGCATCACTTCAAATGTAAATTGCTTTCTTGAACAAGTTTATGTTTTGTATATGATCATATCTTTTTGAGCAAAGCTGATACTCACTCAGTATCAATAATGATGATCACCTTACAAACATTCAAGGAGATATTTGGATTAAGCATTAATCTTTTAAAAAGTACTTCATTTTGTTAAGTAATGCAACATACCTCTCTGCTATAATGTCTAAAGTTACTAGTAGGACTAAATAGGAATGCACTCTTTTAGATTTAGGAATTCCAATCTCATCGAGAAGACTAAGATATAGAGAATGTCTCCCTTTGATTTAAAAATTCAAAAAAGGCTAAGGCCATAGACAAAGAGGAATCTTTCTCATAGAGGGGAAACTCCAACTACTGAAGTCTATCATTGTGTCTTTGCAAACTTACTAATGTTCTCATATCTCCTTATCAAAAGGGCTATTTAAAAATGTGGAAAGGATGATGAAGCAATTCCTATGGGGTAAAGGGGGAGAGGATAAAAGGGTAGCCAAAGTGAGCTAGAAAATCATTTGTCAATCAAAAGAAGTAGGAGTGCTGGGATTGGAGACAAAAAGTAGGAGCAACAAATTTTGAATGTTGAAAAGGATCTAGAGAATCTTAAGTGAAAAATAATCATTGTGGCTCAAATGGATACACAGTTATATTCTAAAAGGAAGTAGTTTCTGGGCCCTGAATCCTAAAGATAATTATTCTTTGTTCATCAATCAATTACTAAGATTAAGGAAAATGTGTTATGCCAAATTCTATTAAGTTTGCTAGCCTTTAAATCTTGATTTTGGTTACAAATTCTTGTGTTTTAATCCAAATTTGAAATGAATTGAGTGAAAATGCTATGAATGTTGCATTAATGTTGAATGGAGTGTTTGTGAATGATAATGAAAAATAAGAAAACTTATGCATGAAAGAATGAAAGATGGTGTGACTTATGCATGAAAGAATTAAAATTTGGCATACATAAAGAGACACGCCCATGACAACCATTGTCATGGGTGTGACAATTGTCATTTATTCTTCCACTGATCACATATCACGCATGTAGGTTTTTTTATGGTGGATGAAAGGAACCCTAAACTTAGACTTAGCCTATAAATAAAAGGATTTATGAAAAGAAAGGAGGCTAAAATGAAGTTGGGAAAACAAAATAGAGCCGAGAGGCGAAGGCGAGAAAAGAAACTGAGAGCAAAACCAGAGAAAAGAAGAGAAACAGTTGGGCGAGGAAATATAGCAGAAAGCTGAAGCTAGTGTGAGCGTCTTCTGGGAAAGAGTGAGTAGAGGTGCCAGAGAGTGAGCAGATTGGCAGAAGACACACCATCATCTCCCTCATCCAAACAGTCTAGTTGTTTATTCATCTTATTTTATATCTATTGCATTATTGAATCTGTCTCTTGAAAATTATTTACGCTGTTAATTCTTCGATAATTCATTTTGGTTTGTTCACTATTTTATTGATTTTATACTTCTCTGTTATTGTTAAATATAGGATTGAAGTATAGGAAGATGATGAACTATGCTTATTTCATGATGGGATGATTACTTGTTCATGAGAATGAATGTAGCTAATTTAATCGATTATGTATGATGAAGGGACCATTTTTGTTGTCTTATTATTTGCTATAGTTTCTAAGCTTATTGGATATAATAGGGTGGCCAACCCTTGCATCATTTTGGTATTAAATGAAGGATCGAGAGAAGAAGTTAAATATTAGAATGAGAAACAATAGGTTCTTAAGTTATGAATTAGAAATATATAAACTTAAGTGGGTAATTATAAGTTAGGTTTCCATAATTAATTTGGATGATAAACTTGTTAAATACAGAAGTTAGATTTAATTTATTATTTAAATTGATTTAACAACCTAGTTGGTAATTTTTGTAAGACAATTGTCTAATTAATTCACCTTGGTCATGCATAGGAGATTAAATTAGTGAAGTTAATTTCTCAAGAGCTCCCCAAATTAGTTAATCAATTCGTTCTCTGCTTCCAGTTAAATTATTTTACTTTTATTCTAATTGCTAAATTTTCTTTAAAACCTTTTACTCAACAAATTGGGATAAAGTGTTTAGGATTGCATATGTTTTTATTTTTATTCAAAGTTACTTTGTGTGAACCAATTTCACCTCCTTAAGAGACAACTATAGGTATTCAACTACAATTATCTCGTATACTTATAAGAAGGATAGTGTAACACCCCACTCCCGCGTGACCCGAACTCGACATCGTTGGTGATATCCAAGTCCGTGCCCCGCGAGGGTAGCGTGCTACATCAGTCAGTCAGACGAAACTCAGTATAAATATTTTTTTTAAAACGTTCATTCGCGCGGAAAACAGTAGACAACTTGAGCCCACGGTAAAAAGGAAGCATTTTTAGTTATTACAAACAGTCAACAATAATTTACAATAGCCATTTAATGCACAAAAAGCCATAACCAAAATTGGGCTCACT
>JAOSBK010000007.1:6668818-6680198 GCA_027568895.1 Erythroxylum shatona | reverse complement strand
ATAATTTGGTTTATCAGTATCTTCAAAACCAGGAGGTTGCTTTACATAAACTTCTTCATCTATAAAACCATTCAAAAGGGCACTTTTTACATCTATTTGAAACAGTTTTATATCATGACAAACAGCATATGCAAGTAAAATCCTAATAGCTTCTAGTCTAGCTACAGGAGCATATGTTTCATTATAGTCTATTCCTTCTTATTGATTATAGCCTTGAGCTACTAATCTAGCTTTGTTACGGTTTACTCGACTTGATTCATCTAGTTTATTTTTGAATACCCATTTGGTTCCTATGACAGACTTATTTGATGGTCTAGGAACTAAAGATGAATCGTTCTGTTCTTTCTTTCTATAACCCCATTTTGTTGTGGAGTTCTAGGATCAGAGAAATTATGGAAAATTCCATTCTCTTCATAAAACATTTTGAATTTTTCATTTTCAAATTCTCCACTATGATCACTCCTAATTCTAGCAATAGAAATTCCTTTTTCATTTTGTAACTTTTTGGGAAGAACTTTAAAGCACTTAAGAGATTTGTCTTTCTGTGATAAAAACAATATCCAATAAAATCTAGTGAAGTCATCAACAATTACGAGACCATACTTCTTTCCGTCAAGACTTAACGTTCTGGTTGGACCAAACAAATCTATACGTAACAACTCTAGAGGTCTAGAAGAAGTTACAATATTTTTAGAAGAAAAAGTTGTTTTAACTTGTTTTCCTTTCTGACAACTCTCACGAAAGAAATCTTTGTTAAATCTTATTTTTGGTAATCCTCTTACCAAATCATGTCTAACCAACTTGGAAATATGTTTAAAACTAATATGACCTAGCTTTTTATACCAAATCATTTTTTCCTCATTTGTTGATATAAAACATGAAATATTTTGACTTTTTAAATCATCTAAATTAATCTTATAGAGATTGCTTCGTCTCTTAGCAAAAAAGAATAGGAACTGTCCTTGTTTTAGACTACACAAGAATTTTGAATAAAGATACTTCAAAGATAGAATCATATAATTGACTTACACTAATTAGATTATGCTTTAATCCTTCAACTAGCAGAACATTATCAATAGAAGCAAATGAATCTTTACCAATTTTGCCGATTCCAACTATTTTGCCCTACTGGTTGTGTCCAAAAGTTACTGATCCTCCTTGCTTATTTTGGAGGTCTAGGAACATAGACCTTCTTCCCATCATGTGTCGTAAGCATCAACTATCCAAGTACCATTAGTGTTGGTTGCTTTTTCCAAGAAGGGAGATTTGCAATATATATTATGTCTTTCTTAGGTACCCATTTTTTCTTAGGTCCTTTGGGGTTAGACTTACAATAATTCCTCGAATAATAAGAATATTGTTTCTTTTTCTTTCTGCTAAGAACGAAACTCTTATTGTGAAAAACGTTACTATGAGTAAACCCTAAACCACTCTTATCCTTTGAATGTCTGTATTTTTCAATCATATCATTCATTATTTTAGTACTTTTAGTAAATGTTGATAAATCTGTTGAAAGACCATTAATCCTTTGTTTCAATTGATTAATTTCTTCATATCTATCTATAGCTACTTTCTTTTTCATTTCGTCTACTTGTTTCTTAAGGCAGATGTTTTCTTTCTCTAACACTTTCGTTTTCTTCAAGCTTTCAACAAATTTCTTTTTCAGAATCCTATATTGCTTCATTATAGCATGCGAATCTTCTAACAATTCTAAATATGCCTATTGAAGATCATTAAAGTTAGAAGTTACCTTATCGTCGCATTCTTTTTCAACTACCAAGCATATATTTTCTTGTTTTGATGCTTCTGAATCGGAGTTAGCTTCTGATGAATCCAAATGTTCCCACGTTGCCATCATGCTCTTTTTGTTGTCTTTACTTTTCTTCTATTTTCTTTTGAGTAATGGACATTTAGTCTTGTAATGTCCTGGTTTATTGCACTCGTAGCAGATGATAGATGTTTTCTCAATCTTGGCTTTGTCTTTACTATTCTTCTTAAAAGAAAATTCTTTATTTCCTTTCACTTTCTTTTTCCACATCCTCCTAATCTTCCTTGAAATGAAGGATAGCTCATCATCATCTTCACTTGAATCTTGATCAGATTCACAGGGATCATTATTCTTGATTTCTTTAATCTTCAATGCTTTTGAAGATGTGCTTCTATTTTTCTGGTTCTTTTGATTCTTCTGACCATCCTTTAATGCGATAGACTTATCTCTTCTAGATTTATCTTCTACATCAAGCTCTACTTCATGTATCTTCAGTAAACCAAGCAATTCATCTAGTTTTAGCTTGCTTAAGTCCTTGGCCTCTTGTATTGATGTAACCTTGGGTCTCCATCTTTTAGGTAGTCTTTTGAAAATCTTTCTGACATGTTCTTGATTATTGTAGATTCTCCCAAGAGCTTTAAGTCCGTTAACAATCATTTGAAATCATCTAAACATCTGATCAACAGTCTCCTAATCTTTCATCTTGAACAGCTCATACTGATGAACAAGAATACTGATCTTGGACTTTTTCACTTAATTTGTGCCTTTCTGTGCAATGGCTAATGTGTCCAACATCTCCTTTACAGATACACATCCATAAACCTTATCATATTCGCTTCTGCTTAGGGCATAACTTAGAAAGAACTTGGCCTTTGAGTTCAACTAAATTCGAGCTTTTTGTTCGGCTGATCATTTGTCACGTGAGATGATATTGCCTTCATCATTTGTTGGTGTATATGAACCATTCTTGATGATATCCCAAAGATCAATATGTGTGGATTCTATAAAGAGCCGCATTCTGTCCTTCCAATAATGATAATCCTCACCATTGTACGTAGGAGGTCTTGTGACCGAGGCACCTTCAGCTATAAAAACATGTGATTTAGTCATGGATCTTTGCCCTCACTTTGTGACAGTTTTTCTTGGAAACCTCGCTCTGATACCAACTGAAGTAAATCACTTATTAATATAGAAATCCAATATGATATGTAAACTACACAAGAAGGGGGGTTGAATTGTGTAATCTTTTAGAAAATATTAATCTTTTCAGACTTGATGAATTTCTTTACAAAAATTCAAATGATTACTGAAACACTTTGCTAAAGTTGATAAGTAATGCAATCGCAAGTAAAATTATCTACTAGTCTAAAAATAAGAAAATTAAGAGTAAGGGTTAGAGAATAGACGCTGCAATTTTATACTGGTTCACGCTAAACCTTGGGCTACGTCCAGTCTTCAGAGTTTGTTTGAGATTTCACTATACTCTTCAACTTTACAAGTATTCTTTCTACATTTGCAGAGCCTCTTCAGGTCTCTCTCACAAAGTATTATTTATTAGCTGTATTAGCCTCTTCAGTCTCTAGCCTTCCTTTCTTTCTCTAAGAAAAGTATTTTTAAGCTTCACGTTACAGATATATTTGCTCACTTCTTTGGCAATTTGAATACATAATTTTTGCTAATTTAGAATCATTCAATGTTATCTTAGTCTTCGACTAGAACTAGTATTTATAGCCTAAATCTTCAACTGTCTTCTTGAAAAACTGCTTCTTCAATCTTCTAGAAACGGTTATTGGTTGAGTCTTGTAACTAGCTCCAACTAATTGACTGACAGTCTAGAATATCTTCCTTTTGTATCATTTAGAATAATGCTTCTTTTATTATTATGTTTTGTCTGTTGTTACGCTTCGTATGTTGTTTCACTTCGTCTGTTATTGAGCGTCTTCTATTGTTTTGCTTCATCTGTTATTGCACTTCGTCTGCTATTGTGCTTCGTCTAGTGTAGCGCGTCATCTGGTGTAGTGATTCGTCTGTTGTTGCGCTTCGTCTAGTGTTGCGCTTCGTCTATTGTTGCGCTTCTTCTGTTGTTGTGCTTTGTCTAGTGTTGATATATTGTCTGTTGCTGACGTATCATCTGTTGTAGATATATCGTTTGGTGTTGATCGCGCACCTTCTGAGTTGATTAAGTGTTACTTACATTTTTCTGCATACTTAACAAACTCATCAAAACAGTTCATACACTTCTAAGATTATTATTATTTAATTGTCATCAAAATTAATAGAAGTGAAGTCCTTTTGACTTAACACATACAAGTATGAAATTCATACTTTGCCTTCTGATGATGCTTTATGTATATATGGATGTTGCTTACATAATGACAAGACTTTGCTTTTATGTTAAATATTATGGGTAATGAAAGAATAAGCTTTTTTTAATACAAATTGTTGCCTAAAAATTTTCACTTTGTTACTTTATTTATTTAACATTGTTTCCTAAAAAGACTTAAAGTTTTGCAATATGTATTTAAAATTATTGCTACAGTTTGAAATTAATATGTTGCCTTAGTCAAAACTTAAAGCAACATTTTTTATTTCGTTGCCTAATCAAAAAATTCTATTGCCTTATCTACTCACAGATTGCAGTTATTTGTCAAAAAGATGGAATGCATATAGTTTGAAAGAATAAATACGTTACTGACCCTAACTTCAAATTCTACAAATGATGAAGAGTTGTTGAAGCACATGTAATTTCCTTGCAATTATTGAGGATTTTAGAATTCGCTTTTACATTTTTATAATAATAAAAGAACATGTAATTTGCTTTTCTATTTTGAATATATTAAATGTTGAATTTTACAAGTCCTTATGGACTATGTATTATATATAAATGCACCTTTTTGGTCTTTTTTATTTGATAGTACATATATAATTAATGCATATATTAATATTTATATATTGCTTTATGTATATATGGATGTTGCTTACATAATGACAAGACTTTGCTTTTACGTTAAATATTATTGGTAATGAAAGAATAAGCTTTTTTTACAAATTGTTGCCTAAAATCTTTCACTTTGTTACTTTATTTTTTTAACATTGTTTCCTAAAAAGACTTAAAGTTTTGCAATATGTATTTAAAATTGTTGCTATAGTTTGAAATTAATAAGTTGCCTTAGTCAAAACTTAAAGCAACATTTTTTATTTCCTTGCCTAATCAAAAAATTCTATTGCCTTATACTTGTTGCAATGCCACTTCTTGTAAAGATACGAATTTTGTTTCCTTAATAAAAAGGCAACAATAATTGTAATTATAGCTTCGTTTTTGCCTATTGCCTAAATTATTTTTTACCATAGTGTGATATGCAATTGCACGTACATCCAAAAACTTATTGAGCAAGTTTTATATATAACAATAAAACTCTCAATACTTGTAAATATATAGATTGTATCTTGTAGTATAATAGGTTATTGTTCATACGAGGATTATGCAATAACTAACAATTTGAACCTAACTTTGCCTAAGGTAAATGAAATTGATTTGAATTAAATTTAAAAACATAATTTAAAAATAATAATAAAATGAAACAATCAAACAATTAATAAGTGAGATGATAATAAAAATTGAGATTGATTAAGAATGAAAATTTGGGAACTATTGTTTCCCTATTTCCTTTCCTTTACTATTGTTGATTCAATTTATATGTTTGATCCCAAATTCCTATGGTATTGGTTGCTCCCTCAAAAGATGTTTTGACTAATTTTTATTGATTTTACAAGCCTTTATATTTTGATTTTGGTTACAAATTTGTGTGTTTTAATCCAAAGTTGAATGAATTAAGGATATGTGGTGTATTTTGTCAATGTTGCTGGAAAAACGTGAAAAATTGCATGAAATAGGCATTGCGTGCAAGGTCTCTTATGATGGTGGCAAAATTTTCATGCCCGTGCACATTCTCTTACACAGAATTTGATGTCAAAACCTAAACCTAGAGTGTCTATATAAATAGAAAAGCATATAAAAGGAAAAGAAGGCTAGAAAAGAGGTGAAGGTGAAGAAAAACTAGAGAACAGAGGCAAAGAAAAGAAGAGAAACATAACAAAGAACATAGTCCAGTAAGGAAGAGAGAAAAACAACAGAGAGGTAGGAGCTTGAAGTTGAGGTAGAAGGTTAGAGCCAACGCCAGAGAGGTTGAGGTTAGCAGGAAATCCACCACCAGCTTCCTCATCCGAGAGTCCATTTTTTATGTTCATTCTTTTTCATCTTTACTGCTATTATGGAACTTATTTATTTTTTGTTGAACTAGTTTCTTTTGTCTATTGAACCTGTTTTCCTCTATTAGTCCTTTGATAGTCCATTTTTGATTATTTTATCATTTTATGGATTTGATACTTCTATGTTATTGTTAACTATGGGATTAAAGCGTATGAAGATGATGAACTATGTTTACTCCATGATGGACAGATTATTTGTTCTTGAGAATTAATGTAACCAATTTAGTCAATTATGCATGACAAAGGGAGTGTTTTATTGTCATATTATTTGTTCTAGTTTTTGAGCTTATTGGATGTAAGCCAACCTTTGTTTTGTTTTTGTATTAAACAAAAGATTGAGAGAAGAAGTATAATATTAAAACAAGAAACTATAAATGCTTAAGATATCAATTAGAAATGTATTAACTTAAGGGGTAATTATTAGTTGGGTTTCCATAATTGATTTGGATGATAGAATTGTTGAATACGAAAGTTATATTTAGTTTACTATTTAAATTGATTTTAGAACCCAATTGATAATTTTAGCAAGACAACTATCTAATTAATTCACCTTAGTCATGCATAGGAGATTAAATTAGTGAAGTTAATTTCACAAAATCTCACCACATAGATTAATCAAATATTTCCTTGCTTCTAGTTAAATTAGTTTACTTTTTAATTTTTTTAAAAACATTTGACTCAACAAATCGGGATAAAGTGTTTAGGATTGCATTTGTTTTTAAGTTTATTTAAATTTAATTTAAGTGAACCAATTTCACGTCTTTGAGAAGACGATCATGGGTATTTGACTAGAATTACCTCATATTCTTGCGACTAGGATAGCCTAGTTTTTTATGACTTAGTTTGGCATAACATAAGATCTAGTCAATTAACCCTAATTGAATTTGAAATTTCCATATTTGCAATCTCTCGATTCACAAAAGTATCACAATGTCTTCTATTAGATCTAAAGCTATCTAATAAATAATTAATTTCACAACCAATATCTCTCTTTGATTGATCATTAATTTGATAATTATGGGTCTATTAAATTTCCAACTCTCAACCTAACACTAATTACAGTGACTCACTCTCTCAATTTGTTGTCAAGTTTAAGCATAAATAATTATTATAAACATCCAGAAAGTTGAGTTTAGAACTCCATATACAGGATAAACATTTTAGAAATCCAATTACACATCAAGGATAATGAAAGAATCTGAAAAGAAAAAAGAAAAAACTATTTGACGTCTTGATTTGGAATGCTAGAATTTCCTGGTGCTCTTCTTAATCCCTCCACTTTTGATCCACTTTGATGTATAGTTGGTGCGGTTTTTTTTGGGTTCTTAAATAGTTCTTGAGGCTTTAGGGTCCTTTCTAGGGTTTTTTCACTTAATTTGGTTCCAAAAATAGCCCCAAAATGTCAAAAGACCAAAAAACCTCAAGTTGGAAAACCTATGGCACAATCCTGCTCTTGAAGGCATGACCATGCTCCTATTATTGCACTCTCTAGCACGATCGTGCTCCTTGAGGCAAGATCATGTCACCTTTAAACTTCCTCTATCTTCTCCATTCTTTAATTTCCTGATTTCCAACACTCACAAACACATCAGACATCTTTTGAAACATAAAAGTAAAATCCAATTCTTGCTTTAAACTAAAAAAAACTTAGAACATAATAAAACACTAACAATAACACAATTCTAAGCCTATACACATGATAATCATTTGAGAAACATAGCTAAGCATCTAGCAAAACATAGTATAATATACATCCATCAACATCCTGACACTCAAACCTTTGCTTATTCTAAAGCAAAACTAAAAAATAGAAACATACATAACACATGAATACATAAACACAAAATCATGCAACAATACAATAACGGTATAATGACATCAAATCTTATGGAATAAAATTAACATCAAACATCATCGCCCAAAATGTGCCAACATACTAACTTATTTCTTTCATGTTTAAGTGTTTTGTTTTGAATATACATATCAATCAAAATATTAACACCCTATTCATACACATATGACACTTGTAAGCATGCATTTATTATTATTGATCAACTAGAAAGGCAAACTATCACTAAGTAACCTTTCATAAAAAAATCATTTTCTTTGAAAATAAAAGAAGAATTTTATTAATCAAGAATTGAATTTCAAGCTACAAAAGATACTTAGGGGGTACCCTTTTCCATGTAAGGTTGTAGGATCACTACCTATTCAAAATATATGATTAATGTGTATGGTAAGTTAAGATACAGAGAAAGTTGAAGCTTCAATCAACGCCTCCTAATAGTAAAAGTTCATTGATGTTATCAGTGGCCTCAGATATAAGAAGTGTGATAGGTTTCTACTTAGCTTCAAACCATCTAACATTCCTTTATTTCCAAATGGTTCGTATATACTGGCTAACTTCTGTAATTTGTTTCAACTTTAGGAAAGTTCTTTAAGAATAAAGTCGTTGAATAATACTAGAAAATGTGTTAGTTTGAATTGGTTAGATACAACTCATTTTAACTTCTTCTCATATACAGATGGTGATCACACATATGAAGAATACGTGATTGCTTGTTTCTTCATTTGTTAAACAAAAAGGATAGGAAGAATCAATGTTTAAATACCTAAGTCTATCTGCAGTGTTAAGCCAGATATGAATAGTTACCATAGTAGAAAGGAGGTTTTAGGTGGTATGATTTTGTTCCAGATGATTCTATACCACTCCACTACTGATTTTTTCAACCTTAAGTAGTCTATCGTGAGTTTATTAGAAAGATGATGAGTAGGTCTATTATACCCAAAGAAGGTGTCTTAATTGAGATGATTAGGAGAATATTGAGGTTGCAAATGACTAAGGCTTGCAGGGAACTGCCAGTTGCTCTCGTTGATGAGTATGTCCATTTTTTGTGGGCTTGTAGGGAATTGCTAGCTGCTCCTATTGATGAGTAAGCCCGTTTCTATGTGAAGTGGGAGATTGATAAATTTCCTTAGTACACTTGAGGAGTTAATGAAAGAATCTTGACCAAACCAATTGTCAAACAACAAGGATATTAGCTTCCCACGACCAATGTAGTAAGACATGTGATTGATATATGCTTAATTGATTCATAACACTTAGCGATTACTGACATGATGGTGCATGTTTCATGCAAAGGTGAACGTGATTTTAATAGCATCTATGCAAGATATCATATTTAATGGAAAACATATTTAATGGAAAGAACAAGTGAGCAGGCAGCATTAAAATGATGGATCAAAATGTAGAAGGAAAGTAGCTAAAGGTGAGAAAAATAGTAATGCAACACAGGTTAAAAACATAGATCAACAATAACAAATTTTGAAATGCAACAACTAAGGTTTGCATAATGTAATGTTTGTATGAACACAAATAGCATTTTCATTTTGCAAATGCAGATATATAGAAAAAAAGAAGAAGAAGAAGAAGGAGTGATGTCATTGACCAAGAAAAGTAAAATGTAGACATATTGTAACAAAGATAAAATGTAGAAGAGAGAATAGAAGGTGGTTCTTGGTGAGGGTTTGTAGCGTAGGTTTTCAATAAAATAATATACAAAGGTGAAGGCACTAGCCAGAGGGAGGCACTGACTTTCGACTAAAGCAATTTGAGAATAAAATAGGTGTTTTTTATTGAAGGAGTTCAGCAACTTCGGGGGATTTAGGAGAGCACAAAGATGGCTTCAAGAGAGTAAGAAGATGGAGGTAAGCTCTCTAACATGAGGAGATCCATAGAGGGGTAGCTTCCCGATGCCAGTTCAAAGATGACCCAATTAAGCACTCTTTATCCCACATCGGTTGGAGAGGGAAACGAAGTATGCCTTATGAGGGTACGGATACTTCTCCATTATAAGACACATTTTCCCTTAGGGTGGGAAAAGCGAAATCGTGAGGGGTTTGGCCCTAGGGGCAACCCAAAGTGGACAATATCTGTGAGTGGGTGGTCTAGGTTGTTACAGTAGTATCAGAGTCGGTACCTGAACCATTGTGCCAGTTAGGCTGGGCCCTAAAGGGGGTGGAGAGTATGAGATCCCACATCAGTTGGAGAGGGGAACGAAGTACGCCTTATGAGGGAATAGATATCTCTCCCTTACAAGACACGTTTTCCCTGGGGGGGGGAAGCAAAACCATAAGGGGTTTGGCCCTAGGGGCAACCTAAAGCGGACAACATCTGTGAGTGGGTGGTCTGGGCTATTACATTCTTTTTTTAGTTGTTTTTTCCTCTCTTTAAAAATTGATTGTGTTGACCTATGTTAATTGATTTGTGTTTTGTGCATGAAAAATTGTATTCTCGTTATTATTCGATTATTTGGGTATGAACTCATTGGGTATTGTGAAAAGATTATTTGAATGCATTCATTAGATCATTTATTTACAAACCCATTACTAGAAATCCAATATAATCCGTAATTTTTATATTTGAAATTTACATGTAGCGACTAATGATTCATAATCATTAAGGATAATATAGCATAGGTTAAATGGTGCATTGTTTGTGGTTGTTGCCTTAATTATTTATTTTTTCTAATTCATAATGCTAATACCCAATTGAATCTAGAGATCGTATCTTAGGTTATTCAATAGTTAGGTTTAATTAACGAACATATCTTTATTAAACACTAACTAAGTGAAAACTTGAGTTAATTATTAACCTATGATTAATAGTCTCTAGGAGAGTTTTGAGAATAAAAAATCATTGAAAAATGTTTAATTAGGGTATAGGTTGAGATTGAACCTAAGAACCGAATTCTTAACGAATTCACAACTTTAATCACTTTCATATGTTTTCTTTAATTTGTTTTCATTAGGTTAGTTTTATTTTATTTTGTTATTTCTAAAATCGAAAGCCCACTAAAACTAAACATTGATTGATTTCATTTCAACAACTTTACACTCACTCTCTGTGGGATCGACCTAGACTCATCACTACTATAGTAGTAGTTTAGTTTATTTTGACTAGCATTACAACGTGTCATCAATTTTAATGTCGTTACCGAGGAGTGTGGTGTTTTAGTTTTTGTTTGTGATTTTAATTAGAATTTTAAATATATTTATTCATAATTGGTTTCTTTTTAGTTATTTTGTGATCCTTTAGTTGTTCTGTTTCGTGTTTGTGATTTTTAAAAAAAAAAATTACAGATGGAAGTAATTTTTTCTTTAACTCTTACTCTCAATCCTATAACCAAGGTGATCGGCACTTCGTATCGATCTAAAAATCAATCCCTTGGAAACCGAATAAAAAATAATTAAATTCCAAGGATTGCAATATAGGATGCAACCTCGGGTCGTCTCACTTAATTGGAACCAAGTGAAAAAGGTCTAAGCTAGCCTAATTGTCAA
>JAOSBK010000007.1:6657415-6668718 GCA_027568895.1 Erythroxylum shatona | reverse complement strand
CAGTATGCATGAACAATCTTAATTAGTCCCAATCACTCTCATCCTTTGCCAAATTACTATTCTACCCTTCCCGTCGGTGGTAGGATGTTACAGATAGCCTAGGTTTTTATAACTTATTTTGGCACAACAAGTTTTTGGGGTTATTGCCAAGAAGATGTTTAGTGTTTAGACTTAAATTAATTTTGATCGCTTTGTCTTTTCATGCATACATCTTTTTCGTGTTATTTCACTGAATTATTTTAGCAGTTTTGTTACTAGCTCAATATTGTCTTTATTTTGTTTATGCAAGGAAGGAGTCAGATAAGAGGACCTCAAAGGGACTTTGAAGATAATCTCAAGGAACCTAAGCCTAAAGATCAAAGGATGGGTGAAAGGAGCTTAATAATGAAGGAGTATGCCATATCGGTAATTGATACTGCCACTTTATGTACACATTTAGGAGAGACAAACAGACACTATGAATTAAAGAGCATCCACTACAACATGTTGCCATCTTTCTATAAGGTTCCTAATGGAAACTGTTAAAACTTTATTCGGTAATTCTATACCACTCTCCGGACATTTCCTTTGGATGGCTTAAATGAAAATCAACTCAAAATGAGATGCTTCTCATACACATTAAAAGATCAGGCCAAGGCATGGTTAATGACCCTTTTGTCTGATTCACTAAATACATAGAAGATGGTGTATTTTATGCCAAAATAAGTTCTAAAAATACCTAGGCTATCCTACTTGCAATTATACGAGGTAAATACCCAAGGTTGTCTTTCAAAAAGGTGAAAATGGTTCACTTAAATTAATCTTTAATGAAAACAAAAACAAATGCGATCTTAAACATTCTATCCTGATTTTTTGAGTAAACGATTTAAAGACAATTACATAATTAGACTAAAAAGTAAATTGATTTAAATGGAAGCAAAAATGATTTGATCAACCGATGTGAAAAAATGTTGAGAAATTAATGTCATTAATTTAATCTCCTATGCATGACTGAAGGGAATTGCTTTGATAATTGTCTTGTTAAAATTAATAATTGGGTTCTACAATCAGTTCAAATAATGAACTAAATCTAACTTTCGTATTTGACAAGTTTATTGTCCAATTTAATCATGTAAACCTAACTACTAAGTACCCACTTAAGTTAATATATTTTTAATTCATAACTTAAAGTGTCTATAGTTTCTCATTATAATATTAAACTTCTTCTCTCGATCCTTCGTTTAATACCAAAATAATGCAAAAGTTGGCCACACTATTACATCTAATAAGCTCAAAAACTATAGCAAATATTAAGACAATAACACAGTACCTTCATCATGCATAATTGACTAAATTAGTTACATTATTTATCAAGATTAGATAATCAGCCCATTATGGAATAAACAAAGTTCATCATCTTCATATCCTTCAATCCCATCATTAACAATAACAGAGAAGTATCAAAGCAATAAACAAAGTACATAAACCAAAATGGATTTTCAAAGCAACAAATGAAATAAGTTCAATAATGCAACAGAGAAAAAATAGAAAGAGCTAACAAATGGACTGTCGAGTGAGGACATTGGCGGTGGGTCTCTTACCAATTTGCTCACTTGTCGGCTCTTGCATTCTGCCTTTATTCATTATCGCCCAAAAGATTTAATGCTCCCACTAGCTTAGCTCTTCCTTCTCTCTATCTTCTATTGATATATGATTAATTGTTGATACATTTAACCCTTCACACTTAGTGATTAATGACATGAAAACTCTTAAGATACTCATTATAGTGGTTTTAGGTACAATTCGGAAGCAAAAGAACTAAAGTGAGTTGAAAGCACTATCTTTGAGCCATCTTTTTGAGATTCATACTCACTTGTCTCCATGGAATAATAAGAAGAAGGATTAGAGAAATAGGACATAAGAAAATACTTGAAGATGAAGAGAAAAGTCATGAGAATGCAAGTCACAGCCATGGCACAAAGTGTCAAGGGCTTGGCTAATGGTGTATGTTATGGCTGTGACTTTCTTTACATAGGCGTGACTCAATTAGTCACGCCTATTATTCAACACGTCATGGTCGTGAGTTTCACACGTATGCTGCCCAAAATCCTAATTTTCAATATAAATATACATGTGATGGTAGAGAGGTTTACGAAATGTTTTGAGAGTTTTTGGCTAGGAAGGAGCTCTAGGAGAGGACGAAGAGGGAGGTAAGCTCTCCACCATGAGAATATCTATAGAGGGGTAACTTTTTTTATGCCAGTTTAGAGGTAACATCAATGTCGATAACCTGGTTAAGCATTCCTTCCTTATATTTGTTAGTTCTTTCTCTCTGTAGAAGTTGATTATGTTATCCGATGTGTATAGATTTGGGTATTATGAAAAGATGATTTTAATGCATTCATTGGATCATTTTATTACAAACCCATTGCTAGAATATTAAATGTAATTTGTAATGATATATTGAGATTCACTTATAGGGACTAATATTTAGTAATCATTAGGGTAACATAACCTAGGTTAAATAATCTGAGCTTATGTGATTATTGCTTAGATTGGTCTATTTTTCTCACCCATAAGGCAACTATCTTATTAAACTTAGCAAGCATCTCCTAGGTTATCTGATAGCTAGGGTTAATTAACGAGCTCTTTTTAATTAACTATGACCAAAGGAAAACCTATGATTAACAAAGCTTTTGTTAATCTACCACCAATAGTTCAAAGAGAGGTAAAAGAACAACAAATCAATGAAATATGTTTAATTAGGGTTTAAGCTAAGATTAACGAAGGAATCGGGACCCTAACGAATTTATCAATTTCCATCCTTATTAAATGTTTTTAGCTTCATTTTATTTACTTGTTTGATAAACTAGCCACCCCATAACCTTAACATCGTTTAATTTCATTTCAAAAGCTCTACACATACTCTCTATAGGATCCACCTAAACTCATGATATGTGTCTAATGGTGATGAATTTATTCAATAACATATAGTGAATATTTCTAGGAAAGTGCTTAAGATACTCACTTCGACTCATATGTGATTTTAGGCACAATTTGGAAGCGAAAGAGCTAAAATGAGTGAAAAGCACTACATTTAAGCCTTTTTTGAATGTCCATATCCACTTGTTTTTATGTAACAAGAATGAGGAAGATTATAGCAAAAAAAAAAAGATAAGAAGAAGGCAAGAAAAATGAAAACACAAAGAAGAAGAACATGTTGCTCAAGGCCATGCATGATTTGTCATGGCTGTGAGACACATCTCATGGCCATGACAAAAGGTGTCATGAGCATGACACATTTGTCATGCCTAAGACTCATTTTGCATGGGCATGAGGCTCACGGACCTTGAGCCTTAACTAAGATGCTCACGGCCGTGACACTATCATGCACGCCCGTGAGACACTTACAGGTCACCTGAACCCTACTTTTTAATATAAAACTATTATTTATAAGAAGCAGGGAGGAGGAAAGTTTTGGAGTGTTTTCTGGCTGAACCTTCAAGAGCCTTCAAGAGAAAAGAGAGTGCGATGAAGCTCTCACATGTAGAGAGACCCATAGAGGGGTAGCTTTCCTAAGCCGATTCAGAGGTGAAATAGATGCCGACAACCCTGATAAATGTATTTCTCCTTGTATTTATTTTTTCTTTCTCTTATGGATTGATTATATTAACATTTGTAAAATGTTTGGGCCTTGTGTAAGAATGATTGAATGCTTTATTTGATTATTTTTATATAAGAACCCATTGCTAGAATAGAATACAATACGTAATTGTTGTTTTTCTAATTCATTTGTATCGACTAATGGTTCACAATCATTAGGGATAACATAACCTAGGTTAAATCATCTAAGCTTGTGTGATTATTTCTTAGATTGGTCTATTTTTCTCACCCATAAGGTAGCTGTCTGATTAAACGTAGCGAGTATCTCCTAGGTTATCTGATAGTTAGGGTTAATTAACGATCTCTTCTTAATTAATTATGACCTAAGGAAAAACCAGGACTAATAGGCCTTATTGTTAATCTACGACTAATAATTCAAAGATAGATGTAAAGACAACAATTCAATAAAATATGTTTAATTGGGTATAGCCTGAGATTGAACCAAAGAACCGGGTCCTAAAGAAATTCATCACTTTCACCATTTTTTAATGTTTCTTTAATTTATTTTCATTAAGACAGTTTGACTTTATTTTCTTTTCTTAAACCAAAGAAAACCCCCATAACCTAAACACTGATTAATTTCATTTCATAAACTTTACACACACTCTTTGTAGAATTGAAATAAACTCACAGTAGTAGGTCTAGTTTTTTCTAATTATCATTACAATACGCTATTAATTTTAGCGTTGTTTCTGGGGAGTGCGATGTTTTTGTTTTTGTTTTTGATTTTAATTGATGTTTTGTATATATTTTTGCATATTTAGTTTCTTTTCAGTTATTTCGTGATCTTTTCATTTTTTGTTTAGTGTTTGTGATCGTAAAATTTTTTTGACATAGACAAAAGTTATTTCTTTTATAACTCTTATTCTCAATGCTATAACCAAGGTTGGACTGATTAACCTAACTTTAGTTATGGGTGAGATGATCAATAAAATTACTTCCATGACAATTTGCTAGATGCACAGCAATGCTCATACAGATTAGAAGTTTCTTATCACGATTCAGGTACACCTTTGGAAGAACTTATTAATGGTATGATTGCTAATACTTTACAATTATAATAGGATGTACAACAACAGTTCCAATAGGATATATAGCATTAGCTTCAATAGGGTATAAAATAACTTCAGTAGGATAAAACATATAGAATCCATAACGTGGCAAGCCAAATGGGTGAGATGGCAACGAGAATCGACTCCTTAGAATCATAAATCGAAGAGGAGCAACCATATGAACCCATTGTGTACCCAAAGGATGTTAACATAAAGGCTTTACAAAGTGATGAGGAGCTTGAGAATTTTGAGAGCAATACTCAAGGAAGTGCTTGTGTGGAAGAATTTGAGGAGAAGCTCGAGGTAGTAAAAGCTATATCTTTTAGGTCGGAGGTAAATACCAAGTTCCATTTTGTTGTTGACAATGACTTTTTACTCTTACTTATCAGGTTAGAGGAAATAAACGAGAAAGAAAAAGGTAAAGAGACATTCAAAATATTTCCCCAGTGCATGGACTTACTAGAGATTAAGAGTTTGAGGATAAGGAAGATGATTAATGAGAATGATTATCAACCAAGGCCCTATCCAGAAGAACCTCGCATAGAGGAACCATATGTACTACAAAAAGATCATAATTGTTTCACGTAAGGGAAGTATGAAGTCGAGCCAGTGACCTTAAACAAAAGCGCTTCTTGGGAGGCAACCTAAGGGAAGTAAACTTATTTTCTTTAAACTTTCACATTTAGTTTTTATATGCATGTGTGTTTTTAGTTGTTTGTTTCTTACTTGTTTTTCAAGTTTTCAATCAAAATGAGAGAAAGAATAAAACAAACAAAATAAACATTTTTTGTTTTCTGTTGCTTCTAATACTATATAGTCATGGGTAGAGAATGAATTGAATAGAGAATTTCATGGAAACTTTAGCATGTTGGCTCTTATGATTATACAATGTGCATTATGCTGAGAATAGTAGTGACTAGTGGTAAACAAAGTCGATGATATTTTGAGCCTTCTTAGACTGACACATCCATATCAGTCTGATTATCTTTGTTTATGTGTGACCTTCATAACATATAAATTCTAACTTTGATTTGATTTTCTATTCAAAACCACATTTTTATCACATACATTAATATGAAAATGATTAGGCATTCTTTGCTTTTCTGAACTACATTAGCCAAATAGCCTACCTATTATATGATTTTTCTTTTTGATAAGCTCCTTTGATCTTTATTTGCCTTTTCTTTGTGTTTTAACCACATTACATGCTTTAACCCTAATTAAACGTGCTTCCCAAGCATTAAAGCTGGTGGAACATTTGTTGATTATTGATTTTATGGTTATATAAAAGTATAAGTATGGGGGTATGCATATGTGTAGGTTGGTTATAATATTGGGATGCTATTTTACTACTTATCATTGAAATTTCCATATTGATGTAGTTTCTTTTAATTTGTATAAGAGAAAAATAAAAAAAGAGAGAGAGAAACGAAAAGAAAAAAGAAGAAAATAAAAGAAAAAGAAGAAAAAATGTTTAAATAAATGTATCAAGGAGAAAGTGCATATATGTTGAAAAAGTTTTTATGATTAATGCATCTTCATGAAGTTGTATTAGATGGGTTATTTGAGTATGTTGAATATGAGGTAGATGTTATCTTGGAAAGTTCACTCATTGTAGTTCAATGTATTGTTATTATCAATCCTTATGAGCGATCCCTTTCGATTAGTTATGCTTCATGTAGGTTATGTATGAGAGCTCGAGTTTGGGTTGTAAAACTTGTTCTTTTTTTTTTGCATTCATTATAGTTGATGTACACAATTGCAAGGGAATATTGATTTTTGCACTTGATGTCATATTGAGTGTTACTTTTGTTTTATTAGCTTTGATGACTTTTATGTTACTTGACCTAAATACATCTCACCTCACCGTTGCCCATATTACAACTCTAAAAGCCTTTGATCCATGATTTTATATGTTGATAATTATAAATTACATCAAGCTTTAGGGCATAGTTTGATATGTATGTAGTCATTAATTCAATCAATTGGTATGTGCTACGTCTTTTTTAATATAAAATAATATTAATAAATAAAATAATAAATTTGTTATATTTATAACTCATACCTTAATATATAGTTTGATTCATTTTTATTTTTATTAATAAAATTGTAAAGCTTTTATTTCTTTATAATATTATTTAATATGTATAATTAATTGATATTAATTTGTCATTATTTTTTATAATTAACTCACATATTTATGTTTTATATGACAATAAATTAAAATTTTATTAAAATTTATTTTAATATATAATATTACTAATAAATAAGGCAATTAATATTTCTTTTATTATTTATAATTTATCTATTAATAAGAATAATTAAGTAGAATGGTCAACCGAATCATAACATTTTAACTAAAATTTAATTAAAAAAGGACCAAAAAAGATTGAAAGATTGTCATTTAAATTTAAGTTAGACTCAAACGTGAATGTTTAAATAAAACTCAAACATTTGATAAACATTTAAAAAGGCCTGTAAGTTAACAGAAAAGTAAACTCTTTCATTAAATCTTTTTTATATAAAACTTTTTATTTATTTTTTTACCTTAGAACCACTTAAACGATTAGTCTAATATGATATGAGTCCATCTGAAATTAGGGAAAATCATAAGTTCATGACAATATTAAATAACTTACATTAGATGCCTAAAGAGAACCTTATCATCAACCTCATAAAACCACTTGCACCTTTCCAATTGCTAGAAAAAATCCACCTTTAGCATAAAAACCCCATAACCAAACAAACACAATCTTCATCATCATAAATTGCCTTCAGACTTATAACTTTTGGATGTCGCAATAAGCTAGTCATTATTTCAATATCTATTTTAACACTTCTTGCTTTATTTAAGTTACCAATATATTCTTTGAAATTGATTTGCATGTCAATAACTCCCCATTTTATTTATCTATGCATGGATAGGTATAGTTTATACTATGTTTTCCTAGTGTTTTTAGGTGTTTATTAGATGATTATTGTATATATACGTTTAGAATTGTGTTATTATGAGTGTTTGTTTATATTTTAAGTGTTTGTGTGGTTTATAGCATAATTTCAATCTTAATTTTATGTTTAATGAAGTGTTTGATTTGTTTGTGAGTGTTGGAAATCAGATAATTGAAGAACAAGGAAGATGGAAGCTACATGAAGGGTGTCACAATCGTGCATGAGGAGCACAATCATGAAAGGCATGCAAGGGGCTACATATAGGGTCACAATCAGATAAGATAACACTAGTGACAGAGAGTTTCCAAGTGTACATTTTTTCATCTGTTTTAGGGTTTAAGGATATTTTCGAAACAGAATAAAGTGAGAAAACCCTAGACATTATCCCAAGACCCTAAAGCACTATTTAAGAACATGAAACAAAACAAAAAATAGAAGTAGTCATAATTAAAAGTGAGTCAAAAGCGGGAGATTAAGAAGAACATCAAGGAATTCCAGCTTTCTAGATCAAAGAGCAAATAGAGTTTTTATTCTTTTCCTTTAGTTCTTTCATTATTCTTGATATGTAATCTGAATTCTAAGATGTTAAACATGTTTATGAATGTCTAAATTTCAATTTAGGATTTACTCTAGAATTATTTTGTGACTTTAAATATTGTTGATCTCAATATATATTTAGATGTTTGTGATAATTGTTCATGCATAAAATTGACAACAAATCAAAATAGTGAGTCAAAAGTAGTCAATGTTAGATTGTTCAACGAGAATTGGTAGTTTAATAGACCTACAATTATCAAATTAACAATCATTCAAAGAGAGATATTATTTGAGAAATTAATTATCTATTAGATAGCTTCAGATTTAATTGAAGATGTTAGGGATTGTTTAATGAATCGAGAGATTGTAAATCTAGAAATTTCGAATTCAATTAGGGATAATTGATTAGATCTTGAAAGAGACTAATCAATACCTTAGGAAATCTAGGATCAAACACATAATTAAATCAACAAAAGTAAAGGAAACAAATAAGTCCTAAGTATTCCATCTTGATTAAAACCCTAAATTTTATTGCAGCTTAATGTTTATTTGTTTATTTGCTTTATTTTATTATTCTATTTTAATTTTTGTTATTTACTTTACAAATTTAGGTTTAAATTGTTAACTCTTGTACAATCCTCAGGGATGATAACCTTTTATACTATAAGATACGATCCATATACTTGCAGTGTATTGAGAGTTTTATTATTAGATATAAAACTTGCTCAACAAGCATCCTCTAATAACACCAAATTGTCTCCCACTCAACTAGTCTCTAAGAACATATCTATCATTTAAACTGGAGGTTTGGTTTAATAAACCACCAGCCATGAAGATAGATTCTTCAACCAAAACCAAGAAATGACCTGTACATAACTTAAAAGACAAACAAATTGACTCTCGATGAAGGAACGAACATGTGCCCTTGAACTCAAAACATTTAACCACCTCATTTTTCTTAACCCCAAAACACCAACTCAAGATGACAACAACCTAATAACACTGAAATAGAAAAGAAGGCAAGCTTAACAACTATCTTCCTCTTCCCTTTTTCACTCAAAGAAATGATTGCCTAATAATAATGTATGATTTCATATCCAAGAAATGAGAGGTTAAGGAGTAGGCAAATAAAAGGAGACAAAGAACAGTGAGTGACATAGTAAGAATCGAAACACTCCTCTTTTCAAAGCCTTTGACATTGAACCAAAAAGTTTAGTAAATTTAAGGGTATTTTCTATTTTCATGTAAGAAAATTTTAACAAAAAATTAATTTTTTGTTAAATTAAGAGTCTTGTTAAAGGTTTATTAAATGTTTGAGTTTTATTTAAGTATTCAGAAATGTTTAGGTCCAACATAAATTTCAACGAAAACCTTTAACTCTTTTTTAATCCTTTTTTCAAATATAATTTAAACTCAAACATTTTGGCATGTTCAAAATAGAACTATATATTCAATATGAACTTTAACTTAACTTCTTTATTAGTCTTCTATTACAAAAATAATATATCTTCCTTTTTTGGTGGATCTCTTATTATATGTATATCCTACATGATAAGCCTAAAAAATATAAAAAATAAAAGCAATAAAGTTTTTTTATAACTTCAGCCCAAAAAATATAAAAAATAAAAGCAATAAAGTTTTTTCTTTCTCTCCACTCTTTTCTCTCTGTCTTTCTCTCTTTCTTCAACTTCTCTTCTTGTGGTTTCTTCTCTCTTTCTCTCTCAACCTTTGTTTCTTTAACTCAAGAAAGAAGCAATTTAATTACTAATAGAAAAACAGTTCACACTGCATATGCAAAGGTGATTCCAATAAAGAGGGAAAGGGGGAGAGAAAATTCAAAGCATGCCTAAGTCTTGCAACTACTACAATAGCATTTGCTACCTCCTCCACTTCTTGTTGATTTTGTTGTTATTGTTATCTTACTTCCCAAATCGTGATGATATTCTTCCATTCGAGTCAGGAATGATGACAAAACATTATATCTCTCACCTATGTCACCTGAAATGCTAGTCTACTTTTCCAATAACATTCCTTGATACCTTTCAATATCATTTTTTCAAAAATTCCATCTGTTTATTACAGCCATCATCCTTTCTTTTTGAAAATTGCCTCTATATTCACTCGTTGCATTTGATAACTCCTTTATTGTGGGTAGTCCTTACATCATGAATGAACCTGTAAGCTTTAAGAAGTTTTCTTACACTAGTAAAAATGCTTTTAATTGCTTGTCTCTTAAAGTTTTTATTTTAGAAATATTTACCTATCCAACAAGTTCCATTCTTTGATGCTTATATAATATGACAAAGTTTTTATCATTACCATTATTTCTTTTTACTGTTTATTAATATCATCTCTTAAATGAGCTTGTAATTTTAAGTCTAAATTTCTTTTTATCAATTTGTAACCACAACCCTAGATTCATTTTAGTTGAAAACAAAGAGAAGAAACTATAAATAAAGAAGGTAAAGAAAAAGACAAAGAAAGAAGAGAGAAAGACAAAACTTATTACTTTTAAAATCTTTTAATATTTTTAAGCTATATTTGTCTTTTAAAATATACAATTAATAAGGGGATATACAAAAATATCAAATATACTTTTTTATAATAAATGACTGATAGGAAAATTAAATTGAAGTTCAAATTCAACATTTATAAAATATTAATGTCCTTTATTTTAAAAAAAATAAATTTAATTAAAAGTTAATAAAATATTAATTTACAATCTAATTCTTTTGCTTAATAATTACCCAAAAATTTGCACAAAAACAACAAAAGGCTTTTATATTTTATTAGAATAGTTAACATTAATTGCAAAATGTTATCATCATTAACACTCAGTTGAATCTTGCAAAAATATAAAATTTAAAGAGGTCTAATAATTATTATGTGGTGTTACGTGCTTGGGTCATCCATGCTTGTTATTATGACCAATCTTACTCTTGACAGCTACTTTGTAACATCCCGTTACTTGTGTGAGGGTTAGAATGGTAAATGTGAGTGATTAATGAGAGTTAGAGATGCATTTCCATGTTCATGCATAAAAATTCCATGCACTTATACATGAATAGTGAATGAATTTGCACATGAAAATAATTGTACATGCATTCATGAATAATTCCGGGT
>JAOSBK010000007.1:6641658-6657315 GCA_027568895.1 Erythroxylum shatona | reverse complement strand
AAATTAAAGATCAAATCAAATCCTTCAACTTTCATGAAGAACTTAATGGCTAATTTAACCTCTAGCTGGGTCAATTTCTCAGTCAAAGTTTCAGCAATAATAAAGTCAACTCTAACACACTTAAACTTTGACTGATCATAACTTTCACTCCCGATATCGAAAAGTTGCAAACTTTATGGCTACAGAAAGCTCTTAACATAATCTACAAGTTTCATGTAGATCATTTTCTCAAATTGTGCCTAAATCAAAAGTCAACTCTCAAGGGCCAAAAAGTCAACTTTTCACAATTTTCATATTCTCACTCTTTTTCTCTTTAGTTCTTATTTTTCAGCTCTATTTCAATCAACACATTTACTTTTGAATATTTATTATTTTCACTCAAAAATCGGGGTCCAACAGCAACTAATAAAGACACCACTTAGGAAGAGGCGAGAAGCTTTAAGAGGTCTTTTCTCGCCTTCTCCCTTGCAAACAAGGGATCCTAAGGAGAGTAGGAAGTGTTACGTGCTTGAGTCATGCATGCTTGGTGTTGTGACTAATTTTACTCTTGACAATTGTTTGATAGGCTTTTTTTGTTGAGTAAGTCTAATAAAACTAGGTGAGTTTCATTAGGAAACTAGTACCAATTGTTAAGGATGTTTGTTTTTTTTTCCATCACTATAGGTAGTGAAGTAGTCCACTAATGGTTAGGTTATTATTGATTTTCAGATTCCATGTTGGTTTGGGTGCTATAAATTAGCACAAGATCATTCAATAAAGAGGTGTGAATTCAAATCTAATCTCTCCTGTTGATACTCTCTTTCTTTACTAAAATATTTCTTCTAAACCCTAAATTTCCAAATGTACCATATCATGTGGTTTAATTACAAAGTAAATTTTCAGAAAAACATTAATTACAAAGTAAACCGGACGCTGGCATATGCCATTCAATTTGAAAGCGTTATACGTACTTAGTACTTACTGAGAGTGGAGGAAACAGTGTGAGAGAGAGATGAACAAAGGAGGGGCAACCTATGTTAGCAACAGCAACGCTTTGGGTCATCGTGGCCTCAAACCTCTCTTTTCTACTACTACTATTTGTCTACCACACCGAACCAAAGCGGAACTGGAAGAAATCAGAGTGTGCACCAACCGCACTTGTCGCCGACAAGGAGCTTTCCAGACACTGGAAGTCCTAAGGGCACTTGCTCCTCCCTCCGTCTCTGTCAACTCCTGCGGTTGCTTAGGCATCTGTGGTTCCGGTCCCAACATTGCTCTGCTTCCCGATGCCGTCCTTGTCAGCCATTGCGGCACTGCTGCTAGAGCTGCGCAGATTTTCAGCTCAACCGACGAAGGAGATGCCGTTCGCCGGACGTTGGATGCACTCTATCTCAGACAGAGAGCGCAGTCAGAAATTGAACAGTCCAATTTCTCCCTCGCTAACGATTTACTCTCTCAGGTATATTTCATTTTAAAGTTTTGTAATTGGTATTGCATTCTCTTACTTCTTTTTATTAAAAATTTGATCTTTGTGTAGTTTCAATCGTTATCCTAAATTTAACTTTCTTCACATTCTTTTTTTTTTTTTGTTCCGGTAAATATGGAAGCAACTAAGTTTGGGATGAAAACTATACTTGAAAGTTGAAACCTCAGTATCACTGTTTTGTTTGTTAATTATGCAGGCCATAGATCTTAAACCATTTGGTGGTCTCCATATCATATACAGATACAGGTATGTTAAACCTGTGATCGTATTTCAAGAAATTATGTACTTTCTACATTGATGTTTACAAAATATGGTGAGATCCATGGGATAAAATTTATTAACAGGAGTGGAGTGTAAATCAACTTTTTTTAAAAATTCTCCAATCCAGCCACAAAACTTTTGTAGTAATCTCAAATTTTCATTTAAGTACTCAATTTGAGAAATTGAAGGACCATTAAAAGTGGCACTTTCAAAATCTTAAAAAAATTTGAAACTACAAACCTGATACTTTAAGGAAAAATGTTCTCTTTTTGGTGTTAGCAAACTACTGTTCTAATTATTCCCATTTTTTTCCTGGTAATTATTTACATATGGGTGTCCTCTTATATTATAGCATTCAATTTAATGAATCGTGAAGTGGACTTTAGTTTCATCATAATAATATCTTAAATACAAAATGTATTTTCTGCTGAATATTTCAACACCTTAAGGCACTATTTTGCATAAGATAGATTGCATCATATCTTCATTACATCCTTGCGGGTTTATGGCCTTGCATGGATGCTTACATTGTGCTTTCCATTCTATATTTGTTTTTTAGCCTCCATTCTATACTAGATTTTTAGACTGATGTGTTACTTAGATGATACTTTAAAATCAAGCTAATTCTTTAGGTGAATTTAGATGTGCATTTGTTTAGAAGTTTCTTTTTTCAATGCAATATAAAATATCTCTAATTTATTTTTGAATTGAGTAGAATTTGAAATTCAAACAATTAGGTCCCTTGTAAGATTGACCGTAGGAAACTATTTGGGGGCTCTCGAAGATGCCAAAGAGGCTTTGACACTAGCTCCAAAATTTCTTGAGGTAAGCTTAATTTTGTCATTTAATTTCTAATATATCTCCAATACAAAATCCAACCTATTTTACCATCCAAATATTTAAATGTTTAGTTACATTCCTAAAACTTTATTTCCAATAAAGTAAATGTATGCATGTCCTGTTAAGTAAATGGTTCCAATCTTCAGTTACACTCCAAAACTTTATACTCCAGCACTAGAAATAGGAATATTGTTTTTCACATTGATTGCTTTATGATTGCTCCTTGTGGTCTATATCTAAAGAAATAACTCTAAAGCCATGTCTTATCAATTGTAATTTTGTTATTTCTCTGGATTCCTATTTGTTAGGGATATATGTGTGAAGGTGATGTTTTCATGGAAATGGAAGAGTATGATGCAGCTAAGAAGTCGTATTCAATGTGTGTAGAGATAGATCCTTCCATTTGTCGTTCCAAAACATTCAAGGTATTTGTTAACGTCTAAGGTTCTCTGATGCTTGAGAATTGATTGTGTTTTTTTGAAGCTTCCATGGTTGCACGTTTTTACTAGTTATATGTGTTGGCCTTTTTCTCAAATCAAATTCGTAGCTTTCTCCAAAAATAATCATTTTACATTCTTACTCTTGAGAAATTAAGGGTAAAAGACATGAAGCTTTCTTACAGTATAATTAATTAAAGAACCCTAATTTTTATAATTATTGAAAAGACTCCTTATGGTCTTTAATTCTCTCGAATAAAATGCACATGACATGAATAAAATAGACCTATCAATCAAATGTTGATGATACGATGACCCAATTGAGTTCTTAAATGTGATATTAACTAATTAACCTGATCGAAACCAATAATTTAAGATAAATATAATAAATATTGATTTGGTTCAGGTTAGGTTTAATAGTTGTGTTGGGTCATTATGTCAGCATCATTTAGTTGGTCCATGTGTGTTTTTTATATCATGTGTATGAAATTTAAGAGGAGTTTTTATTAAAAATTAAAAACTATAAAGAATTCTTTCAATAATTTAAATATTATGCATTTTTTTAAAATTAGTTAAACCACAAGGAAGCCCGTATCTTTTACCCGAGAATTTAATAAATTTATAGGAGCAACAACTTGGAATTTGTTAATAAAAGATTGAACACATAAGGATTTGTTTTTGTTGTCCTCGACCTATTAGGATTTGGTTATGTTGTCATATACCCATTAGGATTTTTTATTTTATTTTATTTTAATTTTCCTTGTTAGGCAGGTTTTCTTGTGTAGCAAGAAAAGGAAATAAGTTAGATTTAGAAAAGGATTTCAATCAATCCTTTTCACACTAGAATTAGGACTCTCATGTGCCGCTTTAGGGGTATAAAAGGGAGGGTTAACAGATGTTTTAGGGGACCAAAAAAATTGCCTTTAATAAAAGCTTCTATAGGAAATTTTCCTTAGAGAAACTGTCTTTCTCTTGTTGATTAAATTCTAAGTTTTATGCTTGGATTTGGTTCAAAGATTAACCTAAAATCTCTACTTAAATACTTCCGCTGTGTCAATTGGTATTGGAGCTTTAAATCCAAATTTTCCTAGATTTCTTTCCTAGTGCCTTGCCTCAATTTTGTTTCTGTCCCACTCCTTCCAACCCATCTTCTAGCCGTACCAACCCAAAAATTTCACCAAAAACAAAAACCATGATCAAGGAGATAACCAGATATTTGACGAAGTTTTGGAAGCTATTAAGGGATTAGCGACTTCTAATCGTTACGGCCCTTAATCAAGCCAATAATGGAAGAATACCAATTAATGGAGCTCAAGGTAGAGGTTTACCTCAACCCCAACCTATTGGCAGGCCTGATCTTCCAAAGAATGCATAAAATAGGAGAGCCCAAGGTCAGAATCAGATGCCTCTTATGGAAGATAGTTCAGGTGAAGAAATTCTAGACCAAGACCAACCAAGAAGAGGCCAAAGGGATAAAGATGATTACAAAATTAAAGTTGAAGTCCCTTACTTTATTGGAAATCTAAGCATTGAAGGCTTTCTTGATTGGATTGATGAGGTGGAAAGTTTTCAAGAGATGATGAGTGAGAATTGTGGACTATAAATTAAAAAGTGGTGCTAAAGTTTGGTGGAGTAATCTTCAAAAGAATCAGGAGAGGAATGGAAAACCACCAATCAGATCTTGGAGGAAATTGAAACAAGCCCTTTCCTTAGATTTTTACCCTTTGATTATGAGCTGCACTGATTTGATCTTTAGCAAAGTTGTGCCTAAGGTTCTAGGAGTGTGGAGGAGTATCATTCTGAGTTCTTGAGGCTGGTAGCACACAATAATCTTGAAGAATCCAACATGCAGCAAGTTTCAAGGTATCTTAGAGGATTAAGATCGCCCATAAGTGAAAGGCTTAGAATGCACACTATTTGGAACATAGAGGAGGCCTACCAATTGGCCTTGAAAGCTGAAAAGATGGAAAAGCGACCTAAGAGGTTTGAATACCTTAGGAGAAAAACTCAACAAATTCCAAACAAAGTGGTAGGAAAGGGGAAAGCATTAGCTGAAATAGTACTCATCAAATTCCAAACAAAGTGGTAGAAAAGGGGAAAGCATTAGCTGAAACAGTTAAAATCGATAATGCCCCTAAAGATCTAAGAGTGGACAAAAGGAAGCCTTTTGAAGGCTGTGGTACCAGCAGCAACAGCAGTAGTAGTAGAGGAGTTCCTAAGGGTTCCAACCCTTATGCACCACCAAAAATAGACGTGTTGTAAATGCCGGAAGCCTGGACATATCTCTACTAATTGTCCTGAGAGAAAGATGGTTAATGTTGCTGAAAGAGGAGACTACCTTAATGAAGGTGAAGAAGATTTGGAAGAGCTTCAAGAAGAGGAGGAGGAGGAAGAAGAAGAAGAAGAAGAGAAGTTTGCTAAAAAAGTTGCCGAGGACAAAGTTAGTCTAATCGTAAGGAAGATACTTTGTTCATCTAAAACTGAGGAGCCACATCAAAGTAGAAGCAGTTTTAGATCCTTCTGCACTGTTAATGGTAATGTGCAACTTGATTGTAGACAATTTATTTAATTGCAGTGATGAGAGTTTAGTGGCAAGAAAGTTAGTGGATCACATGAAGCTTCCTACTGAGAAACATCCTCATCCCTACAACATTGGTTGGCTTACTGATGGGCTAGCCCTGAGAGTAACTAAAGTGTGATAAGTTCCTATTTCAATAGGAAAATCTTACAAGGCTATTGTTTATTGTGATGTGGTTGACATGATTGCAAGTCATATACTCCTAGGAAGGCCATGGCAATTTGGTGTGGATATTATTTATAGGGGAAGAGATAACAGATGTTTATTCCAATGGAAAGTCAAGAAAGTGACCATGCTACCCACAAATGCACCCTTTGATATGCCAAAGACTCTTAGAGTGGAGGGAAAGACATTGCTACCTTTAGTGGGCAAGACTTTGAGAGGGAAGTTAAGGAGACTCGAGAGGTTCATGTCTTGGTAGTAAAGAACCAATTATTGGAGGAGAAAGAGGAGGAGAATGGAGCTAATTCAGATTTGATCCAACTGCTTTTGGAGAAGTTTTCAGATCTGGTCCAGTCTGAATTACCTAATGAATTGCCTCCTATGAGAGATATTCAACATCACATTGATCTAGTACCTGGAGCTAAGATTCCTAATCTGCCCCATTATAGAATGAACCTTAAAGATGCCGGTATTCTAAGAGAACAAGTGGAAGAATTGATGAAAAAGGGCTTGATCTAAGAAAGCATGAGTCTTTATGTTGTTCCTGCACTTTTGACACCCAAGAAGGATAGATCGTGGAGAATGTGTATTAACAATATAGCCATTAACAAAATTACCATGAGATATCGATTTCCTATTCCTAGATTAAATGACATGCTTGATCAACTTTGTGGTTCTAAGGTGTTCTCTAAACTTGACTTGAAAAATGGTTATCACCAAATACGGATCAAACCTGGGGATGAGTGGAAGACTGCATTTAAAACAAAAGAGGGGTTGTATGAGTGGCTAGTCATGCCCTTTGAGTTGTCCAATGCCCCTAGCACTTTATGAGACTCATGAACCAAGTGCTTAGACCTTTTAATGAAAAGTTGGTGGTTGTTTATTTTGATGATATCGTTGTCTATAGCAGAACAGTTGAAGAGCATCTACAACATTTGAGGAGAGTCTTGTCTATTTTACAACATAATAAGCTTTACCTGAACTTGAAGAAATGCAGTTTCTTGACTAGCAAGTTACTATTCTTGGGGTGTGGTTAGTTTTGAAGGAATTCATGTGGATGAAGAAAAGGTTAAGACAATTCGTCTATGGCCTGCCCCTAAGAATGTTAGTGAGGTTCGATCTTTCTATGCGCTAGCTACTTTCTACAGGAGGTTCATTAGAAACTTCAGTTCAATTATGGCACCCATCACAAAATGCATCAAGGGAAAGTTTGGTTGGAATGATGAAGTTGAGAAAAGTTTTGCTTTGATTAAGGAAAAACCTATCCTAGCCTTATCGGTTGTTCGTCTAATAACTCAGAACATTCAATAATAAATTCTTGTACATCTTGTTGAGTATATGGTATATTATTTTTAATATTTATTTCTTTTAAAGGGTCTTTTAATTTGATTTCAATTACTTGATTATTAGTATTTTTCAAAGGATGAAGTGGATTTTCACTACATACTTTATTAATTAATGTCCCAATTTCATTTTGTAGGGTAAGATTATTTTGAAGAAAAAATTATAATTGATCAAGTTTTTCAGTTATAAGTTTTAGAGTTTGATAATAACTTGTATGGTAAATAGGAATTTTTTAGAATAATAGATTTTTGATTTAATGAATTAAATATCGGGGTTTTTAATGTTATATAATGTAAATATTGACAGAATGGATTCTATAATTTCAAAAAGTTGTTTCCTAAGATTAAGGGTAAACCTGATTCCTGTTGATATATGGATGGTACTATAAATGTATAATTTCCTATAATAATATTATTATAGTAACTTACATACCAAATATATTTTACACTGCCATCGGCTATTCTAATTTGTAATGGTTTGTCTAACTTTTTCCAATTAGTTAATAATGTTTTAGTAGCTATGCAAATAGTAGCTCCTGTATCGATATATACATTAACTTTTTTATTCTGAATAATCACTTGAACAAAGGTTGTATTTGGATTCGATTGTTGATTCTAAACTTTGAAGTTCGTATTGATAGAATAAAGAAATTGTTGAATCTGTTTTGTAATATGATTCTATAGGTTCTAGTTTATATTGTAGTGCTGAATTTAAAATATTGATTTTCTTTGAATTTATTTTGGTTTCTCTTTGGGCAATTATTTACACAATGACCTTCTTCTTCTCTCTCCTTAAGGATATTAAGCCTCTTTGTGTTTTTTTTTACCTTGTCTATGTTAATAGGCTTTAAAATTATCTTCTTTCCATGAAATATAAACTAATGGGTGTTAGCTTTTCCATGCTGCACATCTCAATCATAGAGCCACGGTTGCCTAAGTAAAATATGAGATACTTTCATAGGAATGACATCACACCAAACAGGGTCCTCATGTATTCCTAATTTGAAAGACAACAAGCACCTTTGAGCAGCTGGTATAGTACTATCATCTACCCAAGCAACTTTGTAGGGATTTGGATGTCTTTCTGTGAGTAAATTCAATCGCTTAACCATGTTCTCAAATATTACATTCATACCATTTCCTTCGTCAATGATAAGCTTGCATATTTTATATCCACATCTAATTTGAGTAAAGAAAATAGCAGTACGAAACCATTCTTCTTGTTCTTCCACTTTAGGGGTGGTAAGTATGTGTCTCCCTATATTAAGACTTGTAGAACTATCTAGTTCATCATTAGAGTCTCCTTCTAACTCCTCTCCAACTTCATGCTCAAACACATACTCATGAAATTCTTCCTCTTCTTCTCCCATCATATGCAGACCTTTATGAGGACATTCATTAGCAAAGTGGCCCCTTCCATTGCATTAGAAGCACTTCTTATCATTGCTGCCTCCTTTCGTCTCAGTCTCAACTATGACTTTGCCTTTAAGTTCAGCTCCTTGAGAAGTTTTGTTGTTTTGTGGTGCAAATTTTGATGGATTGGGTGCTGGTCTGAAGTTTTGCACTGTCGCTATTCTCTTTATGCCAAATTCCCTAGCTTGACTTTGAAACTTTTTAGTTACTTGTCTTGAGTATTGTTCCGTTCTTAAAGCCAAGTGACATGCATCTTCAAGGCTATAAATCTTTTGGATTTTCAACTCCTTGTGAATTTTTGCCATTAAGCCATTTTTGTAGTGAGATATAAGTTGTTCTAACTCTATCCCTTCACATCAAATTTAGAAAGTTCATCAAATATTTTCGTATACTCAATTACGAACATAACCCCTTGTCTAATGGTTGTGAGTTGATCATCGAGATCTTACTGATAGTGAAATGGTAAGTATTTTCTGATAACTTCAGCTTCATCTCTTTGGTGGTTGGCTTGTTTTTCAAAGTCTACCCTATATCGATCCCCCACCAGATTTTAGCGTGTCCAACTAGCTTCATCTTTGCTAATTGAACTTTTTGATCTTTTGGCATGTGTTACCTGTCAAAGAAATCTTTCATTGATGTTGTCCAATGTAATAATAAGTGTGGATCCATCTTTCCTGCAAAATCAGGTGCTTCAACGCAAACTTTCTTGGTAATGTCATTAAGTTCGTTGTGTTTTTTAACCTATCGTGGCATCTAAAGGTTTGCGTGCACTATCCACGTGTTACTGGTTGGTTTCTTTATCTTTGATGACTCAGTAGTTTTTGATTTTCTAACCCTATTCGTTGTTGATTAGTGTCAAATTCTTCGTTTGGGATTCCACTTTCTCCACCTTCACCCTCAAGTGTAGTTTTGTTGTCTGATATTGTTTTCTGGACTAGTTCTTGAAGCACCTTGTGGTCGAGGGTCATTTCCAATTTTTCTATAACTCTTAGAATTATTTTATCTCGCTACTAGTTATTGAATATTCCTCTATATGTCATTCCGCTACATGTTCCCATTGTGAGCGTTCAACGCTCTAATACTAAATTGATGTAGGAAAAATAGAAAAATTATTAACTAATAGCTAAAACTCACAAAATTAGAAATATGACTAATATTAGGTTAGTATTTTAGGCTTTAATATGCTGGAAGATAGGATTTGGATTGCTAAAATCTTATGGTGAACACAAAGAATAGAAGGTAAGAAACTAGGAATTATTCTTAGGATCTAAGAATCACTCTTAGAAGGAAGAATCACACTGTTTGGTTAAAAACTCAGTTTGTAGAAAAATTTCAGATTGCTTATTCTTGAGGAAGAGTTGAATACATACATATATATAGTTCTTAGAACTCTTGTTCTAGTAGGAAAGGGTTCGTAATTTAAATCCTATTATAATAGAAATTCTGTAAGTCCTATACAACTAAGATAACACATTTAAAATAGAATAGTATATGCTACTACTTCTTATTTAATAAGAAATCTTAATACAATCTAAATTTTAACCCTTATTTTTTATGTTAGCTCAATTCTTGATTCTCATTCTACCAAATTAAAGCTTGTGGTTAACTAATTTTTTCACTTTTATTTCTTTTATAGAATTTAAGTTCTTTTGCATCACCTACTAGGAGTTGCCCATTACGTATGACCTTGTCATTAGCATCACTCTTCATCCTTATTGTCCTTGGGGTTATAGGCCCTCCAAATTTCACTTGCCAACATTGTATTAGTGGAGGTTTGCTCAACAACAATCTTATATCATGCTTAAATAGCTATAGTTTTGAAAATAGTTAGTAGTTGATTAATAGTATTTTTATAGGTTTATAAACTAGTTCACCTCTCCTGTGATCGAACTCTCTTTGAGATATTCCTTACTAAAGTAACCATTGATGTCTCTAAAACACACATCATATACAATTGGATAACTACATGCCACAAACATGTTACTCTCACGCAATTATTATGAACATAGCCCCCAAAGATATTTAATTCATGTAATGCTAAAATTACTGTAACCTCTACATGTGGATTTTGCAATTCTATCTCAATTCAATGAGTTAAAGCTTGTAAACATCAACTAAAAAAATTCAATAATCATAACAAATAATAATCAAATTACATAAGCCTAGAAACCCTAATTGATATATGCTACTTGTTATTTGTATGGAATGTACCTTAAATCTTTTTCTTCTTGTGAAAATTGACCTAATGCCACTTGAATCCCCACCTTTTGTATCGAATATCACTAAATCACCCTTCTTTAATTTATCTCGTGTTTTTATTGCCTTTTCTCACAATTCCCTTTTTGTTTTACATGAAATTGCGGACATAAAGTTAACAAAATTGTTTTTAAAAACATTTTGTCAAAGAGTCTGGTTCAATATAAGCTCTTGATGTCCTCTTATAAAATGTGAATATTTCTCTCAACTTTGTATAACCTCTTGAATCATCTCTATTTGATATTGTCATAAAAAAATTATGCTTAAGATACTGAACAATATTTGATTACGACACTATATTGAGTTAATATGCTTCTTGATCATCCCTTCTTCCTTTAAGTAGTATATCCAAAATTAATTTATTCTACAAATCTTGGGCAAATATCAAGCATCAAATGTATTTCCAATTTTAAATGACTCTCCTGTCCAATTTTATCAGATCACCAAGTATCTGTATGAAGAAAACACCTTAAACGTCAATCTTATGCAAAAAGACAAAAGTAAAAAATTTTCAAGGATTGATATAGTAATAGTCACATTCTCCTTCATTTGTCCCTCTATATCTCTATATTTTGGCCTTGGTATTCGAGTAGTCTATCTTCATAATGTTTCTATGCAGACTCGAGTTGCAAAGCTTCAAGAGAAACAAAAAGTTGCTAATGTACCTCAAGATCAATAGAGCAATGGGATGTATGCTTGCCTACTTAAATATGGTATACCATGCCAATTTTTGGACAATTACGTATTTCCAGGTTTGAGTGGCTCGCTTACTGTGATTCGTCCATATTGTGCATCTAACTCATGATATGACTGCAACTTCTATATAGTACTAGGTTAGTTCTAAGATTCCCATTTAAGTATATGTTTTATATATTTAAAAAATTAAAAAAAATTATTTGAAAGAAAAAGAGATTTAATTTTAAAAAAATATATTTTATGTATTAGTGCCAATAATTTTAACATGTTTGTGCCAACTATCAAATATGCCCTCCAACTATCTGCTGAAAATCAAGAGACTTGATACATCAAAGATTGTTATATTAAAGTGAAGGCATAAATGTCAATCTGGATATCCTTTCTTTAAAACTTCATCTTGGTGCTGAAACATAATTATGTGTGATATATCAAATTTGTGTAATTGGCTGAATGACCTCTTCAAGAGGATTCTTTCCATTAAATATGAGTTGCTGTACAATCTATTTTTGGTAAAAACATATACACAGCTAATACACTAATTACTATTATTCTAATATAGGTAAGAATATGTGTATACAGCTAATACACTAATTATGGTAAGTAAATCATATAATTCTGACCCATAATTTCTGCCACTGATATCACCCCTCAAATTGATGCGGGATGACCAAGAAACATCAATTTGTCAACAAGTGATGTCGTGGCTTAGAGAGAGCCTTAGTAAACACATTGGCTATCGGGAGAGTAGTAGTGATATATGGAAGAGAGATAACACTAGCATCATTTGCGTCATGAATAGAATGACAGTCCACTTCAATGTGTTTAGTGCACTCATTAAATATTGGGTTAGCAGTAATCTGAATGGCACTAGTATTATCCGCATACAGTGGAGTAGGCTCAATCTGAGGAAATCCAAGCTCACCCAATAATCCACGAAGCCAAATAATTTCAAA
The DNA here is from genome assembly GCA_027568895.1 of Erythroxylum shatona. Lineage (NCBI taxonomy): Eukaryota > Viridiplantae > Streptophyta > Magnoliopsida > Malpighiales > Erythroxylaceae > Erythroxylum > Erythroxylum shatona. Next base: position 6,644,911 of record JAOSBK010000007.1, on the reverse strand, counting down.
ACAAGTCGAGGACATAACATGTTTTTCAGACTCAATTGAGGACTTAGGCACACGATCTTGCTTCTTACTTTTCCAAGAAACAAGAGAGTTACCAAGAAACATGAACCATCCAATAGTTGAGCATTGAGTGTTAGAATAACCAGCTCAAGCAGACTATATCCAACCAAACGAATAAGAGAATCCACAAGAAAGAGAAGACCTCGGGTAGAAGTTCCTTGCAAATACCGAACAATGCGACGAGCAGTAGACAAATGGAGATGTGTAGGAGCTTGCATAAATTGACTAACTTGTTGAACAACAAAGGAAATGTCTAGTCGAGTGATAGTTAGATAGTTCAGGCTCCCTACCAATTGTCTATATAAAGAGGGATCAGAAAGAAAATTACCCTCATCACGACAATATTTGACATTTACTTCCAATGGAGTATCAATTGAACGACCTTCTTGAAGACCAACTAAAGCAATTAACTCTTAGGTATATTTATGCTGATGTAGATAAATACAAGTAGAAGCAGAATGCATCTCAAGGCCTAAAAAGTTTTGTAGAGGACCTAAAGCCTTCATATGAAAAGAATGCGGAAGGCGTTCAGTAAGTTGGAAAATCAAATCAGTGTCAGTCCTTATAATAATGATATCAACATGTACCAAGAGCAAGACGATTCCTTTAGTAGTCTTGCAAAGGAACAAAGAGGAATCATATTGACTCTGGACAAAGGAGAAGCTAAGAAGTGTCGAGCGGAATTTATCAAACCAAGCACGTGGGGCTTGTTTCAAACCATAAAGAGATCGTTTTAACTTCCAAACATTAGTGGATGGTGTAGAAAATAACCTTGGTGGTGGAGTCATATAAATCTCTTCCTTAAGATCCCTATACAAAAAGGCATTTTTAACATCCATTTGTCGCAATGGCCAACCCTTAGAAGCAACAATGGCTATGATAAGTCGCACAGTTGTCATCTTGGCTACGGGTGCAAATGTTTCCTCATAGTCTACCCCATACACCTGTCGGTTATCGAGTGCCACTAACCTCGCTTTATATCTATCAAGTGAGCCATCAGACCACAACTTAATGGAATATACCCATTTACAACCAGTGGGTTTAATACCAGTATGACAGTGAACAATATCCCAAGTGTAATGCTCCTTAAGAGCCTGAAGTTCTTCTTTCATAGCTTTTACCTAATATGCATGTTTAATTGCTTGAGAATAAGAGGTAGGAACCATAGTATCATTTAAAATAGCAGAGAAACCATATTGATTAGGAGGACGACGGATGCGGGAAGATCTCCTAAGAGCAATCGTAGTAGCAATTAGATCAATGTCAGAAAGAATTTGTGATGTAGGGAATTGTCTTCACTAATAGACAAAGCCAGGTTTAAAACGCTTAATGGTTGGTGAGATATCGTCAAAGCTAGGAAGCATAACACCATTGGAATGAGACACGTGTGGCTAAAAATAGTATTCATGTTCACAGAAAATCACATTTCTAGAAATACGTTGACGATTAACAACATCATAGCATAAGAAACCTTTTTGACTAGTGCTAAAAGCACACCTTACTAAGCTGTAAGCTTGTGATGCTCATGAGGAGGCAGGTGAACAAAGCAAGCACATCCAAATGTGTGTAAATTATGGTAATTAGGATGCATACCAAAAAGTCGATAGTAAGGAGAATCAAAATTCAATTGTTGAGAAGGTAGACGATTAATCAAATATACTGCAGTAGAGAAAGCTTCTGCCCAAAATTTAGGTGGAATCGAAGACTCCAAGAGAAATGTACGAACTATATCCAACAAGTGACGATTTTTACGTTCAACCACTCCATTCTGTTGAGCAGTATAAGGACATGATTATTGAGATATGATACCTTTTTGTTGCAATAATGCCTGAAACTCATGTGACATATATTTACCACCATTATCCAACCGTAACACCTTAATACAAGTTGAGAATTGTGTCTCAATATAAGCTAGAAAGGTTTGGAAAGAGTAAAAACTTCGGCTTTGGTGCGTAGAAAATAGATCCAAGTGAAACGACTGTAATCATCAATGAAAGTTACGAAATATTGATACTTTGCATGTGAAGTAACAGGAGTAATACCCCAAAAATCCGAGTGTATAATCTCAAAACATGTGTTAGCATGACTACCAAAAGTAGGAAAAGGTAAGGTTTTACTTTTCCTTAGTTTACAAGTAGAACAATCAAGAGACAAACTATAAGTAGAACCCTTACCTTTGCTACCAAGCTAAGAAGCACAGACACGGACACGACATAAATATATATTATAAAATTTAAAATTAAGAAAAAAATTCAGAATTCATAATATGATATATATTGATTGATGTGTTTCAAGACTTCCAACATCTTCATAGTTCATACATATTTGATACTTTATAAGCCCTTCTCAAAAAACATGAAACATATATTCTATGGAGCATATATTTTATTAAGCAATGTCCGAGCGGTTTTCAGACGTGTCCAAGCTGCGTCCATCGTGTGTCAGTGGGTGTCCAACACGGACACATGTCCGACACATGGACACGGCTCCATTTTACCGTGTACGTGCTACATAACTACCAAGAAAACCTCACGTCATTAAATTAGAGAAAATCACATTATTTGGATGGCCCAATTGTTTATGCCAAATGGCTGCCTTATTGTCAAGAATAATAGAAGCTAAAGACAAAGCTTTAGGAATAGTAAATTGCAAAGGAAATAATCTTCCCACTTTAGGCCCCTTCGCAATCATGTTCCCTACACTTGATCCTGTGCAAGGCAACCATTACGAGAGAAATGCGCATCACAGTTGTTATCCACCACTTGACCAATATAAATTAAATTAGTAGACAGCCCAGGAGAAACGAATACATGACGAAAAGAAGGTCCAATATCACCAATGGCTGTAATTGGAAGATTACTTCCATTAGCAATCTGAATATTTTGTGTTCCACTATAATCCCAAAGATTACATAACAAATCAGATGAGCCAGTCATATGATTGGATGCTCCTAAATCAGCAATCCAAGGAGAAGGGAAAGTATTACCTTGACCTTGAAGTCCAGGGCCAAAGAGTCCAGTGAAAACTATCTGTTGTACCATCTCTGGAGTAACAGTTGGCTGGTTAGTGGTTGTCGATGTAGAGCCAGTAATTTGAGGATTTGAAACAGTATGTGGGAAAATTAGTTCCTAATCTATAGGGATTTTATTCTGCTATTGTATAGATTCTGCTATTGTATAGGGATTTTATATTGTAT
>JAOSBK010000007.1:6625761-6635828 GCA_027568895.1 Erythroxylum shatona | reverse complement strand
AATTTTACATTTAGGTTTAAATGTTGATTATCAACTTTCAATTTTAATAATCAATTAATCAACATCAACACTTTAACTCCTCACTTACCACCACCCTCACCTCACGGCCTCACCACCACACCATGATCCATGACATATTGTCACCACCACCACCGAATAACAAAATTACCATTAAATAAAATACATGAACAATTTAACATCTCAACTCAAGTCTCAAGCTCAACTTATTCTCATTCATCAATAATTCAATATCACCATAAATCACAATCCAAAAAATTTATACATTCCACTTCCAAATCCAATTTTAGTTCAACAATTCACAAAACCCATTTAACATTTCAACTCTAACAATTCAATTCCACTCCCAAAATTCAACAACCCAATTCACATTCACGCAACCGTGAATGAGCAGCAACAATTCAAAATTTCTTACCCAAAATCCAACATCCAGCATCCAACACCAACATACACAAATCAATCATCCAACACAATGAAAATGCAATAAAGAATGAAAAAATAAAAAAACACACACCCAAACAATCGGGTCTTCAGGTTGACATCGGGTGACTCGGGTTGCTGACGGGTTGGTGTCTTGGTGGTGCGTTTGAGGTGCGACGGACAGTGCGGGTATGGTCTGGCTACGACGGACTGTGATGACGTGCTGTAGTGTGGAGGAAGATGAAGACGTGGCCACTTCAAGACTACAACCGATGCCAAGGAAGGAGCCTAGGTTAAAGGAAGATGAGGAAAGGGGGACGACGACGACGAAACGACAACGACGAGACAACGAGAGGCTAAGGAGGAGACGACGAGAGGGAGAGTCGAGGCGAGGGAGAGAGATAGGCAGCAGTAGTTGGGGTCGGGGTAGTTTTTAGGATTACATTTTTTAAAATTTCAATTTAGTCCTTGCAATTTTCGAAACTTATGGTACCGGCCGAAATTTTTGGTTTCAGCCAGTACCGATCGGTATTTATGGTCAGTACCAATGTTCACCATTTTGTACCATTTTTCGGCTAGTACTGACCGGTACGATACAAAATTCATAACTTTGCATAAATCCCATGTAGTTTCAACTATTGAACTCAAAGGAAAGTCATTGAGTCGCAGGAAGCTAGATATCGAACCAACAAAGGAGAAGGCATTAAGGTTTAGGAGAATGATTAAGAAAGACATAATGGTAGCATCATCTTAGATACACAATTAGAGGAGAAATTTAAAAGTGTGACTAGGAAGGATCTAATAGCAAGAAGAGAACTTCAAATTGCAAAATAGATGAATAATTTGGCATGGAATACAAAAAGGCCTAATAGTTCCAATAAGCAACATATGTGGTTGAATTTTATGAACATACGTCTTTGTTCATGGGTCTTTTGGAAACAAAAATTAAAGAAAATAATTGTAATAGTCTTATCCTGATAAGGGAAAATATGGCCTATCATTTCCAATCACTATAAGCATTACAAAAACAAAGTCATTATCTTGTATGATTCTCATATGGCGGAAGCTACAACATTAGAGATAAAAGAGCATCTAATACATATTCTAGTCAAAGTGACAAAGAGCTGATAAGATCTTATCTTGATATATTATTTGATATTATCTCCTTTGTTTTAGATTTATTTTTGTGCTTAAATATGGAAGTTAATACTTGTTTTGTTTTAGGATAAAAAGTGGAGATTGCATTGTATTGGGACTATATTGATGATAATAACAAATTTTAGATAAAGTGAAGAGATTGAAACAGTGGATAAGGCTGATTATTTAAAGAGTAGGAATTCGACTAGAAAACTTTGCCTTATCCTTATCATGAAGGAGTTTGATTTTGAATTCGTTTTAGATAGACATCTTTACAAGTTAGAGTTAGATTATGATTAGATTAGAAAACCCTATAAAAGGGATGTTTCTATCAACAGAAAAGTCCCTCTGTTCCTATGCTTTTAGCAATTTTTTAGTCTTTCTTCTATTTTTGTTATTGCAGCGAAAGCCATGTGTGACTAAACTCATCGTTTTGATTTAAGGGGATTCAATACTCTAATTGTAAACTTATAAGGTGTTGTTTTTCAAACTTTTATTTATGTTTTAATTCAAGTATTTCCTCTTTTGAGTTCTCATATTTCATAAATGATTGATATTCGATTAATCTGATAATTTAATTTAATATTGATTATTCTATCGCTATCCAGAAATTCAATGACTTGTAATTATCATGAAAGATTGGTACAAGCAGCAAATATGTTATTTACAAATTTTCATATTTAATTTATGATAAATAATAAAATTAAATTGAATAGCCGCAGCTATCTCGATTGTTTAATTTAGGGTTTAGTCTTTTTTACGGAGCTTATTGCTATCATTTATTTGATATGGAATGCTATCATATCTAGTCAATATATGGTAAGTTTTAGTTTGGATGCTAGGTTTAGACCAATTAAATTAGGAAAATTTGAGACTTGTTACGACTATCCTAATATATTTCGGACTAACTACTTGAATCGTGAAAATATTCTTTTTGAACCAATGATTAATGTCACTATTAGATGAGATCTTTCCCTTTAATAGGAGTTTGGTAATCTTGACTTTCTTATTTCTAAATTCAATTGATTTAATTTGTTTTTGTATTAATTTTAGTTAATCATTTATTTAATAAAAATTCTCCTATTTAATTTTATTGCTTGAAATTAAGAAACTAGTGTTCAGTTCTCTAAGAATTCGACCTAGTTCCACGAATATTATAAAAGTTTAGAGAATCGGTATTATTTTAGGGGTTTAACAACTTAACCAAAATTTGGTGCCATTATCGAGGAATTATATCAAGTTTCTTAATTTCTTTGCATTTTTATTTTTACAATTACTGCTAACCTCTTGTCTTGTATGACTCGTGCTTCTCTTACAAGTAAATTGCAATATAATCCAGAAATTAAGAAGACAACTCGTCATTTGATTAAAGAGACTAAGCAAGGAAGCGGCCATTCACCTCAAGAAGTGAAAGTTGAAGTAGATGTAACAATTGGTGAAGACTCTAATTTTTAAGAAGAAGGCGAAAAGATGGCAAATGTCAACCCGAGAACGTTGAGGGATTTAGCGGCGCCAAATTTGAATCAACAACCTTTATGCATTCAATTTCTAGATATTGAGGTAGATTTCGAATTGAAATCTGGTTTGATTCACTTATTGCCTATTTTTCATGATTTTGTAGGTGAATATATGCATAAACACCTAAAGGAATTTCTTGTTGTTTGCTCTGGAATGAAGTCATAAGGGGTGACAGAAGAACAAATTAATCTCAAGGTCTTTTCGTTCTCATTGAAAGATAAGGAAAAAGATTGGCTATACTATCTTCCCCTTGGTTCAATGACAACGTGGAATGAGATGAAAATAATATTTCTGGAGAAGTTCTTTCCTGCATCAAGAGCAACCAATATTAGAAAGGAGATATGTGAGATAAGACAAATTACAGGAGAAGCATTATATGAATAATGGGAAAGGTTTAAGGAGCTATGTGCTAGCTGTCTACATCATCAAATTCCCAATCAACTTCTGATTCTGTACTTGTATGAAGTAAAATTGCCAATGGATTGAAGTATGGTTGATGCAGCTAGTAGAGGAACTCTGGTAAACAAAATACCTAAGGCGGCCAAATAGTTGATATCAATTATGGTCAAAAATTCTCAACAGTTTGGGACAAAGATGGATAGAGCTATTAAGCGTGTGAAAGAGGTAAGTAACACACACCTTGAACATAAAATTTATGATTTAACCACTCTAGTTCATTAAATAGCTGTAGGTCAATTGCATTCGACAAAAGTGTGCAAAATATGCTCATTCTTTGGACATCCTACATATATTTTCCCTACAATGGAAAAGACTTTCTTTAAAAAGCTAACAATAGGGGGTTTTCCTCGTTAACCATAACGAAAGTATGGCCTTTATTCCAATTACTATAATCCAGGATGGAGGGTCATCTAAACTTGAGCTATGGAAATCAAGGAGACCAATAACAATATCAACCTCACACTTTTAAAAAACCTCAAGCTCTATATATGCTTAACCTTAATCTTCAAATTCAGATATATCTTTAGATGAACATTTTAAGGTGCTTACTAATAATACTCAACAATTTCAACAGGAAATAAAAGCAAGCCTTTAAAACTTAGAAAATTAGATTACTCAATTAGCCACCTCGGTAAGTAAATTGGAAGCGCAAGCATTGGGGAAATGACCTTCCTAAATGCTGGTGAGCCTTAAAGAGAGTGTGAGTGCAATGACTTTGAAAAGTGGTAAGGAAATTCAATCTAGAACTTCTTTATCAATAGAGGAAGAAAAGCACGATGATGGAGAAAAGAAGGAAGAACTTCCAACTCAAGAATCAACAAAGGTAAAAAATGATTCATCTTCATTAGTGTCAATTAATGCATATTTACCTCCTTTTCCTAGTAGGTTGACTAAACCAAAAGATGATGAATATGAAAGAGAGATTTTAGAAACTTTCAAAAAGGTGGAAATCAATATACCACTTTTGGAAGCCATCAAGCAAGTTTTGAAATATGCAAAATTTTTAAAGGAGTTGTTCACAAATAAAAGGAAGTTGAAGGACAAGGAGAGAATAATTTTGGGTAAGAATGTATCGGTTATGATAAATAGGAAATTATCAAAAAATGAAAAGATCCAGGTATGTTTACACTTCCACGTGTTATTGGCAATAGAAAAATTGAGTGTGCCATTCTAGACTTAGGTGCATCTACTAATGTTATGCCATACTCAATTTATCAAGCTTTAAATATGAATTCTTTGCAAGAAACTAATGTGATAATCCAACTGGCTGATCATTCATATGTGCATCCTATTGGAGTTATGGAGGATATTTTAGTCCAAGTTAATGGTTTTGTATTTATAGTGGATTTTTACATCTTGAAAATGGATGGAGATAGTGTTGAAAATTTAGCTTCGATTTTGTTGGGTAGGCCATTTATGAGGACGGCTAAGATGATTATCGATGTGCACGAGGGTCCTCTTTTCGTAGAGTTTGATAGAGAAATAGTAAAGTTCAACATTTTTAAAGCAATAAAGTACCCAAATGATTTTCAATCCATTTATCATATAGATATTGTGGATTCATTTGTGTTGGACACATTTAAGGAAGAAAGCGATGAAGATGAGTTCGAGCTTAAGGCTAAATCGGAAGTGAACAAGTAACTTTCTAAAACCTATGAAGTTATAGAATCGATATCAACGATGCTAATCGATTTGAAAACTTTGAATGATGAACTCACTATAACTCCTAAGAAAAATTTACCTTATGTTTTACAGGCTCCAAAGATAGAATTAAAGGTGTTACCTGATCGCTTAAAGTATGTTTATTTAGGTGATGGAAAATCATTACCCACAATCATTTCAAAAAGGTTGACTAAAAAGAAAGAGAAAGGGCTAGTAGCACTACTTAAGGAGTACAAAACTGCAATTACATATCACTTTGGGAAGAACTGGCCACGTCGAGCATAACAACATTAAACAATTGTGCTTTTTGGGAGGAAACTCAAAATATGATAGTTTTATTTTGTTTTGTTTTAGCTCTTTCTAGGATGCATTTGTTTGTTTTTGAAACATAAATTGTTGGCTTTAAAAAATTAAAAAATTTCTAGACTACTAAATCTCATAAGGCGAGATGTCGCCTTATATGATTTAGTGTTCTGGAATGAGGATCTTAAAATTCTAGACTACTAAATCTAATAAGGCGAGATCTCACCTTATGTGATTTACTGTTCTGGAATTCTAGATTACTAAATCTCATAAGGTGAGATCTCCCCTTATATGATTTAGTGTTCTAAATTGATACTATAATATTCTTAAAAATAAAAATAAAAACTATAATTTTTATTCCCATGTTTACTTTATTTATTTGTTAAAAATTTTTAAAAGAAAAATACCCCGTAATTATTTTTCCCTTTTCATGTTATTAGCATTTATTTATTTTGAAAAAACCTAATCTTTTATTTCTCTTTGTAGGAACATTAAAACTCCATTATCCCTCTCCAGCTCTCTCTCGATGCTGCACCATCTCCAACCCACGCAGCCCCAATTAGCTCTCCACACAAGCACAATGCAACCCTCTCTTCGACAGCTCTCCCACGCCGCAACACTCTTCCACCCATGCATTCACCCAACTCCTGTCTTTGACTTTCACGCAGCCCATCCAGTCCTCACCTACACACCAACAATGCTCCCACACCTTTTTTTTAGTTTTATTTTTACTATTTTAATTATTTTTACTATTTCATTATTATTACTTCTTTTATTTAATCTTTATTTTATTTTAATTTCAACTATTATTAAGTTGTTGTTAATATTTTTGTTAAAAGTAATTTTTGTTTATCTTGTTTAATGCAATGAGGCGTTCTAAAGCTACTACCAAGATCGCAGCAAATGGTAATTCACCAATGAATGCTAAATCTGCTGAAAGCTCTAAAGCCGGCAACAAAAGGAAGTGTGCGCGTATAATTTTCAGATACTCACAATTCAGGGGAGTCCTCTATTTTGTGCTTTATTCTTCTGATTATCTTTATTGAGCTATGAGTATCTTACACATACATTAGGGATAATGTATGATTTAAGTGTGGGGGAGCGAGTTTTCATTACAATAAATTTTGTAATTTGTGCTTGGACTCATGATATGTTGATTCATATATTAATTATTCCTCATGGTCGTATCATAATTTTCTGATTGTTGTTCATGAATAATTCTTAAGTTAGGGTGCATTTTTGGTTTAAGATCTAATGCATGAGAGAGACAAATATGATTAGGATTTTCATTAAACTTTTTTTCATGTATCTCATTGATTTTGTTGAATTAAAATGTACAAGACTGATGCAATTTTTGACACCTACGTGAGCTTTGAGCCTAAGAGCATTTATCACATATGTGCTCATATATATCTTTATGTTGTGTGTTATCAAACATAGCTTATCTATGCTAGAACTTGCTTTTGAATACGTGTTGAGACCACATTTTTGATGAATTTGTGTATAAAGATGATGAGGTCATTTGGGATAATCATTTTTTGACCTAAGAAAAGCTACCTCACTTTTTATCCTTTGAAAACCAATTTGAGCTTACCTTTCTTTCTTGTATAATAACCTTGTTATAAGCCAAAATTTCTTTTTGTTGTTGATATCCTTAATAATTTTGAACTCTTAAATTGAAGGAGTTGCATTGTTTTGATTTTTTATGAATGGAGTAGAAGTAAAACAAACAAATAAAAAAAAATCTCCTCTTTGATATTTTTGTTTTAAAAAAGAAAAAAAGAGACAGAAAAAAAAGAAAAGAAGAGAAAAGTGATTGAAAGAGATGTTATTTGAATTTTGATATAAGTTGATACTTGTGTGGATAAGTTTGTATGATTTCCTTCAATTTATTTAGCTAAAAAGTTCCTTTTTTCATACCTTACCTAAGCCACATTACAACCCTTATTAAATCCCTTTGATTTATACATTAGGTTCATTTTGCTTAGTGGTGGAGATAAGATTCTTGAGCAAGCTTATGGAAATAACTCACTATGTTTTGATTTTAGAGTTTAATAAACTCTAAACACTTTGAACGTATAGAGTGAAATCCTTATAAGGGTGTCAAGTCTTGTTCATTTGATTTTGAGGGAATTAATGAGATGCTATGTTTTAACAATGAGTCCTATGAGTGCTCATTCTCTCAATTGATATTTTATCGTAACCCTTAAATGTGAACTCGCTTTTGGATACTTTTTTGATGACATGAAGGGAGATGAGAGGTTATTGTGAAGATGATTAATGTATTGAATTGATGTATGCTTGTGGACAAGCATGAGTCCGGTGTGGGGGACTTTGATAAGATATCATTTTGACTAATTGTTTGATATTATCTCATTTGTTTTGAATTTATTTTTATACTTAAATTTTAAAACTAATGTTTGTTTTGTCTTAGGAGATAAAAATTAGAGATTGCATCAAATTGGGACTCCATTGATGATAATGACAAATTTGAGATAAAGTCAAGAGATTGATGCAGCAGATTCTCTTATTTTATTTTTTGTTTAAGTTTTTCATTCAAATTCCTATCCCAATCCTAGCTAAAGCTACAATCGGAACCTTATCCCATTGTCAAAATAAGGGTTAGCCGATTCTTAGTTTTGAAATTAACAGCTGTTGAGGGAGAAGTAATGGCTGGGGAGTATTACATGTGTCTAATGCTCGAAGAAGAAAGGTTGATCACTTGAAGAGTTGGAATTCAACTGGAAGACTTCACCTTACCCTTATCTTGAAGGAGTTTGATTTTGAATTCGTTTTAGATAGACATCTTTACAAGTTAGAGTTAGATTAGGATTAGATTAGAAAACCTATAAAAGGGGCATTTCTCACAACAAAAAAATCTCTCTCTTCTTACATTTTTAGCAATTCTTTAGTCTTTCTCCTATTTTTGTTATTGGACTGAAAGCCATGTGTGGCTAAACTTATTGTTCTAATTCAAGGGGATTCAATACTCTAATTATAAACTTGTGAGATGTTGAATTTCAAAATTTTATTCACATTTTAATTCAATTATTTCTTGCTTTGAGTTCTCATATTTCACGAATGATTAATATTTGATTAATTTGACAATTTAATTTAATATTGATTATTCTGTCGCTATCCAAGAATTCAATGATTCGCAATTGTCAAAAAGGATTGGTACAAGTAGCAAATAGGTTATTTATGAATTTTATATTTAACTTATGATAAACAAGAAAATTAAATTGAATAGTTGCAACTATCTCAAGAAAACTAAATTGAATAGTTGCAGCTATCTCAATTATTTAATTTAAGGTTTAGTCTTTTTCACGGAGCTTATTGCTATCATTTATTTGATATGATATGCTATCATACGGAGTCAATAGATGGTAAGATTTGGTTTGGATGTTGGGTTTGAACTAATTAATTTAGGAAATTTTGAGACTTATTACAACTATCCTAATATGTTTCGGACTAACTGCTTGAATCGTGAAAATATTATTTTTGAACCAATGATCAATATTACAATTAGATGAGATCTTTCCCTTAAATCAGAGTTTGGTAATCTTGACTTTCTTATTTTTAAATTCAGTTGATTTGATTTGTTTTCGTATTAATTTTAATTAATTAGTTATTTAACAAAAACTCCCCATTTAATTTTATTTCTTGAAATTAAGAAACTAGTGTTCAGTTCCCTAGGGATTCGACCTGGTTCTACAACTACTACAAAAGTTTGGAGAATTGGTATTATTTGGGGACTTCGACAACTTGACCAACAATACAACAAGGTTTTTTGTGACCTTTTTATATGCCTTCAATTTTGTATTTCAAAGAACTTCCATTTAGAACGAGATCAAGCAACTATGAGGGTCTATAGGTGATCACTGGATAATAATGGGATATTTTAATTTCATGTTGAAAGCAACAAAAGCTGAGGGAAATTTCAAATAAAAAAACCACTCGAATACATTATTGGAATGTTACTGCAGTGCCCAAATTGTAACCTTAAAATGAAAGGACTTCACTATTCTTGGAATAACAAATCAGAAGGAAGGTTCTACACAAGGAAAAAGCTTGACAGAGTTCTAGTTAATAGCTTTCGGTTAGATACCTTTAATGAAAGCAAAGCCAACTTCATAAACCATCTACTTTTGGATCACACATCAATCTTGGTCTATAATATGTTTAATACTCAAATAAGAAAACCTCCCTTTTTGGTTTAATAATTTCATACTTGAGGTAGAGGGTTTTAGTACTAGCTAATTAGTTAGAGGACCTAGTGAAACTTGTTGAATCAAGAGAGATAGAAAGGATCTTGTTTTCCCTAAACCCTAACAAGACGTCAGGGCTAGATGGTTTCATTGTATTGTTTTTCTAGAGGATACGGAGTCACACAAAGAAAACAGTGATTGAGATGTTGGACCAATGGTGGTTGACAAATTAAATCCTACTTGTGTTTTGATAATAATAAAATAAAGAATTGGTTAAGAAATTTATTTCAGGTGTTTTGAATTGAAAGAAATCTAGAAGACATCACAAATCATTGAGGAATC
>JAOSBK010000007.1:6582078-6593410 GCA_027568895.1 Erythroxylum shatona | reverse complement strand
TTTTAGGTCAATTTTTGCACTTTGAAGCTCGTTTGCAACCCGTTTTTCAATGCTAAACACATGCAGTACATATTGAAGCAACCATACACACGAAAAAACTAAAATTGGATTTATTTTTCTCCAAAATCTTTATGGAGAAAAAAGTCAAAAAAAACCTTCGTTTTCGTCCACTCGATTGCATAATCGCTATGATGCTATGTGTAGTGCACAACACGAGCCTACGTTACACGCCTAGGATCAAACGTGAAAGGGAAAAACCAAAGAAATGTGGAAAATAATTGATTTCAGTTCCGTGACTTCAAACAAACTTTTCGAAGGTGAAACGAGTTCGAATCCATTGAGGCCTTCACGAGAGTCGATTCCTGAGACGTTGTTAAGGCCTTTTTGTTCTTTTTTAATACGCGAACCTCTGAATAAGTTAGAGTATCTGTATGTTCATGATTTGCTTAAGCAGTTATGAGAGATCTTAAACTTTTACATATATAGTATTTATATCGAGTTTTCCTATCACAAGTTCTATACAGATCCAACTCATACTAATTGAGGTCAATTTTCATCACTAGATTTCAACCTACTAACTTAGATCTTTTATTAAGCTACTTTATTTTCTTTATCCGGATCAAATTCGATCAGCTTAACCAATAATTTGTTATAACAGTTAGCATGTCATTAATTGTTGTTCACCCTTTAAGAAAATATCTAACGATATCAATAAATGTTAATGGCCTAACAAAAGAGGAAGACAAAAAGCAAAATAGAAAGCAAGTTTAGTTACCAGAAAGGAAATGAAAGGTTGAGTCGGACGTGAACTGGTACTTAGCCGACCGAGGTTAGGGTAACGAGAACTCTCACATCTTCTAAAGAAGTGTTAATATTAATTATTGCTTGTATATATACAAATTTTGATATTAAAATATATGTATATATACATATACGACCTATAAATCTTATAGCGAGTATAAGTGGGTCAATTAATGGCTTCAAGGGGAGTGAGCATGGCTGTATCTAGGGCTTCCAGAATCAAATCAAAATTGACGTCCCTGTTGGAACCCACAGCTCTCGAAATCGAAGACGTATCCTACCAGCACGCCGGCCATGCTGCGATTCAAGGACACACCGGTGGCGAGACCCACTTCAATGTCAAGATTGTTTCTTTGAAATTCGAGGGAAAGAGCCTCGTGGGACGTCACCGTATGGTGTACGATGCACTCGCCGACGAGCTTCAATCTGGTTTACATGCTCTCTCTATTGTGGCAAGGACTCCTCAAGAACTTATTGTTCCTTCCCACCCTCCTCCCCAAGGTTTTCTTCTGCTCTTTTTTAATCAAATTAAATTTGCCTTAAAATTTATTTTTTGAAATTAAATAATCATGATAGATTGATGGATTGAAGTCTTGCTTTGCTTCCCTGAAATATCACATATTTAATTTCTATTAATTTTCTAATCTAATTTCGTATTTTGATTCGCCTTAATGTAGCAAACACAAAGGATTGATTTGGTAAGAGGACTGCCTGCTAGAAATACCATGCGCAGAGGACTTGAAGATTCAACGTTCAATGTCTCAAGTGGCTTTACTTGTCTGGGTGTTTTGTAACAAGCTTAAATGTGAATTTTCAAGATGTCTTTCCACAAAGTTAAAATTTTACTAACAATTAGTTAATTAATAGTGCCCGTCAAGTGCCAGTGAGTGATTGACTAATAGTGTGCTTACATGGATGAAAGTTGTTAATTGGCTTACATGGATTGAGAGTTGTAGTTATATGGGTGGCTCGACTCAACTAGCAAAGTATGTTTTTCATGAGTTTATCAATTCAAAGGTTTCAGTTCAAGTTACACTTGGAGGCCTGCAACTCATCTTAGAGTGATTCTAAATGCCAAAAGAGGAGCTAACTTTTCCCTCCCCATTTTCTTAATCATCTTCCATTTTGGAAATTGAATTGAATTGATAAAATCACTAGAAGCGACGAAAACGAAATAGAAGTAGCCTAGAAGGCTGAAGCAATCTTAGCAAATTTAAGGAGGTGCTACAAACTACTAATATGTAATGTTTCTAGATTCAATTGAAAGTTAAACAAGAAGATGAACTTAGTTACTATAGGAAATGTAACATCGCAGGGTTGTGCTGTGACTTAAGTTGGTGATGTCTTTTGCAATAATAATTTCCCTAATCCATAAAAGTGTGTGGTTGCTTAATGCTTGGATATCTTGTTGTGCATTTTTGAAGTGCCTTGGTTCCTTTCCCTTTAAAGTGTATAGATGATGCAATTAAATGTCAGTCTAAAGACTACCTGATCTCCTTTGGTCTAGAAACTTTTGCTACTTGCCCATTCCATTATTTGAGTTTAGTCATGTTTGTCAGTGGATGTTGCATAGGCCTTATAGTTTATTCCAAAGCACTATTAAATATTGGTAGTTGAATAAGAGATGATTGATTGACTCAAGTCCTAGATTGTAAAGAAAACATAATGCTGAGCTTTTGATTGTGAACTTGATTCTGTCTTTGGTGTTGAACTTTTGCTTAATTGTTAGCCATAGTATAAAATATGCATGGGGTAGGTTGTTGGGGAACCATATTATGGAGAAAAAATAGTATTCTGTATATTGAATGATGCACATGTACAGACATTATAGGCAGTACAAGATGCTAAAAAAGGAAAAAAATCATACAACTAATATTCCTATTTTATAGAGTTGACTAAGCCTATAATCTATGCATAAATTACAACTCATCAATCCGTAAGAATTTGCCATGATTTTTAAGTAGATCTTTTCTACACTCCCCCTAGAGCAGTTTTAATAATGTCTTCCATAGCCAGCTTGCTATTCAACTTCTCAAATTTTTTCTTAGGTAGTCCTTTTGTAAGAACATCTGCAATATATCACATACAAATCTGTCCATTCTCTATCTTTTCTTTAATGAAGTGTTTATCTACCTCAACATGCTTGGTTTTATCATGAAGAACAGGATCATGAGCTGTTGAGATTGCAATTTTATTATCACAGTACACCTTTATGGGAGAATTACTTATGACCTTCAATTCATCTACAATCCTTTTAATCCACAACACTTCACAAATTCCACGAGCAACTGATCTAAATTTGGCTTCAGCACTGCTTCTTATCACCACATTTTGCTTTTTGCTTCGCCAAGTAATAAGATTACCTCCAACAAATGTACAATATCCAAATTTTGACCTTATGTCAATTGTGCTTCTACCCCAATCTGCATCTATATGTACTTCAATTTGTAGGTAACCGTGCCTTTGATCTATGCCATGTCGGGCCTAGGCATGGCCCAACTAGTAGTCCGACCCTCAATTTGATGACCAATTTATTTTTTTAATTAAAAAAAATTTGATGTCATTTTGTCACTCTCAATCGGGTCACGAGCTAGGCCGGGCCTAGATAGCACTAACCCTTCGCCCGATTTGGCCAAGAAATCTTGACCCATGGCATGGTTAACTTAGGCTTAGCCTATTGACTTCAGGTCAGGCTGGGTGGGGCTTAGGTTGAATTGTCCTGCTTATAACATATAAATTAATTTTAATTTCATAATAGAATTTTATGAATAAATAATATTTGGCTATTTAATATAAATTGTTAATAAAGATAAAAATTAATATGATAAATTTTATAATAAGAGACTAACTTTTAATTAATAAAACTGATGGATTATTTTATAATTTTAAAAATTATCTTGAATGATATTTAGTATTAATCAGAACCAATATTGTACTGTACTCAGTACCAAAATTAATACTAATTTTCGGTATGGCATTTTCAATGTTAATAAAAAGATGTTAATGTGATACTAGTTGAACAAGTATATTATTTAAAAGCTCAATAATCAAAAAGAGAAAGGTAACAAACAAATTATTGCAAAAACATTACAAGTTAAAAGATTAAGCACGTGCTTTAAAACTAATTAATATTTGAATGTAGAAGACTGGAGTACAAATAGTCCCATAGTATTTGGTTCATTTATGTGCTTGGTGTTGACAATATTAGCATGCTGCCAAAGTGCCTGTGGGTGATGACAAACAAAAGCTATATTAACTTAATAATATGGCAATTTTTTTCTACTCTAATCTTATTCTAAGATTAAGTTTAATAAGTTATTTTTTATTCTTTTCTTCATTTTTCTCATAATTAAAAATAGGTTTTAATAGATAATTATATCATATACAATCGCAATAAATAACTTCATAAATTATCATAACAAAAATTTTAAGATATATTTTAATCCTTCAACTTAAAAGAAAAAGCAATTTAAGCCTTTAAATATATAATTTGAAAAAGTAGCTATAAGAAGGAAATTATAATAATTTTCCTCTTCGTGTATGTCTTCCTCAAATTTAACTTTTCTTTTTTAGTCCCTAAATTTTACTTTATAATCGATGATTCATATATTCCTTGTTTTGCTTAAACTTCAATCTAATCAATGATTTTCTAACCACTCACTTTCTAAAACTTGCCTTCAAAACTATGATCATGTGGCAATAAAAATATTTAAAAGATAACAGAGGTTTAAGAATTTTAAAAGGAGCAATAAAAATATTCTTCAAATCTTTTTATTGTAATTATTTTTTTAAATGTAAGTAATTTCATAAATAGAAAAAATATCATAAAATTACAAGACCGCTACTTCACATCAAATGAAGTTACAACATTCTCTATAATTAGTAGATCCCTTTAGTTTAAGTGGAAATACAACTTCTTACATTACATTCCTACAAAATCAATCTCATTTTTAGGTCTCTTATAATAATTTGCATCCTTGGAAAAAGATGCAAATTGGAAATGGGGAGCCAACCTGGTTTTGGTTTAACAATTAGGTGGAACTTAGCCCTTTTTACAAGAGAAATGAAATGCTTCATCTGAGTACTAGATTCCAATAAAGGCTAAAGTAAGCAACAACATACAAAATGGAGATTGGGGCCGTAATTACCGAGGGGTTGCCAGATTGTTGAGTTTCCTAAATTGTTAACCAGAGGGGGTAGATGATAGACCTATCTAGATTGTTAACAGCACTCTGAAATTTAGTAATGCTTTTATTACAAGCTATTTAGAGCTGCATAACCTGAGGTTCTCTGGTATGAGTTAGTTTGGAAGAAAGTATTATCCCCTAAGGCAACTATCATTAGTCAAAGAATGAAAAGTTTATGGAATGACTAATGTTTTCCAATAGTATTTGGGTTAGAATATATGTATAACAAGGTCTATATGACTTAGTGTTAAACTTGTTCTCTTATGATTGCACTTTTGATTAAGCTCATCTTGAGTTATTAAAATTCTTTCATTTGAAAAAATCTCCATATGAACTTTTCATAGAAACCAACCTTAGTTTAGTGAAATGCCCCATCCAGTTATAATTCATAAAGTCCTTTGATTCTCTAAACAATCTAGCATTCCTCATTCTCCAAATATAGTAAACTAGCATAGCAAAGCCTGTTTTGAACAATTTTTGATCACCTCTCGTGTTACATCTCATCCTTTTAGCCTGTTTGAGAGTGCTCATCCATGTTTGGTTATTTTCTTGCATATTGAAAATCATCAGAAACTATCTCCACAATTAACTAGCATATGCACATTTGAAGAACAGGTGATCAAGAGTCTCCAAATAGTTTGTACAGAGTGGACATGTAGTATTATTTGGTACTTGAAACTTTAGTCTATCTCTTGTTCCCAACCTTTGTAATGTTGTTAACTATAGTATAAAGGAGTAAGCTGGAGCAATCTTCAAGTCCCAAATAAGTTTATTAAATTGAAATTTAATCAATTTTCCTAGTAGCAACCTTCTGCAAGATTCAATAGAGAATATTTTGGTACTATGTAGCTCCTGTTGTATTGAATCTACCTGTACATGATTGGGTTGATGATTTGGAAGACTATTCATGATAATGGTAGGGCCTTTGTTTGAGTGAAAAGGATAGCTCCAATTTACATTTTTTATTAGCATATGCACCTTAATGTTCTTAAGAATTGATCCTCCTAGACTCTGGAAGTATGAAGTGGTGTAAAGTGGCCACAAGGATGCCAGTTACCAAACTAGAATTTTGTGTCCATTCCATTGCCTATGAAATGCTTTACATGAGGTTGCATAAGTTGCTTTGTGTTTAGAATCTGTTGGAATGCGTAAGATTGTGTAGGTTTGCTTTGAATAGCCTATGCTTTCTTGCTTGAAGTGCACCATGTGGATCCAATTCATCCATAGACTTTCTTTTTCCACACATATTCTACAAAGTCTCTTAGTCATTAAAGTTTTTTCCATTCTACTAGCTAGCTTAAGTGATTCCAAGTCCTCTATAATCCTTAGGTAGACATATTGGGGAGATTCCATGATTGTTGATCTATCCATTCCATACAAAATCCCTTATCTCTTTAGGATACTCTTAGGTAAAGTAAGATGTGATAACCAATAGATGTGCAAGTTATTAAGAATTGAAATTGACAAGTTTAATATGCCTCTAAAGGATAGAAATTTGTTTCTCCAATTTGATATTCTCTTCTATAAGGGACCTACATTCTACTACATTCTATTTCCTTCTGCTTTTTAGTTGAGATTAGAACTCTCAAATAAGTGAGTACCATTTGTTGGATCCTCAATCCTGAATTTTTGATCAAATGGATAGAGTCTACTTTACCGTGTTTGGAAAAATATGTTGAACTATTGTTTGGATTAAATTTTCAAACTAGAGATCTTCTCAAACCTTTGAAGAGATTGTGGCAGGTCTCCAATAGATAGAGGATCAGTGGCACAAAGCATTAGCAAATCATTAGCAAAAAAACATCTGTAAGTTTTTGAGAGTTTCATATCATTTTTTAAAGTTCGAGCTAGTATTGCAAAATTAAGTAAAATTTGAGATTAATTAACTTTAAAATTAACACATAATATATTTGGAATTTTTATACAATCTATGAATGAGTTTGGCCGTAAATGTAGATAAATTAAGTGAAACATAAAATAGAAACGGGAGAGAAGTCATTATAGTTTGGTGACCATTGTAGATTAGAAGTGAAATACACAATAGAAAATGGCATGACAACTTTAATTTGTTCTATATCTAGCAGTGGTGAGTGCCGTATTTATAGCAATGCCGATGGTTTTCCTTTTCATTCTCTTCGTCCATAAACACCTGATTAAGCTACAAACAAGTCTAGTTTTAAATTCACCTTCCTTTCTTGATCTCTAAACTCTTTTACGTTTTGCCTTCTTCTTCGCTTTCTTTTTTCTTTGAATGATATTTTATGTATCATATTCTGCAATAGCTAAAAGCGAAGAAGGGCAAACATGAACGGGAAAGCCTCTGTCTCCAATGAACTCAATGCCAAGCACATGAAGGTCATAGTTCTACATTCTCACCTTTCGGTGCTTGTTGAAATTTCTTTTTTCATTCCCTTTTCTATTCTCCGTCTCTATTGTCTATATGTTGTATTGAAAATAAGTCATATGAAAGAAAAAGTAATCAGTCTTATCTGTTTGTTTTTAATGGGTCCATTTAGATTTTAGAAGGCCTTGTTAAGCTTCCAGAAAATAGAGAATGTGCTGATTGTGGGAGCAGGTAAATTTTCAAGAACATTTCTTGATGACCAGCTTAATTCTGATATATAACATCAACTTATTGTAGCTTGTTGATTGGTATCAGAGAATAGAAGAAGCTCATCTTTTTTCTATCATCTCCATTATTAGGCCTGTGAATTTTGGAAGCATATATGACCTTACGTTTTGATTCCAGTTCAAACTGTTAAATAATCGTTTCACCACAATAGCTTAAGTTATTGTGTGGAACCAACTTAATTGATTTTATATATTCATTAACACACCCTCTCAAGTGAAAGCCCTTTGGGCTTGAAACTTGCAGAGACTCACTTTATCTTGTGTTGAATAATAAATGAGTAGTAGGATTTGAACTCACGACCACTTGATCAAAAAGACTCTGACGCTATGTTAAATGACCGGTTTACCACAATAGCTTAAACTAGTGTGTGAGGACAACTTAATTAGTTTTATATATCCACTAACACAAACAATGCATCAAAGCTGCTAACACACTGGAAAACCACACAAAGAAACTCTACATCAATAGTTTGGAATTTTAGGTTACTTATTTTTAAAATATTTTTGTTAATAATAACTTCCCAAATCCATTGTTAAAAACATTTTAGTATACGTAAACATGTGCTTTCTTTCAAATTCGTAATAACTTTTGTAATTTATTCTTTTCAATTAGGGCACCGAGATGGGCAAGCGTGAACCTTGGAATATTCATCTGCATGCAATGCTCGGGAATTCATCGGAGCTTAGGGGTGCATATTTCACAGGTGTGGAATGTCGGACATTTTGTAATTAGCTAGATTAGTACCCCTTACGATGTTGTCATCAACTTCTTTTTTTCCTTTTTAGGTTATTATACAATATTTAACTACTAACATTTGTTATATCGACGGTGACTTGGTAGTTTGATTGCATGTAGGTACGATCCACTACATTGGATACATGGCTTCCAGACCAAGTTTCCTTTATGCAGTGTAAGAACCCTATCACTGTGTCTTAACTGAGTGAAGCATATTTTTACAATTTTGTTGATTCTCCCAAAAAAAAAAAAAAAAAGGATTGAATCACTAACTCAATGCTTTATGAATAGCTATGGGAAATAAGAAGTCAAACAACTATTGGGAAGCAGGACTTCCGACAAATGCAGATAAAGGCGACACTGAGAAATTCATTCGTGCCAAGTAAGAAGATCTTCAACTGACACATTGACATGTTCATTCTGTTTGTCTGTTAGTTATGATAGCACACAATCTTTCAGATATGTGGAGAAAAGATGGATTTCAAGAAGAAGAATACGACCAACTCATTCTGTTGGCGAAACCAATTATAACAATGATGGTTTAGTCAAAACTGACATCCCAATTCAAAGGAGGCATTCTGTAGGAGAAGATATCCTCATCAAAACCATTACAGAACTTGGTCCAACTCGAACTAGACGACCCCGTGGGGTAATGTAGATATTATCTTATAATTTGATATTTCGTATGAATTTCATATGTATTTAATAGTAAACGTATAGGTTTGTCATGTTTCCGATCCTAAAATGAAGTTGTTCATATGATCTATATTAGTAAAATTATGAACCAACTGATAAGTTCTTGTCTCCTTAACTGCATGCATCCGGCATAAACTCTTAATGGCTTTTCCTTTTAATATAGGCTTCTTTAGATTTGAAGTATGATGTACTCACTTTAGCTCCACCAATGGGAGAACTTGAAACGTCCATAAAGAAGGCTGATGATGGTACAGATATTTTCCAGTTGTTGCACAGCAACGACCAAGGACAAGATATCCCCATGTCAATTCCCTCTAGCTGGGCAACATTTGATTGTAAGTATGTAGTATAAAATTATGTATACCATATCATAATTTAAAGTAATTCATACTATTGATGTGCCTACATCTATAACAGGAATGCATAGCAGTATTGAACCAGTTAAAACATCGTGCAAGTGACCAGAGAAATGCGAGCTCGAGTGGATAATGCAAGTCTCATCGGAAAGGTTTGCTATATGAACACTCGTTAGGGCCTTGAAAAGCGACATTAAATCAATTGAAAATCATTCTCGATCGTCTAACTAACGTCGATAACGTGTGATTAAGATTTTTAATTATGTGAATGCGTAGTTTTACAAATCTATTCTCATTTTAAAAACATACTTTTACCTCATAGGGTTTATATATTAGTTTATAATAAACTACCCACGATCATATGTATATTAACATATTAATGAAAATTTTGAAACAAAATATATTTTAATAGTTAATATATTAATGATATTAAAATATTAATTTGACAACTAAATAGATCACCTGTTAAAAATGTAAAAAGAATAAAAGCTAATTTGATATGTCTATGAGATTTGAGCAAATCATAATACATATTAAATTTAGAAAAATGAGGGTAGCATAAATTGAATATTGAAATAGAGCAAGGAAGAAAATAAAAAATGGGAGAATTACCTAATTTGAAGGATCTGTGACCTTATTCTGAAAATCTAAGTATAATATTCACTTTATTTTCAAGAATAGATAATAAAATTACAAAAGTTAGATGAAACTAAGGTGATTGAAGCCTAAATTGTATTTAAAAAAAGCGATTAAGATTAGTGAAAATGATAAAACAAGTCTTACTGTATGCAAAAATATATGTACTTGGATAAAAAAATTCAAAACTAATAATTCTGTAATAAATTAATGATTATGTAAAATATGCACAGATTTTGATCATAATATATAAATAAAAGGTTGTAACCTAATTTCCACACTTCAATTTTTTGAATCAGATAGAAATCCTTACCAAAAAAGCAAGTATTGATGCAGACTTATCACCGAATCTTTAAATACTTTTAAAGAAGCATGCCCAATGTCATTACTTTCAGAACAATTGACACTTATTTGATCTAATAATCATATAAATATTAGTATTAGTTATTTTACCTATATGATTAATTTCTACTCTGCTGTCTTTTCGATTTTGCATACATTGCAGAAATTATACGTCAAACAGACGAGTTCTTGTATTCTTTGGTACCAAGGAGGTGGGACCAACGTCTGTTGTGCTTTCATTAATGCAATTCCTTCCTTATCAAGCAAAAGGATTAAGGGTGAAGAGACATATCTATGTTGGACATCTTTTTTTAAGTCTTTCGTGTTGTTCAACTTGACAACTAAATGTCAATTGTCACATCAATTTTCTTATAACATGCTTTTTCAGTAATGCACCTTATGCCCCACTCAATTTCTTCTTTCATTTCAAAAGTTACATTTCCACTGTAAGCTTAATCTGTTAGATTAATTTAATAACTATTAAGTACGACTCATATTGGTGGGCTTAAAATAATAGTTATTAGGCTTGAAAAGAAAATTAGAATCATTAAAGTTAACTAATAAAATCCTTCCCTCTCCTTTCAATAGAGTAACATTAACAGATATCAAATAAACGTATAAACGAAGTGCTATGCTCACTTAACCTTGCTTTTATACTTTTAGGCTATCACCCATGAAAGCTAAAGAAGTTATAGAGATTCCCGCATCTCTTTGGATGACCCTCGACCTTCGAAAAAGAACAAACCTCTGGATAAACTTCCTGATAATCCACCTCTTTTGTTTCCGGTGGTCTCCTCTTCTCAACTCAATATGCCTGTTCCTTTACCCTGTGTTTGGTTACTGTCCTCTTGAAAAATTTTACCCCCGTAAACGTTTGGTTATTTTCTCTGAATTTCTGTCCACCGTTCTCGTAGACAGGGACAAAATTTATTGTCCCTCCCAAAAAG
>JAOSBK010000007.1:6566643-6581978 GCA_027568895.1 Erythroxylum shatona | reverse complement strand
AAAAAAATGAATTTTGGGATTTTAGATAATGTATAAGAATATGATTAAGTATTGAGATTTGTATAAGGATGAATTTCTTAAAGTGGAAATTAGTTGTTTTGATTTGAATAAGTTTGTATAATGATGATAGAAAAGGAAAAATGAAAAAGAAAGAAAGAAAAAAAAATTATACCGGCTTTCGGATAGTTGAGTCTAAGGTATCCAACGCGATAAGTTTTCTATTCTTTGTGTTTCCAACGGATGTCGGCATTTGATTCAGTTCGATTACTTCGTTTGTTGTGTTTTGATTTCGATTCGCATTTCGATTCAATGTTGCGTCTTTCGCTTTCATTCGTTTCATTTCAGTCGCTTTTGATATCGATAAGTATTTGTTTCGCTTCCGATACCTTTGTTTTCGATTCGTTGTTTCAGCATTTTGTTATTCGATTTGCCTTCGGATTCGAATTATCCAATTTGAATTCGCCTTATATTCCGTTCTTTTGATTTTGCATTAGCTTTGGTTTCGGCCATTTTCGTTTCGTTTTTCGGTTGGGATCCGGTTTCCGGATCGGGTCCCAACACAGAGGATTTGGTGCCTTTGCTGAAGTAGGTCACAATAATGAAAATCAAACTGGGTTTACTTTTGAGGTGGGCTCTACTAGTGGGGCTAAGAAGAGTAGGAGGCCCGTCAAGAGGTTGGATGTTAATTCAAAAAATAAATCCATTTCTTCTAGTCCAAATATTGAGGCAAGTAATAAAGATGTCATATATGCTACTCTTGCTTTTAAGGAGCCAGGTCAAAGTACTGTCGTTGGACGCAATACTAGTGCCTCTCAAAAATCAAGTCTAAAAACTACTAGCACTGTTAGTATCTTACACCGCTCTTCTAATGAAAGTATGGTGCTATTTGTTGTGTCCCAGTTTTGACATGGTTTTCAGAATCCTCCTCTTCCCTAAGCACTTTTGAACTCCACATCCATTCTTCATGATAATGATAATCCTCAATAAGCTCAAGTCTTCCATAATGAAGAACCACCGAATCCTGGATAGGAAAATTTGCATCAGCCTTCCACTCTTCCAATACCACTGTTATGCAGCTAATGGATAGCGATGATGTTGCACAAGCCCCTACAATTGTTGGTGGGGATATGGATGTTGGTCCAAGCAGTCTTGCTTAATGGTAGCTTCCTCACTCCTATTACCTATAATCTTTTTAATGATCAGTAACCTTAATATTATTTCCTTTAATTGTTGGGGTACAACACATTCTGATTTTATGATGTGCACAAAGGAACTTATCCGCATGCATAGACCTAATATTATGATGGTAGTTGAACCACTTATTTCTGGTACTCGAGCGGAAAGAGTCTCAAAATCGTTGGGTTTAGATCATATTGCACGCGTGGATGCTACGAGATTTTCTAGTGGGATTTGGTTTCTTTGCAAGGAGCTTCGTTGAAATTATAGATGCTTGTTTCACACCGACAGTTCCTTCACTTCCTTATTTCTGATGACCATCTAAACATATGGTATTTAACTGTTGTTTATGCAAGTCCTCAAGCTAGCGGGACAGTTATTTTTCTGGCAAGAAATGGTTAGACTATCTATGTTTATTGATCACCCGTGGCTTCTCAGGTGATTTTAATGACTATGCATACCCAAGCGAAAATAAGGGAGGGTTTTTTTCTATCAACAGAGCAGTGGAATTTCGGCAGAATAATAGCGGTTGTGACTTGTTGGATTTGGGTTTTAAGGCAGCCCTTTCACATATCATTAGCGACGTAATAGAATCTTTTCTACCTTTGTTCGCTTGGATAGGGCGCTTTGCAATTATGAGTGGCGCATTATATTCCTAGAAGCATCAATCCATCACTTACCTCGGACTCATTCAGATCATACTTTGATTCTTCTGATAACGTATGGCTTTATTCCTCCCATTTCTTCAAGACCTTTTTGATTCCAATATGCTTGGAATATGCACGATGATTTTCATGATGTAGTTGTAAATGCTTGGAAAAAGCCTTATTGTTCTTTAGACGAGGCCTTGACCTATGTTCAAGAAGCAGCCTTGTGCTTCAATTCTTATCTTAAAGACAATCTATTTTTCTTACCAACTTGGAACACGAACTCATTCGTGAATACAATGATATCCTGCAGCAAGAAGAGGTTTTTTGGTACCAAAAATCACGACTCCAGTAGTTGCAACATGGTGATGGGAATACTAGTTTCTATCATGCTATGACTATTTTTCATCGTAAACAAAATAAAATTGAGTGTCTGCAACTTGCTGATGGTACTTGGATTGTTCATGATCAATCAATTCAGGCAGAGGTTCTCCAATTCTTTCAGAACTTATTTTGTTCCATTGATGCCATTACTATGCCTTTTCCTCATATTCCCAATCATCCTATGCTTTCTCAGGAAGCTATTCAGGTTCTCTCGTCTCCTATTTCTATAGAGGAGGTGTTTACAGGTGTTTAGTCCATGAAGTCGTATAAAGCTCTTGGCCTTGATGGCTTGTGTTTTATAAGAAATTTTGGCCTATTGTTGGAGATGCTATAAATCTGATGGTGAATCATGCCTTTCATACTGGAACTTGCCCAAAGGATATCATTGAGACTTTAATCTCTCTTATTCCAAAAGACGAGAATCCTATCTCTATGACTCATTTCCGTCCTATTAGCTTACGTAATGTAAGTTATAAAATTCTCACAAACGTACTGGTCTAGAGAATTTGCCCTTTTTTGGACTCTATTATCAATCCAAATCAGGGTGCTTTTATCTCTGGGAGAACAACTGCTGAATATATAATTTTAGCTAGGGAGGTGGTTCATACTATTCGCAGAACTAAGCAAAAAAGGGATAACTTGCTCAAAAAGTTGACTTAGTTAAAGCTTATGATAGGGTTGACTGGCCTTTCTTGAAGCAAACTTTAGAAATTTTGGTTTTCCTAATAGATTGTCTCTCTTATTATGTCGTGAGTTTCTAGTTCATAACTCTCAATTTTGTGGAGTGGTTCTAGGCTTTCAGGATTTTCTCCTAAACAATGTCTTCATTAAGGGGATCCACTTTCTTCTTACTTGTTTGTTCTTTGCATGTAGAAATTGTCTCTTCTAATATCCCACAAAACCACCAATAATCAATGGAAGCCAATTAAGATCTCCGTTAATAGTCCCGAGATTTCTCATCTTCTTTTTGCGGATGATGTTTTATTATTTTCTCATACATCTACATGAGATTGTCGTGTTGTCTTGGACACCATGAGGCATTTTTGTGCATGCTTAGGCATGCTTATTAATGACAAAAATCCAAGTCCTTTATCTCTCCTAATGTGCCTCGTGCATATAAAGAGTCTTTGAGAAGACAATCTTAGTTGCATTTTACGTTAGATTTCGACACTCATCTTGGTGTTCCTTTGCTTAGTAATAATAGTAAACATGATTTTCAGAGGATGCTAGACAAAATCCAATCTCGTCTATAGGGTTAGAAGTCTAAGCTATTGAACAAAGTAGGGCGTCATACTCTTATACAGTCCACTCTCTCCACTATTCCTCTTTACTCCATACAAACATGCTGGATTCCAGAAGGCCTCTACTCTATCATTGATAAGGCCTATAGGGATTTCCTTTGGCAATCTTCTAATCATGATAAGGGCATACATTTATTGAATTGGAACGTTGTGTGTAGTCCTAAAACTAAAGATGGCCTTACTCTTCGTATGGCTTAGGATAATAATATTGTGATGATTGGTAAGTTGGTTTGGTCTCTAGTTTCCAACGTATCAAAACTTTGGGTGGATATCTTTCATGGAAAATATCCTTGTGGTCCCTCCTTATTTGCTACCCATTTGCCTCGTAACTCTTCTCCTTGTTAGAAAGCCATCCAAGTAACATCCCGTTTTCATATTAATGATTAGAACCCTAGATTTCAGTTATTAAGAAAATAGCAACAAGAGAGTATAAAAAAAGGCATTTCATGCTCATGCATAATGTTAGCACTCATACACGTGAATTTGAATTTTTGCACACATCAAAATAACTGTACATGCATTCATTGACAATTGCCGGGTATAATTGATCTATAAATGTGATCATAATTGGAATTGTGAATATATTTGTATTGAAAATTGATTTTTGAGAGTATAAGCATTGATTTAGAATTTTTGGTGAAGTATGAAAATTTTCTGAAATTTAAGGGTATTTTGGGACTAGGAAAATTGTCAAGAGGCAAAACGATTGTTAAATTATAATAGAAATAAGAGTCAAATGACAATGAAAATTGTTATATATGACACTAAGATTTAATCACTTATGTCATTGAAAATTGGGAGACAATTGGAATAAAAATTGGAGACCAAATGGACTAGTTATTAAAGTGGACCAAATGGAACCATAGGGAAGTGACATGTGGCAAATGACACATGTCACTTGCCACACCATATATATAACTCATGAAATTCATTAAGTGAAATACCATATTTTGGTCTTTCACTTGCTAAACACGATTCATGCTTCCCTCATCTCCATTTTCTTCACTTCTTCATTCATTCCCTCCTTCTCACGACACTCTCTTCTCCAAAGCCTCAAAGTTAATCCTTGCCTTCTTCCATCACTATCCACTTAAATACTTTGTTATCTTCTTCTTGTTTCTAAAGAAACCTAACCTACTACACCTCCATTTATGATGATCGTGTATGTTGGAGAGCTAGGGTTTCATGATGATTGAAGAAGTTTTGGGTAAATCAAGTAAGTATAAGCATCCTCTTCTTGAATTGATGAACGAAACATGTTTTGATGATACTTAAGAGTTAAATGTTTATAAAATGAGGATGGGTTCATGATGAAACATGGATGAGAAATGGGGATAGATTCATGTCTTGCTTTTGTGTTTTGATAGATAATAGATTAGGGAACGACATAATGTTGGATTGGGTGAGTGAATGGTGTTTAATGGATTATGGAAAAATGTTGGTCGTAACATTTTCCATCTAATTATGCTTCAGTTCTTTAGTTATATCCTTTTCTCTAGTTATCTAAATGATATGATTCTTAATTTGGAGTAAATTAGAGACGTATGGCTACATTTTTCATGAAGAAGTCGAATTCAAATTCTGTTTAGAAGAGTCTCAAAATATGACCTGAAGTTGAAAAACTGGGTATGCGTCTATAGAAGTTCACCGTGGCAAACTTGAAGGTTAGCTAGGATTTCTTTCAGGTAAAGTTCGTCGCGGCCAACTCTAGGTTTCGCCGTGGTGAACTTGTGAAAATTTAGCGAGAATTCCTCTTAAGAAGAGTTCACCGCGGCGAACTTCTCTCTGCACTGAACATATATCAATATTTTGGGCATATCTTCTTCTGTAGTTATCCAAATGGACGGATTCTTGATTTGCCATAAAATAGCAACATAGGGCTACAAATAATTTGAAGAAATCAAATTCTGAATTGAACTCTTAAGAATTTCAATTTCTGGGTGGAAGTTGAGTATAGGGCACTGTCTCAGAATAAAAGCAGTCTGAAAATATTTGGAGTATAACTTTCACACTACTGAACCAAATTGAATGATTTTAGTGTCATTAGAAACTAGTGAGATAGAAGGGCATTTTTCAAATAGAAAGTGTCCCTAAATTACTTCATTTTCATTGTTTAAATGATCAAGAATGGTATACCCGAAAGTCAATGTTTGGAGAAAAATCTGTAATGATTCGTTAGGTTATGAAATTAGATTCTAATGATTTTATTGAGGAATAAACCATAAGTATAAATGGTACTTATATGAGTTTTGGGAATACAAATGTTTACGGGATGTGAATGATAGAGCGATACTCAGTATTGTCATGAACATGCATTGTACATATTTCATATACACACGTGTGCATAAATGAATGCTTATAATTGTGCAAATATTAATGTGTGTGTGTGCATTATGTGTATTGCATAACTTTGATGTGCAAGATAAACGTCCGCATTCAAATGTTTCCAGATCATTAAAGCTAGTGCTAATCTGGAGTGTACTGTAAGTAACCTAGACGGTTTCTCTCAATTAATTGTTTTCTTTAAAAATATGTTTTAAATGATGATATGAATGAGGATTAATTTTGTGTTGATGTCGGACAATGAAGGTCCGAGATTTGATACATGTATGTGATATTGAAGTGCTACTTTTATATGAATTTGATGAAATACGTGATACATGATTTGATTGTTAAATGTTGGACTTAGTTCCGGAAGAAAACTGTGAATATGCATATGATTGTAGTAGTGATACTCAACATTATGTTAATGCCGGACCACGGTCCAAAGATGAATGTGAGTCTGAAAGCATATGATAGACTGAAATTATGTGAATGTGATGACTTCCATTACATGAATGCATGAAACGTAAAGGCAGTTGTGACCAGAGTCGCCATCAAAAAAGAGCTTAAAGCTCAGAATGTGCAAAAGAGCCTAGAGCTCAGAAAGTCTATAAGAGCCAAAGGCTCACTACGTAAAATGAGCCCTATATCTTCAACAGATAAGAGACAGTTATAAATGAGCCTGGTATTCATAATAGATATTGAATAGTTAGGCACTCGGTCATAACAATGTAATAATTGGAAAAGAGTCACATAAGCATTTCATATATATTTTAAATAAGTATGTATGTTTGTTTGAAATGCAAAATTATCTTACTTGTAAGTGAGAATGTGACAGATGATGAATTATGCTAAATGCAAGGAAGTGAATTACATGTTACGTGTATTGATGTGTTGTATAAATTGAGTGAACCATCGATGATGGTTACCTCAATGAGTTTGCAAAACTTACCCAAAATTTACAAATATTTTTTAAGCTCTGAAGAATACCCCATTAAGCAAACGAGAGTATACCTATTGCATTCAAGCAAGAGATAGATGTCAGGATAAGTTCATGTCTGCATTTGTTTTCTTTATTTTCGTATCAAATAAAGTTTCCGCAATTATTGAACTTGTGTATTCGAGCATTTCTATTTTGTAATAACTTTCCAGATTGGAGATGTTTATAATGATTTTGCAATGTAATGAAATTATAACTACAATTACTTTGTATTTGTAATGGGCCCAATTGGCTATTGAAATTCGTATGATTGTATTATTGTGATTGAAAAATTTTATGATTAAAAAGGGCCCAATTTGATTACTGATTTTTGCATATGCGTGTATTGTTTTTCTTTTAAAAAATTTGTACCTATTTTCAAGTGTTCGATTTTTCTAGCATGCCACCCTTACAAAATGCACACTTCGATATCACTGAGGATGTCGGATACGTGTCTAGCGAGAGTGGGGTGCTACAATCCAAAAATCTATTCCTTTCTTTAAAGATGGCTTCCTTTGGTGGGTTGGCTATGGTGAGCATATCTCAGTTTGGTTTGCTAGATGGTTCAATGAACTGCCCTTACTAGACATGTTCGTACTATTGATGGTAGGGATAGACATCTCATGGTCAGTGACCTACTCTCTAGTAGAGGTCAATAGGAATTTTCTATCTTACACCCCACTTTGTCTTGTGAGCTAAGGAAGAGGATTGTCACAATCCCTACCTCCTAGAATGTGAAAAGGCCTGATTCTCTAATTTGGGGGGAGTTGATGACGAGTTCTTATACAGTGAAATATAGTTACGAGTTCATTACTCGCATTCCTTATCCCACTTATCCTTCGACGAAATGGATGCAAATTTGGAAGCTTAATATGCCTCAGAAATTTCGTTTTTTCCTTTGGCAGATTCGATGGCAACGACTGCCTACAAATCTCTTACGATTCAATAGAGGTATAGCCAATTACCCCATCTGTTCTCGATGTGGCAGGAGTTCGTACTCGGTCCTACATTCCATTTGTGATTACATCTGGGCTTTGCCAGTTTGGTGTTTACTCTTTGATGATGTTAATGAATGTGTTGGAGCTAGGGGTTGTTTATGGCCAGATCATCAAATTTTTTTTTAGTGCATGGGTCATTTGGTGTGCTAGAAATCTAGAAGTGATTCAGCCCTCAATCATTTCCACTATTGCACAAGATCAGTGGTTCCTTAATATTCTCAATGATTTTCTTCTTGCTTATACTCCTTTAGGGGTCCATTACGTCCAATGACAAGAGAAATGGATAGTTTAGTGTCTTCCTCAAGATAAGTTTGTGAAGCTAAATGTGGATGGAAGTTCACTTGGCAATCCTGGGGACGCTGGTTTTGGTGGCTTCATTCGTGATGAGCATGGGCACTGGCTTGTTGGTTTTTTGGGTTTGCTTGGTCATACTACGACTATAATTGTTGAACTGCAAGCTATTCATCATGGTTTAATCCTAGCTTGGGATCGTAGTTACTTAAGATTATCATGGAATCTGACTCTTTAGAAGCAGTTCATCTCATTACTCAGTCTTGCCCTTCCTCTCATCCTTACTTTGGTTTGACTAGGGATATTCAACACTAGTTTACTCATACTTGGCATTGCTTGTTAGCTTATGTGTTTTACGAAGGCAATCAATGTGTTGATTTTTTGGCTCGACTAAGGTCGTTGAATTCTCAACATCTGATTATTTAGGATAATCTGATCCCAGGGATGAGGCTTCTATTGCAGAATGATCAGCGTTCGATTGCCTTTTTAAGGCATTAGCCTTGGGTCCTTTGTATCCATATCATTTTCACAAAAAATAAATAAACATACATTCTTGCACCATTGATAAAGAACAAAAAAAGGAAGAAGGCAAGAGTGGATAAAGATTTTGCGTAGAGAAGGTATTTGCGATCAAGAAGAGATTACACATATTGAGTATATATCAAAGTTGGTATTTTCTTTCTTTTGTTTATAACATGAATTTTAGGGTTTGAAGGAGTTGAATCAATTGTGTTATAGATCATATTAGGTGAATTATATCTTGAAATATTGTTTAGAATGTTAAAGTTTAAATTTACATGTGGTATCAGAGCATATTATGACATTTTGATTTGCATTATAGTTCCCTATAATTCATGGCAGCAATTAATATACATTTACGGTTATACAAAATTATGTATTGCTTATGCTCTAATCTCTCAATTTAAGCCATTTTGTTTCTCGATTTTTTGTGGCCTGTTGATTAGGTTTGTATTAATCGATTAAATGATCTCTTTATAATAAAAGCAGGGATTGCAAAGGCTATAGAGTTACTGTCTTATGCATGTCTGTTTATTTTTGAATTGAGATGGGTTAAAGTGTTTTTTGTTTGAAGAAAACAAAAAGGTTCAAGAAAAGTTTTGTGGGACCCACAATCAAAAGCTTTAGTATTATGTTTGCATTGCTTGCTTACCGCAAATTCTAGAAACAACAAAGTGAAAGAAAAGTCAATGTTTATGGGGCAACTATAAGAAAGAGTTTAGCTTTATAATTGTAAAGAACGAATTATTTAGATTGAAAGTTTATGGAAAAGTGATTTCATATACATAGGTCTTCCAAAAGGTTTTGAATCTACAATCTGTAAAAGTCATTCTTCATTTTAATAATGGATAACATTAAAGCATGGCACCTACCATTGTATTTATAAAGATTAAGTTTTACTAGAAAAATGAATGAGATATGTTTTAGGTTTAAAGTTTTCTGGAAACTATGTTTTCCAATTGAAAATAAAAAGGTTAAAGATGGTTAGTTATGTTTTGATCCTTATAGTTTTTGGATTATTTCAATCTGGTAATAAAAAATTACATTTTTGGCTTTAATTTTTTTTTTGACTTTATAGTATCGTCTTTCAACATTATAGTTAAATTTCAAATTTTATGTATACTTACATAATTAAATGTTTACTATATAAAAAACTTATTAGTCACGAAAGTGACCTTTCTTGAAAATATATTTAGACATTTAATTATGCATTCTTTTAATTATTCATATTATATGATGGTAATAAATGACATAAAAGATGAACTAAACAATTTTAAATATTAGTTATAATGTGAGGAGATCTCCCAAAGGTGGATCAATGCTTATAATTAATAACATTAAAGAGACTTATCGATCTACTTAGTGAAAACGTTTGTATATCCAAAGATAACATGCATACTAACTTGAGCATGATTGATTGTCTATTAAAGTGTATATATATATATATATATATATATTTTTTTTTTTTTTTTGATGGCATCATTATGGATTAAAGATATGTATTTAATTATCACCCAAAGGTGAACTTATATATATATATATATATATATATATTAAAGTTTATTATTGTTTGAATCCATTAATTGTACTTTATAGTTTCTAGTAATTTGTTAGCTATGGGGAATGGTATGATCAAGCTCAGTGGGCTAAACTATGTTGATTGGTCTAAACAAATTCAATTTCAGTTGGGTATTATGGATAAGGACCTGGCATTAGTTATAGAGAAGCTTGCAACCATTTCTAAGACTACTACCGAAGCCGAAAAGACATATTTTGAGACTTGGGAAAAGACTAATAGGTTGAGTCTAAACTTGGTACGATTGGCAATGACAGAAAATGTTAAGTCATCAATGCCTCATATGGACAACGCAAGGGAGATTAAAGAAAATGAAGGGATACTTTGTTCATCCCACAGTACACAAGGAAACTAGTAGCATAAAAGAAAAGCCAGGAAAGAAGAGCAACAAAAAGGAAAAAGCTTTAATGAAGGTTAATAAGGGCCAAATCCATAAAAAGAAACATTGTTTCTTTTGCAAAAAAGCTGGTCACCTTAAGAAAGATTGCCTTAAGAGAAATGCTTGGATCGAAAAGAAAGGTAAGTACTATGTTTTAGTATGTTTTGAATCAAATCTTATTAGGTGCCCAATAATACCTGATGGTTATATTCAGGTGCAAATACTCATGTGTCACATATTATGCAGGGATTCCTTTCGATCCAAACTATAAATAAAACTGAAGAGTTCTCGTATATAGGTAATAGAATGAAGGCACGAATATAAGAAATAGGGATGTACAGATTGATTTTAGACACTAGTTATAATCTACATCTTGAAAAGTGTTTTTATGTTCCTGGATGTGATAGAAATTTAGTTTATATTAGTAAGTTGGACAAGATAGGTTTTAATTTCAATGTTGGAAACAATGTTTTTTCTTTGTATAAACGACAATACTATTGTGGTTTTGGTACATTAATGGATAATTTATATTGTTTCAACCTTGATGTTAATTATTCTGAACCCCTATTTCATGTTGAAATCATATTGGCAATAAATGTAGTGCACATAATGAACACTCTACTTACTTGTGGCATCAAAGGTTAGGTCATATATCTAGAGAAAGGGTAATGAGGTTAGTGAAAAGTGAAAAATTACCTTAACTAGATTTTACTGACTAGGATATGTGTGTGGATTGCATTAAAGGTAGGTAAACCAAACACATATCTAAGAGTTTAGCCATAAAAGGACTAAGTTACTTGAATTAATACACACTAATATATGTGGTCCATTTCATATTTCATCTTGGGGTGGTGAAAAGTATTTTATCACCTTTATTCAATACTATTTACGTTATTGTTATCTTTATTTACGGCATGACAAGTCTTAATCAGTGGACATTTTTAGGTATTCATTAATGCGGTAGAAAGGCAGTTAGAAAAGTAAAAGTTGCAAGGTCTATTGTGGTAAATATGATGAGAATGGAAAGTGTCAACGGATTAACAATCTGACG
Source organism: Erythroxylum shatona (assembly GCA_027568895.1). Lineage (NCBI taxonomy): Eukaryota > Viridiplantae > Streptophyta > Magnoliopsida > Malpighiales > Erythroxylaceae > Erythroxylum > Erythroxylum shatona. The sequence continues at coordinate 6,570,355 of JAOSBK010000007.1, read as the reverse complement.
TTTTAGTCCACTCAGCCATCTATCACAATTCAAAAAAAAAAGTAATTACACTGTTACATTACATAACACGTCAAGTTGGAAAAGGCCCGCCCCTTTTTGATCTCTCTTTATTACTTCAATTGTTTGAGGTCCATTTGTAAAATTTCTTCAAATTCGAGGCATTTATGCATAGTATACAATGCCCAATATTTTACGACATAATGGTATAACTGAAAGTTAGAATCATACCCTTATGGATATGTTTAGAAGTATGTTAAGTCATACTAATGTACCTTTATCCTTATACACCTACATAACTACTTAATAGAGTTCCTAGTAAAGCAATTTTTGTAACACCTTATGAATTGTGGACAAGTAGGAAATCTAGCTTAAGGCACCTGCATATTTGGAGTTGCCCAGTCGAAATAAGGTTTTATAATCCTTGTGAAAGGAAACTTGATCTATGAACCGTTAGTAGTTACTTTATCGGTTATCTAGAAAAATCCAAGAGGTATATATTTTATTATCCTAACCATGGTATAAGAATAGTTGAGTCTAGTAATGCTAAGTTTACTAAAAATGTACAAATCAGTAAGAATAAGGAACCATGAAAGGTGGACATTCAAGAGATTCAAATGGAAAATCCTTCACCTAGTATCTCTTCTCAAGTTGTTATTCCTCTTATTGTATCACAGTCATGCAACATATCATCGCAAGTTAATATTCCAAACCCACAAGAAGTGAATGTCAATAATGAACTAGTAAATAATGTGTAAGTCAAAAATGATCAAGTGATACAACAAGAAATAGTATTATGGACATCTAGAAAGGAGAAACGACCAGCTATATTAGATGACTATATGGTGTATTCACTTAAGCATAAGTGTGACTTGAGCATTGATAAGCATCTAGTCTCATTTAAAGAAGCAATGAAATGTAATAATTTTGAAAAGTGGCTCAATACTATGAAAGAACAACTAAAATCTATGGATGATAATCAAGTCTAGGAACTAGTTGAGTTACCTGAAGGCTCAAAGCAAGTGTGTTATAAATAGGTCTTTAAGACTAAAAGAGACTCGAAAGGTAATATTGAAAGGTACAAAGCCAAACTTGTAGTCAAAGGTTATACTCAAAAGGATAACATTAACTTTAAAGAGACCTTCTCTCCAGTTTCAAAGAAGGACTCTTTAAGAATTGTTATAAAGTGGTAATTCTTATGATTTAGAGCTTCAACAAATGGATTTAAAGATCTTTTTCTTGAATGGTGACTTAGAAGAAAAAGTTTATATGGATCATCCAAAAGGTTTTGTAACTACAGAAAAGGAAAAGATGGTTTGTAAATTAAAGAAGTCAATATATGATTTGAGACAAGCTTCCCGAAAGTGGTACTTTAAGTTCAATGATACTATTACCTTTTATGGTTTTATAAAGAACAACGTTGATAGGTATATCTATATGAAGGTCGGTGAGAGCAAGTTCATTATTTTGGTACTATATATTGACCATATTCTTTTGGTTGTGAAGGACTACTTGTGCTAACAAAAAAAAATCACTTATACTATTATAAGGATTCTTACTATTTCCTATTCAATAAGGAAAAAATGAAACAAAAATATGTCAATTCATTTTTAATAGTGATTTTAATTATGAAAAAGATCACTAATTGTTTCATTCATTATGAGTAGATACAACTAGTAAACATACAAATTGTCATCCCAAACTTGGAGATAAAAACAAGTTTTATAAACTCAAATATAAAGCATTTACATTCAAATTTATATCCTGATTATTAAGGAAGTAGGAGCAATAATTAACATAAAAAAATGATTCATCAGATACTCCAAAAGGATAAAGCAATGACGTCACTAAGGATCAATTTATAAAATTATGACTACAAAAACACATTGTTTATTATAAAAGAGAAATAAGTAATGAGAGTAATTTGTTACCTTAAAGCATGATTTGAACCACTATAAGAATTTGATTCAATATTACCGCCAACATCTACTTAAGAAGAATCAGACAAGTTTAGTAGAGCCACCGTTACCCAGTCATCACCTTTACCATTTCTTAACTTGGTTTAAAGGCAAAAAAAATATGATTAGATACATACTAGTTAATTTAGTCTTAGAACCTAGAATAAATGCCTCTGGTGGTTAGAAAAGCGCAACAATAATTGTGTTTGCCAAGTCTTTGATTTTAACTATGCTCAAGATGCCACAAAGTAGATATAGGGAAGTCATAGCACCAAACTGATACAGAGAAGATCTATAAGATCCAAATGGAATTCCCAAATTCCAAATAGTAATTTTTAAAATTGACAAGTTAATAATACAGCTCCTGATTTCATCAAAAGCATAATCAAAACCTCCAATAATAAGATAGGTGAGAAAACAAGTCAAAACAAATCATAAAATCCCCAAGCACGACACACACAAGCACAAATCATGAAATCAAATCATAAAGAGAAGTGAGAGATGCCTGGCTAAACTTGAGGGTGTGTTGTTTATTGACGAGCTAGGGTTACAGAGACAAAGATATGCTATCGTCCAAACTCTCTTATTGTTTAACCATTACGTCGATTAAGTGTATTTTCATTGCTTCGCTGTTTTATCTCACCTTTATTATAAGAGAGGATATTTATTCTCCTAACGTTGTCCTATTCTTCAATATTTTTTAATACAATCAATTTTTATTTTTTTAAAAAACTCTATCCTTTATTCCTTATAATTTGTCTTATAATCCCCTCATAATTATTCTTATATATCACTTTTCTCCCTAAAATATTATAAATGATATCATATATGCATAAAATTATTTATTTGTTATATATATATAATTTAAAATAACAATACTTTAATTGTTGTTAGTTATAACAAAGCTTGCCCATTCTAGTATAATTTAGCTTGACTTAGTTCGAGCTGATTGAACTTTAGGTCGTATTTGATTTTATAATATTTTTAAGTTTCAAGATGAGCTCGAACTATCTGGTCCAATCTAATCCAAAGTTTAAATTTTTTTTAAAATAACGTTATTTTTATTTAAAAATAAAATAATATATTTAATCGAGTTTGGTTAGGCTCGATTGTGCTCAGACTTAGACCAGAAGCTCAAGTCAGGCATGAGCTCCAAAATTTCAGGTATGGATTGAGTTGAAATGGATCTAAGTCAAACGTTACTTATTATCACCCTTAATTATTGTTCAAGTGTGCAACAAATTTAATTGTTATTTATATAAAATTTTATAGCAACGACATTTTAATTTTGTTGCCTTTTTAGATATATGATAATAAATTATTATTACCGTTGCCTATTAATCTTATTAAAGACAACGTTTTAAAAACCGTTGCATTATATTAGTTTTAAGGAACACATTTTAAAATGTTACAAATTTAATGTTGCCTAAAGAACTTTTTATAGTCCTTTAAGAAAGACAAGGTCAGTAATTCGACTAGTTGATAGGTCAAATATATATCCTGAAAGTATACTTGGAAGATGTTTTAGTGTAGGTTAATAGGCTAGTTTTTTCCAATTAATTTTTATATGCTAGATATGGAACAGATTTTTGATCCATCAGAGGAAGTATCGCTACAAAGTTAGATGCAAAGTTATGAATATCGTACTTGTAACACCCCACTCCTGAGTGACCCGAACCTGATATCATTGGTGATATCCGAGTCCGTGCCCCTCGAGGGTGGAGTACTACATCAGTCGGTAAAACTCGGTATACAAT
>JAOSBK010000007.1:6532159-6548770 GCA_027568895.1 Erythroxylum shatona | reverse complement strand
TCTTGGTTCAAGAACTTTCATTCATGAGCTCTTAACTCGTGACTAATCACCCAAATTTCTCATTCAATAGTTCTGATTTTTTACGAAAAGTTTGGGGTCCAACAGGCAACCCAACCTAATTTCTTTTAAATAAGCTTAAAGAAAGCCTTAAGCTTAGACCACATCAAGTTTTGGGCTTTGTTTGAATTCCAAATTAAGATTCTCAAAGTAAAAAAAATTCTTTGAAATTTAAGTTTGACCTTAATAATTCAAACGTATGTCAAATTTAAATGCATGTCGTTCAATTCAAAGAACAAATTTGCTTGAATGTCTAATAGTTTGTTGTTTTACCTAGTATTTAGAATAAGTAAAATCCTAGAGTGATGTATAATATTTGAAGTGACTACTTAGATTATATCATCAAACATCTAGGACTTTATGGTTTTACTTAAACTTTAAAATAAAGCAGCAATGATGTATATAATTATGTTATAAGACTTATAAAATAATTAAAAACCTAAAAAAGAGGTAAGGTCTGAACATGAATTTTCTCTTTTTTATTAATTAAGAAAAGAAAGCTAAAATAGACCTAGAATAGAATAAACACAATTTTATATAAAAATAAATTGGATAAAATAAATTGGAAAATAATGAAAAAGACAACAGATAATTAATAATGTCAGGGACCACAATCTTGGTGTTAGGAAACTAACCATAATCCAATCACACAAACACAGTAAAAAAATATTTTTTTTACAGTTTCTTGTTTGGATATGAATAATTGAATAACTTTAAAAAATTAATAATAAATAAGTAATTGCATCATATCATATTCAAATTCCTATAAAAAAAATTATTCTTAAGGCGGCAACCATAAGTTGTCTACATGTCTAGTTTTTAATAGTATTCATATAGTAGAGAACAAAACACTCAACTTTTGAGAGTAAAAGGTAGGAGAGCTACCTTTGCTCCTATTTATAGAGAAGGATAGAAGAGTTTCATTCTTATTAAAACTAACCTTCCTAACTGTAATTAAAGTCTAACTCTAATTATAATTATAATTTCATTTTAATAAAATTAAATATCTCATATTTAATCCCTAAAGTTTCTCAAAATTCACAAATAAGTTTGACTTAAGTTAAATTAGTTTTTTTCTTTTTAACTGCTATTTTACGTATGACCTATTAGTTTCCTAATATGTTTACAATAATTATAAATTAGAATTATAATTCATAATTAGAATTAGATAAACTAAAAATCCTTTCAATTTATCTTTAATTATCTAATTAAATAATTTATATTCAAAGATCAAGATTGAAGGCTGACAACATGTCATAATCACCCAAATATTAGAAATGTAAAAAGTGGTTTGACATAACCTATTTATGCGTGGTTATGATGTATAATTCAATCCTTTCATCATCCAATGTTCTAATTAGACATAGAGTATAGATTTAGTGTTTACCCTTTTAAATTAATCACGTTCATTCTTGTTAATTAGTACTTGATTTACAATTAATATTTTGAAACAACTTTTTAAATCTCAATTCACTTCAGCTAGAGAGTTCCTTAAATCATTACTAATCAAGAATAGTGGAACATTCTCTCTAGTTACTTTAGAGTGACAACTCTTTTATTGACTTATTCAACTATCTCTATAAGATTTCATACTATATCGAAGTAGTACCAACTAAGCTACCTTAAATAAAATAGGTCATAAGTAGCAATTAAACATAATAATTCCCATATGAGATACTTTAGTAATCTCTAGTTTAAGGATCAATTTTATAACCATCATAATGGGAAAATCCATAAATAAATAAGTAAAATCCCAGTTGGGATACTCATAATACACTACAAGAAAATTGAAAAATACTGAAGGACAAAATTTCGTACTAAATTAGCAAAGGAAAAAAATTTCGTAGTAAATTAGTGACAAAAGAAAAAATTCATCATTCAAAGAGGAGGAAATTTTTCCGCCAACTTTCCCAACAAAATTTAGCAACAGAAGAATGTTTTCATAAAAATAGGTTCCAATGGTTCCTCGTTAAAATTACTAACGAAATTTATTAACGAAAATAATTTCTGTCAGTGAATTAAAACTAAGGTCATCGTCGTTCAATTGAAAGGAAAAACAACGTCGTTTAAATTGGAAGGAAATGTCATCATTTTCCTTCAAATTAAATCGACCGATGCCCCTCCTTCTTCTTTTCTTTGTGTTTCTTCTTCATTTTCATTTCCTCTTTGTTTCCTCCATCTTTAACAGAGCTCACTTTATTCATCCATCCATAGTATGTCTATCCATCTGTTGTCTTTGTTTCCATTGTTGAGGTTGGTCGTATATGCTTTTGGGGTTTATTTTTTCTACTTCATTTTGTGTTATTAAATGATTTTATTTTTTATGGTTTTGTTTGTATGGATTGAGTTATAAGGGTTTATTTTGGTTGTTAATAGGTCTTTGTTTGTTATTTTGCATTAGTATTAGTGAATATTGGAAAAAAAAAGTAGTTTTGAAACAAATTAGGGATGAATTTATGTAGCGTCCCAAGTGTTCGATGAAAGTTCTATTAGGGAGAAAAGTTCTATTAGGGTTAGCATGATATGATAGGCATTTTATCAAAGGGTATAGGCAGTTAAGTAATCCATTAATCTCTTTATTGAAGGGTAATTGTTTTGGATGAAATTAAGAGGTTGAACGTGCTTTTAATATAATGAAGGAATTTTTGGTGTCTTTATTAGTCTTGAATTTTCATAATTTCAATCATAATTTTGTTATTGAAGCATATGTAAATGGAAATCGATTAAGAATTGTTCTTATGTGGTAAGGATACCTTATTTATTATTTCATGAAGTCATTTTCTAATATATACCTACATTTGTCCACATATAAAAAAGAACTTTTGGTTTTGGGGTTGCTCTTAACCAGTGATCTTAATACTTAAATATAATATATTTGTAATGAAAATAGACAATAAAAGTTTGAAATATTTGCTAGAATATATAATCATAACTCTTTTCAACAAACTTAGCTTCCCAAATTGTTAGGCTTTGATTTTGAGTTCAACTATAAGAAAGAAGTTTAAAACAATATTATTGATGGTTTTCCAAGAATGTAGTGATGAGTTATATACCTTGGTAGTTTCTTAGGTGCAAAGTACTATTTTACATGATATTAGACAAAGTTAGGAAAGGGATAAGACTTCTCGGAGATTGCTATAAAACTTGAAGGCAATTTAATAATTTAGAATATACTAGGTCAAATGACCTTTGGAAGTGGAAGAGAAAACAAGTAATGGGGATTAATCATGAGATGAGAAACAAAATTATATTATTATTCCATGACAGGAAGATATGAACAAAATGAATTTGTAGCACTCCTTTCCTATATCACCTCATCATCGTTCGGTCCCTCTATTCTTAACCCATCTACTCAAGATTGCCTTAACAATATATAGTGTTAGGTTAGTTAGAGATTCAGTTTGAATGGGAAAACTTCAGTAATTTTCCTAGGTAGTAGGGAAAGATAACATGGTCGTTTCACTACCAACTAAAATGCTAAAGGAAGGAATAGTAAGGTGGATTGGCACCCTAGTTGTTTTTCTCTTGAAAAAGATACTATTATTTACTTAGATGAATGCCTAAGTTAAAGTTAAATTGGGGTAGACTTGGACTTGAGAGCATAATGATCAATGACGAGTAATTTTTCCTCTTCAATGAAGTAAGCATGATGAAATGGTTTACACAAGGACCATGGAACAAATGGTAAACTAATATTCCTTCAAAGTTGGAGGCTAAGTATTGAACTTAGTAAAATCCATTTAAATCATATCCTTATTTGGGTTAACAACCATAATATTCCATTTGAATATTGGTCAAAAAAATACTTGAGTTATCTTGCTTATTCCATCGGTAAACCAATTTTCTTATTTGAGAGTATAGATGGACTAAAGAGAATCGTCTATACAAAAGTTTCTCCTAAATTAGTACCAATAAAGACCTTATAGAGGCAATTAAGTTGAAGAAAATATATAAAGAGGGTGAACAAGAAAATGTTGATATCATGATTTCATATATTCTAGAAGCTATCTAAGCTCCAACAAAATAGTACCTAAAGACCATTTGGCAAAACTTTCACCATTGTCCTCTACTACAAAGTTACGAGATTACCCCTCCTAAAGAGATCAATTTCTAAGAAGATAAAACCACACCAATTGTCACATTAAAAGTTGGAATTTAAAAGGCCTAAATTGCCCTATTAAAAAAGATAATCACGGATCTTTTATATATAAAAGGACTTTTTTTGATCGGTTTGCTACAAAATAAAATAAAAGTATATATATATCTCCAAAAAATCATAGTTATTGGATAAATTTTAGCTCATTTTAAACGATAATCATGCTTATTTCAATGGGAGGATCATGGTGACTTACGATTTTAATGAAATTCAAGTACTAAACGATTAATGCTCTTCACTTGTATGTGAATTAAATTAGGGACAATATTTAGGTATATATCAATTATGTGCTTACTTTTAATTCAGCTTTCTAAATGACATATTTATGGGATGATCTAAATCATATAAAAGCTCTCATTAACATTCCCTAACTTATACTAGGAGAATTTAATTGCAACTCTCTTCAATAGTGAGGCCAAAGGAGACCAAATAAGACTAAGGCACTATAATAATGAATTCTTCAGTTGCACTAATTATCTTAGCCTAACATACCTTAGATATGAAGGCCAATTATTAATTTGCAGTAATAACTAGGTCAGAGTAAGGCACGTTAGGAAAAAGATAAATTAAATGGTAAATTTTTTATTAGTTAAGGCTCAATTTAACATAAATTTATGATCAAATCATACCCCAGTTGATATCTCTTTTACATCTCCTCCAAACATTAAAATTACACCCTTTTTAATCTTTAACCTTCTAGTAAGCTTACCTAAATTTGAGGATTCAATTATTAAAAGGCTATTAATTGCATATGGATTTTAATCCTTTAAATGAATGAGAAAATTGTTAAGGATCAATAATTCCATAAAATTTTAGAGGATAAATAATTCTATTAGAATATTAGTTAATAATAAACTTATTTTGCTAGCTATATTGGAATATTATTATTCTATGAAAGTAAGTAGCTCTAACAAAATTGTCACCATATTGTTGGCCTTTGTAGTGTATTCATCATAATCATGCAATAAAAAATTTGCATTCTTGAAAAAGAAGAGTAATGTTCATTACCATTAAATATCACTTCCTTTGCAAATACTATCCTTTGCTTTTTTATTTTGTTTAATACTAACTCCTTTCTTTTTTAAACCCCTCTTTTGGCTATTTCTTTGCTTTTCTTTTTCACTCTCTTTGTCTTTAGACTCTTAGTCTTACTCTATTTCTTTTCATGACCCAAAATTCTCTTACTATCCTCACTTCTTTGTCTCTTTTTAATCTTAATTAATTTTCATATTCCTTTTTTGGTATTACGAATGTAAGATTAAATTCCATGCATTACAATATTAGAAAGAGATTGATTAGAAGTGAACAGGCTACTAGGATGACCATTTCATAAATTCCATCTGTTACTCATAATTGAATTCTACATATTGTATAGAGTTTAATGTGATTAATAATAATAGTTTTCCCTCTCTGTCAATAATGACTATATGATTTTATTTTATTCTTACAATTGTTGTTTTATTGATTGGTTGGAGTGAAGTTAATTTCCTTTTGGTTGGTGATAAGTGTAAATTGCATCATGTTTTAGGGCATAGTTTGATATGTGTTTAGCCGTTAATTCAATTGTTTAGTATATTTTTAGATTATAATTGTGTTAGTTTGTTAATTATTTGTGTTTTAAGTGTTTTAAGGGTTAATACAAGCTTTTGAGCTTAAATATTATGTTTTTAAGATATCTTAATATGTTTGTTAGTATTTCAGGGTTAATATCGAAGAATGGAGGAGTTTCAGAAGACAATCAAGTCGAAACAACGGCCCACAATCATAGCCTATTAGGCCACGATCATGACAAAAGCTTCACGAATGGCCCACAATGGTGGCCTGCATGCCACGATAGTGATAGAAGCCTCAGATGTGAGTCACAATCATGGCCTGTATCAGGTAGACGCGCTGACGCTTATGAACTTCATTTTTCATGGGACTTTCTAGACCTTTAGAGCCCCGAAGAAACCCTAGAGTTACCTAAAACATAAAAGACTATTTAATGAACAACAAAAGAAGAAAAAGGAGGAGTTTTTTTGTTCAGTCACTTTTGGAAGCCCTAAGAGAGAAAGAGTAAGAGAAAGAAAAGAGGAAAAGGAAGAAAGAGGAAAAAGAAATGGTCTCGATGTACTTCCTAGATTAGGATGTTTTGGACGTTGTTGCCTTCCTAGATCGTCCATTCTAAGTTTTTATTTCCTTTTCATTTCAATTTTATTCATATATAAAGTTAGGATGGATTGTATGATGATAGATGGTAGAATGTTGATGATGATCTAACTCTTCTTCGGGATTTTATTTTGATTTAATGATAATTTAGTCAATTGTGATTATTTGATGAATGTCATGATTTGATTGCATTGTTGTATAATTTGACAATAAACTGAGAGGGTGAATTAAATGAAAATTGATTAAATCAGATTAATGAGAGTTAGGCGATTTAATAAAAACTGTGACAAATCATATTAGTAATTGTGCAAAGAAAGATCCCGTGTGATGTTCCTATAGTTTATTATAGTGCTTCAAATCTAATTAAGATTTTGGATAATTTGTGAATTGAGAGATTACAAATTTCATAATCCAATTAGGGTTTATAAATTAGGATTAATGGTTATAACTCGCAAGAGAGTAACCAGTCCTAGGATCGTCTAGAATCGACACCCCATTAACACATAATTAGCTAGGTTAACATTAATGATAGGTAAAATCTCTTTTCTCATAACTTGATAAATTATTTGGTTGATTTCTATTGTGCGTGCATATTACTCAATTGTTAATTCCTTCATGTTTAACTTTTGATTTAATTGGTTGAATTCAATTCTCATATTTACTTCCTATTGTATTGTTTATTTTTAGTTTCATATCTTTTCAGCCTTAGATTTTTAGGATTAGATTAATCCCCCTCCCCGTGGGATTGATATCTTTATACTATAGTCATGACCTGTGCACTTATAGTATTTGAGCGCTTATAAATTTTAAAACTTGAACGATACGATCTATTAGATTATGTTGGTTTTTATCAAGGACTTATTACAACTTATCTCCCGGTCATTTTTTGTTTTGGTTACTTATCAGTGGTTACCTCCTTTCATATACCACCAATTGTTATCTTCTTTTCATCTCTTTGGTACTAATATCCTTATTTAGCTCATGTGAGGGTTCTTGTTTTTTTAAAATAAATTATTAGAGATTCCATTACTATTACACATTTGATAGCCATCGTGGTAATACGAATTGGTGGTATTCATTTGATATCACTTCATATTGACCTACTAGATTAAAAAAATCAATTCTAAGGACCCACACAAACTTGGTCCTTGGAGATTAATTCTTAATTTTTCTTTCAACCCATATCTTTTTTGGTTTACTTCATAAGCATTATTTCAAAGACAAACTTCTCTAAATATGTCTATAATCACCATAAACTAGCATTTCACACGATGAGAACTGAAAATGCTATTACCATATGAGAAATCCTTTAAATGTATAACTTATATGCAGTGTTAGGTTTAATTAGAGGATGTGGGTTATATAATGCTTTCTTTTCGACATGTGAGGGATTAGGAGTTCTCTTTATCTAATAGTGGATCCTAAAAAATGGTTTAGCATATGCTATGCTCTTTGAATAAAAATATGACCTATGGTGATTTAGAGAAAATGTCATGCTTCTTTGTTTTTTATAAGTTATACATTAATTGGGATTTGGATTTCTCTTTATGTGATAGTATATGTTAGGTTTTGATCTTGCATCACATGCATCAGAAATAGAAAACAACAGTGAAAATCTAAAACAAAACCCAAAAAGCTAAGAACTTTCAAGTTCCATTAGATTTAACATTAATAAAACATGAACTTAAGATGTGTACCTTACAATCTCCTTCATTCTTCGTTGTCTTCACCTCTTCGGGTTGTCACAAACCACAATAACCAAAGGAGGACATCTTTAATAATATCCACGTGAAGAGCGAAGTTTGAAACCTCTTAGGACATGGCTAGAACACACAAAAAGTACTCGCTTTGTGATGTATTCTTTCACGAAATTAATGTTTCTTACACCCTTTAGCCCTCTTCTAACCCCCAACATCAATAGAGAGTTAGTAGGAATTAAGTGGCTTTTAATCCCACTTAATTTAGTATGAATCTTCTTCCCTTTCTTTAAATGGTAATTTTGTCATCTTGCTTATCAAAGGGTAATTTTGTCATCTTACTTAATAAGCAAGATTCACTTGTGTCATATAAGACTACCACACTTATGTAGCTTAGTGATACATCTCTCATATCTTAGATCCCCTTCCAAAACTAGTTTACTCATTCTTCACATCTTCAATGCATGTGATCTATTAGGTTCCCAGTTATGTTGATCACTTGAATTAGCACTTAATTCAAGCAAGTTATGAGCGGTATCTAGCAACACATCATGACCCCCAATTAACCAAAAAGTTAGTGGTTTGACTACGAACCTTTCCATAGACAATGTTCCCATACAATTCATCCTTTCACTATCTATACCCCACTTGATTTAGAGTATGGTTAAAGTTTCAACTCCCACTAGACTGACTACGTCACATTTAGCCTAAGTGATGTTTGTTCTTGTCCCCAGGGGTCATAACTCAATTGGATATGTCACTGAAGACTATCTTCACAAAATTTCCATTATGACCAGAGATTCCCAAGTAATGACCTCAATAAGAGGCCGTGGGTATCATCTCCTTCTATCAAGAGTGATGAATTCTTTATTAGCTACTCAATTATCTTTGAACACTTCAAATTGTACCCAATCACCATCCTATGAGTAACCTCTAAGAGGCAACGAGGAATGGAGTTAAAGTACAAGATTAGTATCTAAGATATCCTTGAGCACCTCAAGTCTCAGGATATTTGCACCATTGCTATGATGAGACTATCATTGACACTATAATAAATTACTCATATGATTGTCTCATGGCAGGTCATCTAATGTACTTACTACTCTTAGCAAGCATCCATATGTTAACTTTAAACAACTCATGCTTACAGATTATGAGATCTATTACTTGATCTAATCAAGGAGTATAACATGTGCTAGCCTGTTCGGATTAATGATGTCTTGTCTCATTAATCCTATGACTAAGGATAATTTAGATACTAATATAATTACATATGATAGGAATCTCCTTATCATATCTATTTTGAGAAATTAACTTAGTCAAAGGATCAACAATAATCTGATCAATGGGCACTCTCTCTATCTTGACATCATTTCTACCAATGATTTCTCTAATCAAATGGTATCACCTGAGTACATGCTTTGATTTATTATGAGACCTTGATTCCTTGGCTTGTGCTGTGGCACCATTGTTGTCACAATACAATTGTACTGGGTCAGCAATGCTAGGAACCACTCCAAGTTTTATAATGAACTTCTTGATTCAAACTGCTTCCCTTGCTACTTCTGAAATGGAAATGAATTCTGCTTCGGTTGTTTAATCTACAGTTACCTCTTATTTAGAGCTCTTCCAACTGACTGCTCTATCATTTAGTGAAAAAATATATCTTAACTGGGATATGGAGTCATCCTTGTCAGATTGAAAACTGGCATCTGTATACTCACTCACAATAAGATCTCCTTCTCCATATGCTAATAATACATCCTTAATTCTTCTCAAGTACTTAAGGATATTCTTGACAACCCCCTAATGACCCTCTCTGGGATCTGACTTCTATCTGCTTGTAATACTTAGAGCATATAGTACATTGGGTCTCATACATAACATAGCATACATGATTGATTCTATAGCCGATGCATAAGGGATCAATTCATGTAAGTCCTCTTATCTTGTGTCTTTGGACACATAGGTTTCGAGAGTGTAATCCTATACATCATGGGAAGATAACCTCTATTGGACTGCTCCATGCTAAGCATCTTTAGCATCTTGTCTATGCTTGTAGATTGAGAAAGACCAAACAACTTCTTAGATCTATTTATATAGATTCCTATACCTAAAATAGAAGTTGCTTCTCTAAGGTCTTTCACGGAGAAATTCTTGGACAACCAAATCTTGTATGATTGTAAAGCTGAGACGTCGTTTCCCATTTGTAGTATGTCATCTACATACAATAAAAGGAATACGATTACACTCACACTAACCTTCTTATACATATAAGGTTCATCCAAAATTTTTAAGAAATCAAACTTATTGATTGTCTCGTCAAATCGAGTATTCCAACTCATAGATGCTTGCTTCAATCCATAAATAGATTTTTGAAGCTTGCATACCTTTTCTCCATCATTGGATATGAAACCATTGGGTTGTGTCATGTACACATCCTCTGTTAGATTTCCATTAAGGAAAGTTATTTTTACATCCATTTGTTATATCTCATAATCATAATGAGCAACAATGGCCAAGAGTATCCTAATGGATTTAACCATGGCTACCAGGCTAAATGTTTTGTCATAGTCAACTCCTTGTCTTTGACAATAACCTGTAGCTACAAGCCTAACTTTATAAGTAACTACAATATTATATTCCATGTCATTTTCCTTCTTAAAAACCTATTTGCACCCTATGGGTTTTATTCCTTTGGGTAGGTCAGCCAAAGTCCATGCTTGGTTTCTATACATGGAATCCATTTCACATTTCATGGCTTGAATCCATTTTTTATATTCTAAACTTTTCAGAACTTCTTCACAAGTAATGGGCTCATTTTCTTCTATGAGCAATACGTTATTATATTCACTTATGAGAAATCTATATCTCTCTGGAACATGACATTTCCTACTTTACCTACGGACTTCTTATGTATTAGAAGATTGAACTATTGTTTCATCATTATGAACAATAGTCTTGGGTTCAGGCAGTTGATCTGGATCTATTTAAGCATCTTGAACTTCCATAAGTTCAATTTTGCTCCCACTGTCTTCTTTTAGAAGAATCTTTCTCTAAAAAGATAGCATGCTTTAAAATAAACACTTTTTGTTCCAAAATGTTGTAGAACTGGTATCCTATTTTTTCTTTATGATATCTTACAAATAGACACTTATCAAATTTAGCTTCTAGCTTATATGACTTAATCCTCTTCATATAAGCTGGACAACCTCAAACTTTCATGTGAGAAAGATAGGGTTTGTTGTTAGTGCACATCTCATATGAAGTAACATCAATTGACTTTGAAAGGACTTTTTTTAACACATAAACATCAGTCTCGAATCCTCAAAAGGATTTTGTCAGATCTGTTAAGCCCATCATTGACCTTACCATAACAAGGTTCAGTTTCTTCTTTCTGCCACACCAATGTGTTGGGACGTGTAAGGTAGAGTCTACTAGGATATTATCCCATCAGCTCTGAGATAACTTAGAAACTCTTGGCTTAAGTATTCACCACCTTGATCTAATCGAAATGTTTTAGTATTTCTGCCCAGCTATTTCTCTACTTCTTTTTTGAATTCTTTGAACTTTTCAAAGGCCTCATATTTGTATCTCATCAGATACAAATATCCATATCGTGAATAATCATCGATAAAAGAATTGAAGTATAGGAAACCACCTTTGGTATGTATAAATATCAAAACACATACATTTGAGTGTATTAAGTCCAACAACCCAATAGTTTGTTCACCCTTTCCCCTAAAGGGTAACTTTGCCATCTTACCCAATAAGCAAGATTCACATGTATCATATGATTCATAATCAAATGATCGTAAACTACCACACTTGTGTAATTTAGTCATATGTCTCTCACTTATATGGCCAAGGCAATAATGTCATATGTAAAATGATTTCACATTATCTCATTTTTATCTTTTACTGTCATTGATATTTAAAATTGAATTAGACATATCTAATATTTATATTTCATTGCATATTGTACCATAGCATAAAGCTTTCCATTCAAACTAATAGAACAATCACTGTTATTAAAATTTAAATGGAAACCAACTTTATTAAGACTAGAAACTAAAATAATATTCTTAGTTAATACAGGTATATAAAAACAATCATTCAATTCTATTAAATGCCCACTAAGGGAAGTTAATACATAAGTTCCTATGGCTCATACAGCAACTCTTGCTTCATTGCCCATGCGCAGATCCGACTCTCCTTCGTTGAGTTGTTTACTGTTCCTGAGACCTTGCATGTCAGTACATATATGTGAGCCTACAACCGGTATCCTTATATGTTATTATTAGAAACAATATTAATATCAATAACAAATATACCTAACATAGGTGGGGTATTGGATGTCTTCTTGTGCTTCAGTGACTCCAAATAGGCTTTATCGTTCCTCTTTCAATGGCCATCTTTGCCACGGTAAAAACATGTTTTGTTAAGGGTAGTCTCTTTAGCTTTCTTCTTGGCCACACCTCTCTTAAGTCTTGTGGACTTCTTCTTCTTTTGGTTCTTCCTCCTCGAATCAGAAGTCTACCAGCATCACATCCCTATTATCCTTACGGACATATGACTCAACTGTTTTGAGCAAGTTGTTTAGCTCAAGAATCTTTGTGGATAAATGATTCATCCGATTGTCAAACACAAACTATGAATAACTATCATTAAAACCAGTTAGAATTAATTCTATATTTAATTCATGATCCATTAAAAAACCTAATGAGGCCAACATCTCAATATAGCCATTTATCTTTAGTGCATATTGCACTAGAGATGTCTCCTCAGCCATCTTAGAGTGGAAGAGCAACCTAGAGGTCTCAAACCTTTCGGACGTAACTTGCTTGTCAAATAGCTCCCTCATAAGATAGACTATGGTATGAGCATCCATAAACTCATATTGGTTTTACAATTCTGGTGACATCATGGCCAGTATTATGTAGCTATCCATCTCACTATCATCGAGTACTTTCTATATGCCTTCTGATCACTATCAGAAGCATCAGCCCCAGGAAGATTGAGAAATGGTTCTTCTAATACGTAGCTTAGTTTCTTTGGGAACTATTCTTAGGTTTCTAAATGTTGGGCTTTGATCTTGCATCACATGCATCAAAAATAGAAAACAACAACGGATACGGAAATATAAAACAAGACCCAAAAAACCAAGAACTTTCAAGTGCCAATATATATAACTTTAACAAAACGTGGCTATAGTTTACAACATTACCCAAAGTGCTCACCAAGGCAGAACATGTTTTGGTAGCAATATTAGGAAAGAGAATGGTCGAAACGAACAACTGCTCAACAACATACCCATAATTTCAAGTCAGATGGCGGGAGAGAGAATGAACAAAAATGATTGTCAAAGGTTAACTTGGTTGACAAGGAATTAAAAGACGGAAGGGCTTGTTCTAGAGAAAAACAAAGACCAAAAAATAAACTATGGGGACTTCAAAAATAAAGGACATAGTTTAAGAACCCACACTACAATTACTCAAGAGTAACGTCTAATGTAGTATTCCGCTTACATATATTTAAAAAAGTTGTATAACTGCTAAAAAGCTAGACAAGTTATAATAAAAAGTTGTGATTCTCTCCCGTAATTCTCTCTAGAGAATTCTCCATAATCGGCGGCCATGACCACTCTCATGAAGCTTACCTGCTACACATCCACTGATACTTATCAGTGACTTGGCCGGAAAACCTGACCCCAGATGATTTTATACTAGAATTACGAATTCCTTTTCAGTTTTGTTAACTTTGACCGTCTTGGCGCATTGGTATATGTGGATAGAATTGAAGTTATTGGCTAACCAATAACACTAGTAAACTGAATGATTTAGTTGATTTCAGGATGAATTATCATATCGAATTCCTGCATAAAAAGTTGGATGTTGAAGGTGAAGGGAGAAGTACAAAACTCCAAAAAAGATTTAAGGGCCTTCGCATCTCACAATCTAAATCTCTAAGCCTAATAACGTTACTTCTGCTCTATACCTGACTTCAAAAACCTCGCAATTCAACTACCAAATCCAGTTGTGTCTGTCCTGCAGAGAGAAATAAACAAGGGTTGCTTGGGTTGTCTGCTTGGGTCGGGAGAGAAGAATATGAAATCTCACCACCTATTATTAGGTGGCTTGACCTTGTAAATTCGGACAATCCAATTAGATGTTGTGAATGCCTCTTCCAAGTATTCAAGTTTGATGTCCTTATTTCCTATCTCAACTCCCCTTGCACGATCATACCTACCAAAAAATGCCAATTGCGAGATTTAGTAATAACAACATAATCAGAGATTACAGATACCCTCTACAAGATCTACCTACTTTCATGCACAAATTGCACCAAATAGTGTACTGGTACATCCTATACATCCTAGAGGCGAACTGATAGCTTGAACAACAAAGCAGTAATGCTGCACTTACCCAGGAGGCTTGCCATACTCTGTTACCATCTCTCCAAACCGATAGTAGGACAGTTTGTACCTATGGCCAAAACAAATATATATCACTCTCAAATCCTAT
Source organism: Erythroxylum shatona (assembly GCA_027568895.1). Lineage (NCBI taxonomy): Eukaryota > Viridiplantae > Streptophyta > Magnoliopsida > Malpighiales > Erythroxylaceae > Erythroxylum > Erythroxylum shatona. The sequence goes on along the minus strand of JAOSBK010000007.1, from coordinate 6,534,188 downwards.
AATTTTTTATCATAATACGCAACTGATCCACAGTAATATAAAGAATATATGGATAAACTTTAAAACTGAGATTCAACATATAAAGCGGTTGTTCACTAATTATGATGGCAAACAAGGAAACTCCTGGACAACGAGATCAGGATAAAATGTCCCATTTGAAGCATTAGATGGATAGCATTAGGGAAAACATCATAAAATATTCTAAATGAATGATGGACCATAATAATTTACCTTCAGAATTTAGCAAAACCCAACTTTCAGGGACGAAGTAAATAAAAAAAAAAATTGAAGTCAATTTTTAGGAATGAAGTAAAAAGCTCAATAAAACAGTTAAATTTCACCCATCCAATCTTGAGTTTCCCACATTATATCACTTGAATCATGCTACAAGTTATTGAAATACCATAGATCCAATCAAGTTATTACGTACTATAGAGATCAAGATTTGATCACCTGCTTGAGTGAAGGCAAAGAGTGGAGAAAAAGGTTGAGCAAGAAATGGAAACTTAGCTCTAAACTAGCTACAATCAAATCTCGGTACCATCTCCCTCTTCAAATTTCAGAAAACTTTCAACAAATGACCATAGCAAATAAAATTTTCTTGAGACAATCTAAGTTTTTTTTCTAATCAAGGTTATCTAACAACAAAATGGCATTTCCTAGCATAAGATTTCAGTTTTGACACATCCTTCTGGTGCAGACTGGAACTCATTAATAAGTGTTTCGATTTTATACACTTGTTGTCTCCTGTTGTCCTTTCCTCATTCCATCTTATCCTTCTCTACCTGTTCGCTTACACTTACTCTTGCTGTCTCCCAACTTTTTCACCAACTTCTTGTCATTCAACAATGTATTCCATTCTTTGACTTGCATTAAATGTCTTGTCCAAGCCACAAGTTTCAAACTTCTTCTGTCCACAAGCAATGAACTCTATTCTGAGGGCAACAAAACCTTGAATTCTCAGATGATCAAATTCCTTTATGTCCCACCAACCCCCACCTCCACACCAAAACATGAAAGAAAAACCTATCCACCCAAACAGTATTGTTCAAGTACTATGTAAATTTGATGATATACCATGGTGTCAACAACCATAAAACTAAATCACTTATCATTGCATATTATACCTATGTAATCAATTTTAACTGCATTCCTAGTTCTGATAAACTAAACCGAATCTTCGGTCAGTACTTCAGATTCCAACACTATAATCCAAACAGGTCACAGTAAAACAAAGGAAAAATATAAAGGAGACTAATCTATTTCAAATTCTATCTCATGAAGAAACTAGTATTACCATGAAGTGCAAGTATAGGACAGAAACTTACATAAGACAGTTCAACATCTTGGGAGCTGCACCTTTGTCCACACGATACTCTCCATTAACAAGATAGTCTGGTTCCTTAATTACAGGGAATACTCCACCTCCAATTCTCACCATCCACAAAAACCTGGTGCAAATAAATAAAGTTAGTAGATAAAAGATACATCAAGATGGCTACAAGAACAAATTTATGCATGGTGATCAATGATCTTGTAGCTAGCGTTTCTTAGTGGATGGAGGAGGGAGGGAATCTGTTCCTTATGGCCGTATTGAAGGAGAGGAAAGGGGCAACTGAACCTATTCAACATGAAGTTCATGGATTAGACTATGTATGATTCCATACTTCTACAGCAAGATGGAGGCTTACTTATTAATATCATCGGAAGAATACCCAGTAACACCACCAAAGACGACTAACACATAGTCCACATCAAGTGATCTCATTATATCATAGGCTTCATCTTCATAAGAAGACATTGCACGTCCAACCGTAGCGATGTGGGTATTATTCCAGGTATTATTGTCAACAATAACTGTTCTGTTTCCCATGGCACTTATCTGATAACCATAATCCCACCATGACATAACCTTTGCATTAGGAGGAGTGTTTTGTCGAAGCCAAAAGTATGCCTCACGATAATCATCAAAGATGACCCTACCCCCATGGGCACCTCTTGCAGCCAAGACAATTGAGGGAGATGAGTA
>JAOSBK010000007.1:6461659-6477844 GCA_027568895.1 Erythroxylum shatona | reverse complement strand
AATAATAATAATAATAATAATAATAATAATAATAATAATAATAATAATAATAATAATAATAATAATAATAATAGTACTAATAAAAATACCCAGAACTCAAGATATAGGGAAAATAAATGCAAATAGTATTAATAATACTAATCCCAAATAATAATAATAATAATAGTAATAGTAATAATAATAATAAAAACAGTAGAATAATAAGAATAATAATAAATTTTTTTAAATATAATACGAATAAGAAAAATAATACAGAAAAACTAAAGCTAAAAAGAGACTCAGGAAAAGGGTATTAATAGTGGAATACCACTAATAAAATAATAATAATAATAATAATAATCTCACTAAACTCCTAAGCAGAATAAAAATAATGAAAAAATATGAATAATCCAATAACTTGGATAAAAAGAATAAAAGACTAAAGAAAATAATGAGAAAATGAAAGGTAACGATAAACTTAGTAAAAGGGTAAAAATAGAAGAATATGATAAGGATAACTAAAATAATACTAAAAATAATAGTACATGGGAAACAATTTATACGACAGAACAAAAGGTAAAGTTAATTTAAAAGGTGTAGCAGTATTTAACAATAAAACCAAGCAAGGAAGACATAAAACGCCTATGGAAAGGGCATGTGGAAAAAAAAATGCAAATCACTTGGATCAATAAGAAAATGCAAGGAAAAATATCAAAACACACTGGGAAGAACTTTGTCTTTTAGCAAACCTCAACCGTGGATTATGGTCTTGAAGGCTTTTACTAAATGATGAAGAGTTAGGTAAAAGGAAAACAAACAGCTTCGTGAATGTCTCGAATAAATATCTGCGCAAGGATATAGAGTGTGCACTCAACGGAACACACAAGGAACGGTCGGCCGTCGCTTTCTTATTGCAGCGAATATGTCAGGCGGCTCAAAAAGGGTGTACATCAGACACACAACATTAGACGCTTAGCCAAAATAAGCAACATGAAGTCAAACGTTCCAGCGCCATCGAAAAAGGTGAAAAGAAAGAGTAGGACTATGGGACAAAACGACTGGGTGAGCTCTGGACAGAAAAAGTAACACTAAAGAAGATCGCCAAAACTATTCCTACGCTGAAAAACCCATGAGCTTCATCCTCCTCAACAACTAAAGAACAACCACCAAAACTGACCAAAACTCCCGACTAAAGAAAATAACCCCCATTACCAACACAAACTAACGCTCATAACTCAAGGGAACAGGCTTAGGAAAGAAATAGCTACAAATCCAAATAAACAACGTAAAAAGCACAAAGTGTACGATGCACACCTGGGAACTATCTGGGGCGGTGTCCTTATGTCCTGCATATATTAACAAAACAATACAACTATTTATTACCTTCACCGAATGGAGGATCTTCGAGAATATGTTGGCAACAAAATAGATTGCCTGCATGTTCTACAGCCCTTGAACTTTTCAGATATTGAGGAGGCACTTTCAATTGCTTGAACTTGCTCTAACTTTCCTGAGAAAAGCTAAAAACAGGCAAGAAAAATATTGAAGTAATCCAGCAATGTTACCCATTGAAGGTTTAGTAAGCTCTTCCTTGCACACCACCGTCTTTGGAACTAAACGAGGATGCTCGGGAGCTCTACCTTGAACAGTCCCCACGCTCGCTTTCTCTCTCTCTCAGGACAAAATCCTACCACCTATCTATTCTAATTAAATTAAACACAAGGTAAAATAGGCCTGTGCAAGTTTCAAGCCCAGAGGGCTTTCACTTGAGGGGGTGTGTTAGAAAATATATAAAACCAATTGAGTTGGCCTCACACAACAGCTTAAGCTATTGTGATGAAATGGTCATTTAATAATTATACATTAAATAAATCTCAAAATAAATTATTCCGCTAATTTCCAATAATTTTCGTGACAAAACATAGATAAGCAATCAAATATGATGCAATTGTCTTTCAAATTTCAGAGGAAAAAATACACCTAAAAAATTAAACATCAATTCAATGTTAGGTTAGGTCGGGTTTGGATCTAAATATATTTTAAATTTGGCGATTCAGGAGAAACTCCATAACTGTGACTGCTACGGTGGTGGGCTGGTGGCATCGGGCTATTACTGATAATGTGGTGGTGGTCGTCAAATGGTAGGAGAGGAAGTGGCGACGACAATGAAAGAAGAGAGAGCGTGAGTAGGAGAGAAAATAAATAGAGTAGAAATAGCAGTATCAAACAAAATAGATCTATAAAGGCCAATACCAATAGCCGGCATTAGAGCATTATTCTCTGTATCATTTTTCAGCTGATACGCTAAGTACCGGCCAATATAAACTGGGACGACGTGAGGTTCATTACAAAATTTGGCGTATCATATGCGTGGCCATATTTGTGTAAGATTATACATGGTTGATATTGTACTTATTAATTGAAATTTTATTTTAATTTCTATATAAAAAAAAGTACGTTACTTTTAGAAAAGTTGGTGTTATGCTTTTCTTGTTAATTAATTAAAAAATAAGTCATTTCCCTATCCTCTTGCTTTTGCAATAATAATAAATAATGTGTTATTGCTGTCTGTCTGTCTATGACTGTGACTATGATTCCTTCTTACCAAAAGCAGTGAATGAAAACTAAACGGGTGTGTGTGTGTGTTGTGTTGTGTATAGGACTGACTAGACTTATCAGGTCCACCTTATTCAATCAAAGACAAAAGGCTTTAATACTTGAGCTTCTGTCCTGTTCATGGATCCCAAGGTCCCCTCCAATCTATCACCGCCACAACCACCACCACCATCACATGTAGAGCAACAACCACAACCATTCTCCAACTTCTTCCCCCCACAAAGACAGCCCAATATGGGAGACAACAAAAACGACAGACCGGCTGAAATCAAAGACTTCCAGATTGTTATTGCAGACAAAGAAGAGCAAAAGAAACACCTGGCACCTAAAAAAAGTTCTAACAAAGACAGGCATACCAAAGTTGAAGGTAGGGGTCGCAGGATTAGGATGCCTGCTCTTTGTGCCGCTAGAATCTTTCAATTGACCAGAGAATTGGGTCACAAATCTGATGGAGAAACCATTCAGTGGCTTTTACAACAAGCTGAACCTTCTATTATTGCAGCTACTGGTAGTGGGACTATGCCTGCGTCTGCTTTAGCGGCTGCTGCTACTGGCTCTGTTTCTTCTCACCAGGCTACCTCTCTGTCCGCTGGTTTGCATCACAAAATTGATGAATTGAGTGGGTCCAGTGCTATTAGGACCAGTTGGGCAATGTTAGGCGGCAATATGGGGAGAACACATCAAGGATTATGGCCCCAGATTGGGGGCTTCGGGTTCCAGACACCGTCTACCACTGGTCCATCAACTTCTAATTTGGCGAGTGAGAGTTCTAGTTATATTCCGAAAATTGGGTTTCCTGGGTTTGACTTGCCTGGAAATAACATGGGTACTATGAGTTTTACCTCTATGTTGGGTGCGACTAGCCAGCAGTTGCCTGGGTTGGAGCTTGGGTTATCGCAAGATGGCCATATTGGGATGTTGAACCCACAGGCTTTGAGCCAGATTTATCAGCAGTTAGGGCACGATAGAGAGCAGCGGCAAAATACCAACAAAGATGATTCTGAAGGATCTGGACAGTAATAGATGGATGAAGGATTAAGCATTGTTGCTCTAGAGGCTTGAGAGTGGCCGAGTGACTTTTGTAATCAGTTTCTGCTGTCTAATTGGTTTTTGTTAAATGTCAGAGGAAAGTACTGAAGCAGATACCTGAGAGAATTCGGTAGAGGCTAGATTTCAGCTTGCCACTTTCTTCTCCTCACTTGCATCCATCAGCCCCTTATATACAGGTGCTTTTGTGACTCTTTCTCGCTTTTTCTTTGTTCTTGACCTTGGTTTTGGGGAAGCTTGTTGGTCTATTAATACTTGTACTGGTTTTCCTCTGTGTGGAACCTGCAGGTGGATTTGTAAGCAGCCGAGGTGCTCCGATTTGGGATATCTTCATATTAGAGATTCAGATATGTGTAGATTATATGTAAGGCATCTTTAATTATCTATTCTTCTGTTGGCCTGGATCAAGAGGTGATCAATTTGTTTTGCGATTGCAAAGAGAGTTCTACAACCTTACTTGTCCAATTTGTATCTTAGATGTGGTAAGACTTTTTAATCATCAAAAGGTAGGTGACTAGATGGGCAATTAATTATGATGTTAGGCTTTCTCTCACATGAATTCAACTTTCTGCCTTTGGCTTATAAAATGATATCTCAATTCCAGTACCCGTTGAAGCTTCAAAAGATTTGTTTGCCTTTCCCCTCTTATTTGGCTCAGTTGCAATTGTCTCATATAATTTGATTCATTCCTAAAGGAGTCAAACTCCATTTATATATCTTACTCTTGGACTTTTGGGAAGTTAGTTCCATACATGATGATCCCTATCATTTATGTCCTCAGTCCTTGATTTCTTTCAAAAGTTGCACTCTTGTAAATGTTCTGGAGAATGCTGTAATTTCTCAATTGGTGGACAGCTTCCAATACATGCACTATAATCGTAATTGTTTTGTCTCATATGACAATGGCCTTGGAACTTTATGGAGCAAGCCATTTCTGTCATAAATTCACGAGATCAAATTGTTTAACCTAAGTAGCAGTTTACATTCCAAGCCTGGTTCTAGGGACTAGCATTCAGGACGCGCAAAGTTTTCTGTATGCTTGCCATCTCATTGTGATAATTATCCATTCATTTGAGATAAAAATTTCTCAAATCTGAAAGTAAGCTTAGTCAGAAATATGTTGATGTCGGCATTGCTTAACTCTGTTACTCTCAGTCTCTGCTGGCAATTTCTTTTGGCAAGTCATTTTTTCGATTTTTCTGAAGCAAGAAGTTTTCAAGATAGTTCTTTGAATGAAATGGATGTCTCTGTCAAAGGAATACGAATTAATAGTTCCCTGAATTCTGGATGACAAGATTTCTGTTATGGCATAAGCTTATAATTTCCCATAGCATGATCTGACAGTGAGGACTAGAGATAAGTAGTTTTTTGTTGATTACATCAAGCTAGATAATTGTTTTAGATGTCATTGTCTTAAAAGGAACAGTTAATCTGTAACATGTGATGAATGGGTAGAAAAATCTTCCTTTTGAACATGTTCTCCTTTAACAGGCTACTTTGCAATAAAACTATTAACTTATGAACTTTTATTTTTGGTATGTTGTCAGAATGTTTTCTGTTCATATTTCAACTTTTAATATGATGTATAATTGTTGCCCATATGCTACATATATTTATGGACTCGTTTCTGTTTCATTGATTTGCTTCCAGTCTTGCCTTTTGTGATAGTTTGCTGCCGTGATGGTTCAGATAGAACATGGAAAATTAAAAGTCTACACACAGTTAATTTTCCCAGATGGTGGAACTGTACACTTTCTGTAATGGAACACTTAAACAAAAAATAAATGCTAGGATAGAAATCTGAGGTCATGAATTTTGAGATAAGGTGCGATTATTATGTTTTCAAATGTGTCAGCACATACTATCCATTAAGCAGGAGGCGTATATATCTGAATACAGTTTGTATGTTTCATGATTTTTCAATAAGCAGCATCACTGTATTCATTGTTGACTTTGTCCTTTCAAGTCTTCCTGTGTTTGGCATTGATCTGTTGCAGAGTAGCTTTTCTATACTTATTTCTGCTTTCCTTTTTTTGGCAATTTTGGTGCTGCGGTCCCTATGATTGAATATGAGAAAAAAAATATGCGCATATGCTTTCCTATATTTACCTAAACCCCTAGATGTCACCAGCTCTCTGAATTTAACAACTAAAGTGTTCTTGTTCTCGTACTCTGCGTAGCAATCTTGTTCTTGTATATGTAAGAAATATAAGCTTATTTTCACTGCAGTTTAAACCAACTTCATCCAAATTAAATTTTTGGTTTTCCTACGACTTTTCTTAAAAGCTCATGCGTTTGAATCTTGTATGAGATGTTGGTGGGAGCGTATCAAATCTTTTAACGAAATGAGATTACTTTTTAAATTGTCTGTTGAAAGCATGATTGATGGTGTTCCTCGTTCTTTACTTTCATAATGGGGTAATGATCTATCCCATATCGTCTATCCTTTTGAGGATACTTTTTGACCACTATATCCTTTCCAAAACCCTATATGTATTCTTATATTGTCCTATATGAAAACTAATTAATAAACTGTTCATTTTAATTAATGATTGTAGCAAATTCATATAAAATAATCATAAATAAACACAATAATAACAAATGAAAGTAAGAAAAGAGGAGAAAATCGATTTATAGTAATAACATATATGGTGGTTTAAAACAATACTAGTTGTTATAGTGGCTAGTTTTGAGAACATATATTGATCAAACTATTATACAACGCTGATTGGTTAGTATAGTTACCAGTATCGTCTTTTAAACTCTCAAGGACATTGATCTACTAGTATACGTTAATTATGCCCATAAAACCTTAAAACCCTGATATTGGTTACTCAAAATCACTATATTAATCAAGAAATTTTCGTGAGATAAGTTTTTGAAAACTTATCAAGTTCTTTGGAAGATTAAAACACTCTCTTTTGACAAAATTTGATCCAAAATAATTTTAAGGATTTCCCAAAAGGTTTTTGAAAGATTAAGAGGGGTTTTCTTTAAAACCTTCTAAATTTTCTTCTGAATCATAACAAAGTATATGCAATATGAGCTTCATGTAATAATTATACAATGATTGAAACTATAGGTTATTGTAATGACCAATATAAGGTTCTAAAAAGGATTACAATGAGTTGATAAATTTTGATGTCCTTGATTCCTCCTTGTTTTTGATTTGTCACTTGAATTTTCTTAAAGCTCTCTTAAGTTGCATACGTGCTCTACTTTGCTCATCTTTTTCATCTTTAGAGTGCTCAATTCATTTAATTGAATCTTTTGTTCCCTTTTCCCTTCTATTAAACTTCATTTTTGCTTATTTCATTCAATTCACTTGCTTCTTACCTAACTTGAGAGTTATTTCTTTCCTAATCCATTAATTGTTTGGATTTTTAGGAATTTACAATGTTTTTTTTTAGTTTGTTTAGTTCCTTAAAGAACTTGAGAAGAATGTAAAGAGTGGTAAAAGATAAGAGAGTATGAGATTAGCATCAAGAATGCTAATCAAATAATGAAAATATGAGTTATTTGAAAAAAATTCCTTTACTAACTTCTTTTTGAGCTTTTAAATATGTCTAGAAAAGTGTTTTAACACTGAACAAAGTGAAATACAATATGTATTCTTGTGTCAATTATGCAACAACAATTTCAAAGGATGAATATGACATATGATAAAGTGAAAGACATGTTGAAGAAGCAAAACCATCAAATTAATGAATTCCAAAGGAAATCACCCCCTAGAATTCCTAATTAGGGAAGAAATATTAGCGTAATCCAATTATCCCAATGGAAGTTGAGGAAGAGAGTGAAGATTTACTTGTTGATGAATATGATCTAGAAATTAAGGTTAAAAGGTCTTATATAGGCCTAGGAGAGTTATTAGGCATAATTGGGTGCCTAGAGTTCGAGATGGTGTGGATGGAATCTTAGCAGTATAAGGATGAACATAACCTACTTTAAAAGTATAAATAATCTCAAAGCTTATTTAGAGTGGGAGATAAAGGCATAATTAATCTTTGATTGTCATAATTATTATGAAGAGAAAAAGGTACAGATGATTTTAGTAAAGTTTATTGATTATATCATTATTTATTGGAATCAATTGGTGAATAATAAGAGGAGTCATGAGTGGCCCAATAAAGAGGAGATTTGTGCCAAATCATGATTATATAGATTTATATTACAGGTTGAAATGTCTCTCCAGGAGGACGATCTTAAAGAGATAGACGCTCTTAAAGAGATTGAGATGGTCCTAATTTGAGCCAATGCATAAGAGAATATATAGGAAATTATAAAAGGTCTTTGAATATGTTAAATCAAGACATAGCTGATGTACTAGATTCACAACATTGTTCAAAGTTGAAAAAGATAACGCATATCAATGTGAATGTAGAGAGGTAGTCAAAAATAAAGGAGTATCAAAGGATCCTATTAGTAGTAGTAACTATAGAGGCATAAGGTTAAAACAAAAAATGTAAAGATAAGTAATCCTCTTCCCAGCCTTTCATGATCATTTATTTTCCCATCGTTTAGTTGCTCTCTACTTCTCTTCGTAAGTGGTGAGGGCTTTTCACTCATTCCTACTTTCTCATCCTACCTAGTTATTTGTTGTTTTTTTAATGGTTTTTCATATTTCTTGTAAATAACTCTTTTGTTTTTCTCTTTTTGGCTAATGTTAGACCTTGCTCCTCTCCTTAAAAGTAGCAACAACCAAGAAATACCATTCTACCCACAAGCTCCTCCATCTTCTTCCTCTTCCTCTGGGATCTAGACCCCTATAGTTCCCTTGGAGAATCAAAAGAACATAGATGCCATTAAAAAGGATACATGGTCGAAAGTTGTTGGTAAGGAGGCTTCTAGCTACATGCTAACTTATTTATTTCTTGGTTACTTACAGAATGTTATCTCTCTTCCCTTGGATGTCTTGAAACATGGTGCAAACAAATGGAAGAACTCTCTATTAGGGTACTTCATTTGTAAAAGACCATCTCTTTTCTTGGTTAAAAATGGATTGAGAAAAAATGGTTGAATATAGTATTAGACAAAGTCCTAATTAGCCAAGAGGGCTTCTTCATCTTCTCCTTCACCACACAAATATTAGCTTCTAAGGTCCTAAAGCTTGGACCTTGGTTTTGTACATGTTAGGAAACCCCTAATTCTTTATACTTTAAGACTAGACAAGGTTTTAGACAAAAGGAACATCAATTATGTGCTAGTGTGGGTAAATTTCTATAATATTCTTTTAGAATATTAGAGCACCATTGGTCTGAGCTATATAGCTAGCTTAATTGGAAAGCCACTAAACCTAGAAAAAACTACTGCTCGAGTAAGGAGGATAGGTTATACTAAGGTGTGTATTGAAGCTAAGATAACTAAATCACTTTTTAAAGTTCTTAAACTTGAAAGGCTAAATGAAATAGATAATCTCTCTTAAATTGAAATCTCTATAACCTACCAATGGAAGCCTCAACTGAAAAGCAAAAATGAATGGAGTCTTACCAGTAGAATTCTCAATAATGGGAAGCTGATGGAATAACTTGATGAAAACCCAGATAAGCCAAAGGATGGAAATATTGAAGAAGTGCAAGCTAATTTGAACATTGAAGAAATGCACTCTGAGCAACAAAAGGAAAAAAAATATAGAATATGGAAATTACAAAACTACACCTTGAGGAAGAAGCCACTGAAATACTCCTTACCATTAAAACATCTGAGCAAGTAATAATCACCAAAGGCAGTGTGACTGTAGACAAAAGAAAAGCCCAACACTACAAGAAAATTAGAAATTAGCAATGGAAAATTACTAATAGAAATGAAATCGTTGCAAATTGCGTACAAAAATATAATTTACGTTGGTAAAATTGGCGAGAAAAACGTCGTTTAGCAGCAGTGGTAATATTCATCGGTAAATATGGAGGCAAATCATTTCGAAAAAAATTTTGGCAGTATAAAATGTCAATCGGTAAAGAAGGCGAGAATTGTTGGCCGAATAAAAAAGTTGACTTTACCAACGAAAATTTTTTCACCAGTAAATTTCGTCGGCAAATTTTCAAGATAAACGTCATCGTCTGCTTTGGCTTCAACATTTTAAAATAAATCAAAACGACGTCATTTGGTTTAACTCACCCGAAAGCTCCTCCCCTTGTGTCTTCTTCTTCGTCTGCTTCATCTCTCCCTTATTTTCTCGTGAAATTTTCTTCTATCCAGATTCTCTGTCGTGGACTCCTCTTCTACTCGTCGGTGTTTGTCTTCTTTGGCCACTATCATTGTGTCCTTTGGTGAAGGTATTTTTGCAGCCATTGTTATCTGTTTTTTCGTATGTTGTATGAAAGTTTGGGTTTTTGATTAGTTTCGTTTATTTGTTTATTTTGTGATTGGAAACAATTTTAAGGTGTAAATGTTAGTAATGGAAGGGACAAGACGTAATTTTGGTTGTGATGTTGAGATGAATTCCTGATGCTTGTAAGGTGTTTGAAGAAATGCCTATTATGTTGATGTTTATTGTACGAGAGTGTTCTGCATAATTTAAATTAATAGAAATCTATTCCTTTAAATGATGGGAGTGTTATAACTTTGATACAAGTCTATATAATGAAAAAATGGATCATTCCTACATTGAAAAAATGATTTCAATTGTTTTTTATAGTTTAGTATAGTGTAGTATTGTGGAGCTTATAAGAGAGTGGTATTTTGGCCATGTATTGGAAAACGAATAAATAGCTTATTAAAAGTTAGGGTTTTGGTTTTAGCAAGTAGAGGAGGTCTAAAAGAGAAGTTATTTGGCCAAGAAAACATCAAAAAGTTACTTTGAAACTATTTTTCATTATTCTTGATCAAAAGTTCACCATTCTTTGGAGATAGAGGAAGGATTCAACAATTCTTTGGAGATTTTTAAGATTCAAGAACATGACTTCTTTATATTGTTTTTTAATTGTTTTTGTGTTGATATTCTTTATGTGTTTATGAACTAACATTGATTTAGGTGGGAAGAACCTAGGATGTGATACACGTTTGAAGATTTGATTGTAGTTATGTCGATATCAAATTGAAAAGATTCTTACATATATTAAATGTAGGTCATATTATACAATCTTTGAGATCACATTCGCATATCATCAAACCTCACCACATCAAATTCTGCATTCAATAAGTGGGATGGAGACCCAAAGCCAATAGATCGTCTAATTTGTGAAAATTTCAAGTTTAAATTACGAAAATATCACATTATTCTTAATTTACCTTGTAGCTTTATCAGATACGTAAGAAACACAACATAAAAATTATGTTTTAGTGATCAGGATAAGGTAAGTGGGTAGTAACTGGAGAAGGTCTGAGGAGTCAAATTTCACTTTCACTAATAAATCCAATTAAAAAGCATTAAAGTAAAATGAATTGATTACCACATTTTTATATATTAATAACTCCATATAATGAAAGGTAACTTTATTACTGATCATACAGTAGTAAGGCCCGCTTTCCCATTAATTACATTTTGTACATTATACATTAAGATAGTGGAATTTAGTAAATCGTATAGATGCTAAGAGTATAAAAATGACAAAACGCATGGATTGATATATCATTACACGTTAGTTACATAAATATTTATTTATAAAATAAAACAAGTAGTGTATATTAAAGATGTATTCATAACTAAATTCATTTACATTAAAACAAAAACAATATGTTTTCAATCTATAATAATGAAAATTAAGGAGCTATATAAATCATGATCAAATAAAAATGTTAATTTTGCTTACGCATATAGGTGTAACGATTTTGCTAGTTTGTCCATATTCACCAATGTTTAGTATATAAAAAAGTATAAACATCGTTGAATTCCTTTAAGTCATGCACAGTAAAAGGTTCGTCATTTTTATGTGTTTTCAAGTGGAGGAGGTATAAAAGAGAAGTTATTTGGCCAAGAAAACATCAAAAAGTTACTTTGATACTATTTTCCATTATTCTTGATCAATCCATACATGGACAACCTTTAAGGAATACACCATCAAGGTATACATAAGCTTTTTATATGCAGCTAACACCAGCTTCCCAAGTAATGATCTTTGGCAAAAGCTAAACCTCCTCTTAAATATGTTGAATGTACCTTGTCTGATCCTTGGAGATTTCAACTTCACCTTATTTGATTCAAAAGCTGATGGAGGTATGGAATCCATAGGCCTTTGAAAAGCTTTCCAAGCTTGCATTCAAAATCTTGAAATCACTAACATGAGCTACCAAGGTAATCACTTCATTTGGCAAACAAGTAATAAGGGAAATGGTTAAGCTTGATAGGGCTTTTATAAACCATAAATGGATGATGCAGTTCCACACTGTTAAGGCTAAATTTGGGCACTCATTGGTTCCTATTGAAATTTATAACTTAGCAAGCTAGGTGAGGATCACCTCTTTTAGATTCCTTAATTTCCTAACTACTTACAATGGATTTCAGGAGGTTATTTAATAGGTAATCCATATGAATTTTAATGAATAAGAGCAACATGGGTATGTATAAAAGCTTAAATTAATTAAATGAAACCCTAAAGAGCTTTATAAGAGGATTTAGTAGATAAAAGGATGGATATCTTAACTACTAGCAGAAATCGTGAGATTGCTAAACATCAGTTTTATAAGGATCCTGATAACCTAGAGCTAAGGAACAAAGAAAATCATGCACGGGATGAATACCTTCAAGCTTTAAACTCTCACCATTTGACCCTAAAGCAAAAATATAAAGTGCAATGGTTATAGGAAGGAGATAGATGCACCAAGTTCTATTTCAAAGTAATCCTAGCAACAAGAAGTGTCAAAGAAATAAACTGCAATGAGAATGAAGATGGTGTGATGGTTTGCGGTAAAAAAACATTAAAACACTTAGCTATGAAATATTTCATCAGTCTGTTGGGAGCAAGTCCAATTGGATGTACTATAACTCAAGGTCTACAAGCTTTGCTAAAACCAATGATTACTTATGAACAAGTATTATTCCTCTGTAAGGAATTTACTTAGATAATGAGGAGATAACTCTTAAATCCTTGAATCCTAATAAGGCCCTATGGCCTGATGGCTTAAATGGCTACTTCTTCTAGAGTTCCTGGAATTGGATAAAAAAATCAGACTTCAAAAGCCATCTTGGAATTCTTCTCCAAAGGTTCTCTTATTAAGTCTATTAATTAAACTTATATGACATGTTCTTAAATGATTATGAATTTCAGTGCAAATATCGAAGAATGAAGGAGAATCGGAGGAAGCCTGAGGCAAAAATGCCACGATCGTGACAGAACCGAGATGGAGCTACCACGATTGTGACCAATTTGCCACGATCATATATAACAGAAGGTGAAATCAAGTGCTATGATCGTGGCCTACACAAAAATAGATGTGGACGACCTTTTGGATGTAAGTTTTCAAGGGACTTTTTGGACTCGAAAAAAAACCCTAGGGTTGCCCATAATAGAAAAGAGTATATAAAGAAAAGAAAAGAACCCTAAAAGGAGCTCTCCATTCTGCCACTTTAGGAAAAGGTTCAAAAGGAGACAAGGGAGAAGAGGAAGAAGAGGAGAGGGCTTCCGATGTTGTTGCCTTCCAGAGTTATCCCAATCCCTTTCCAAGTGACAATTTTGTTCATCTTGTTCGTTCTTTTATGAACGTCTGTGATGGATATGAATATGTTTGTGGATTTGGATTCAATGATGATGTCATAATTTTCTTTAGGGATTTTGACTTGATTTGATGTTAATCTAATCGTTTTTGTGTTATTGCAATTGGGTGTTGTGATTAATTATTGTAGCTTCACGTTTTGGTAATAAATCAAGAGAGTGAACCGAATATGAGACTATTAGGTTGTTTAATGAAAGTTAAATAATCTAATAGATCATGCAATTAATCAAATCAGTAATTGTATGAAAAAAGACTCGATAGTTTATTAGAAAGCTTAAGAAACAATTAGGTTAGGGTTGTTTATAATTGAGAGATTACATGTTTGGTACTAAACTTAATTAAGGTTTATTAATTAGGGTTTGTGATTATAACTTGAGAAAGAGTAATCTTCCCTTTGATAATCTAGAACTGACACCATAATAACACATAAATGGTTTTGTTAGCAATGATCATAGGAAAAATCTCATCTTTTATAATTTTGTAAATTCTTTTGTGTATTTTCCCATTGTCAATTTGGTGTTGCTTAAGTTGATTTCTTTTTCGTGTTAATTTACGAATTAATTTTCTGTCAATCATATTCTTGTGTTTACTTTTCTGTTCTATTTTTATTTTTATTTTATTAATTCATTAAGTCTTAGATAACTTAGGATTAGATTAGTTCTCAACTCCTCGTGGGATCGACACCTCACATACTATAATTGACAACCTGTGCACTTGCAGTATTCTGAGGGTTTTAAATACATTAAAACTTAGCATCACCAAGTAGCAGGAGGAAAGATAGAGTATTGTGTATTACCAAAGGGTTACGCTCCTGTCACGCACTTGAGCTTTGCATATGATATAATTATATTCACCAAAGGGCATCAATGATCTCTTACTACTTTGATGAATTTTCTACATACATATGAGGAAGTAAGTGGACAAAAAATCAACATGACCAAAAGTTTTTATGTTTCTTTGAAGCATATGAGCCAATATCACTCCCATTTAATCACAGCTATCACTAAAATTCGAAAGGACCAGCTAACTTTCAAATACTTAGGATGTATGTTGTTTGAGGCCTGACCAAAACTATCTTATTTTTAGCACATAATAGATAAAATTGAGTTGAGGTTAAATGGTTGGTATCAAAAACTTCTTTCTTCGGCTGGTCAAATGATTCTCATCAACATGTCTTATCTGTAATTCCATTACATGATCTCTCTACTTTCCAGTTGGCCAAAAAAGTCATTCATCATATTGAACAACGATTTGCTAGATTTTTTGAGGGACGTAAGGAAGAAAGGAATAAAAGACGTTGGCAGAATTAAAGGAGCCTTACTCTTGCAAAAGATGAAAATGGACTAGGGTTTTCTTCATTAACTGATTTGGATCAAAGTTGTTTGTAAATTATGGTGGAAGCTACATCGCCAAAATGGAATACAAAAAAGTCAGCAATGGAAATGCCTAAGGCAAACCTCTGATTTTTATCAACTCATACTAAAATCATAATAGCGGATGGATCGAGTTCTTTTTGGTGCAATAACTAGTCAAGAAAAGGTATTCGACATTCATATTATGAAGGACCAAATGAGCTACCTTATGGTTTTACTTTAAAAGGCTTCTTCAACAAAGTGCCTATTTAGAATGGGCTTTTGGAAGGTGAATAAACACTTTTTTTCACCATAAAAGTTATTTTTAAGAAAAATGAGTGTTTGGCTGTAAAATCCAATAACACTTTTTTAATAGAAATGACCTTTTTGGAAGATAAAATACAGCTTTTTAATAAGCTCAAATTTGGAGCTTCTCAAAAAAGCGCTTTTTCAGGTAGATTTTTCAAATCAACTAAGGAACTTTTTAGTCCCTTTTGCCTTATGTTTTACACATAATACCCACAATACTCACAAACTCATCTTCTCATTTATTATCTATTTAACTATTTACTCAACTTGAATATTCATTTTGGGATTTATATAATATTATTTATTTTTATATGTTTTAATATTTATTTTTTATATTAGTTTTATTTCCTACAAGAAAATAAGGCATCTTTTTAAATAATTTCCTACAAGATGGTTATTTAAAATTTCCTACAAGATGGTTTAAAATTATATAATAATTAATTTATTGTGTTTTGCATATTGTTTAATATACTTTAAATAATTTTTATATGCATAAATAATTTTTATTACAAAATAAAATATAAATAAAGTTAATACAAGTATTTTTTATTTTTATGTTGCTAAACGGTTTACTGCATGAAGCTCCTTTTTAATTGACAGCCAAACAGTCAATTAGCTTCTTAGAAAAACTCGTCTGAGAAAAGCTTTACTGGAGAAAGCTCTACTAATATAAGCTTATCCAAACAGGTATTAATGCCTATTCTGATATAGAATGCTCCTCCTTTATCTTGGCTGAAATTAAATATCAGTGGATCAAGTCTTGGTAATCCAGGTGTTTATGGAATTGGCTATACAAACTCTAATGGTGGCTTTCAATTTGCAGGTTCAAGATATGTTCAACATGTAGCACCCCATTTCCGCGAGACACGTGCCCGACATCCTAAGTGATATCCGAGATCGTCCCCCGTGAGGGTGGCATGCTAGAGTACTTAATCAGTCAAAACTCTATATAAATTTTTTTATTCTTTTGGAAAACAATATACGCATACACATTGTATAATATTTTCATAATACATTCCTTAAGACAAAATTTGCAGAAAATTCAATTTAGTACAAAAATAAAGAAATACAATGCAGACGTGAACTGATCCCGATCTCTATCTCTCACTTGCATGCAGTAGATATACTCTCGTTTGCCTAACGGGGTATTTTTCTGATCCTAAAAAATATTTGCAAATTTTGGGTGAGTTTTGCGAACTCAATGAGTGACCATCATCGATGGCTCACCCAG
>JAOSBK010000007.1:6445064-6461559 GCA_027568895.1 Erythroxylum shatona | reverse complement strand
TTCTGTCCACTGCAACCAAACACATTGTCCCCGAGACGGAGACAGTTTTTTCTGTTCTGTCAACCACAACCAAACAGATCATTGTCTCCACTTTTTGTTCTGTTCCGTCTCCTCTGTCTCCGTCTCCACCTACTGGAGACAGTAACCATACGGACAGTAATGGCCATTAGGTGACCGAATCACTTTATGTCATTAGCTAGTGAAAGATAGAATATACGAGCTAAAAAGAAGAAGAAGAGGAAGAAAATGTACTCCACACGCGACCTTAAGCCACAAGCTGATAAAAACTTAAAATAGCTGTTTTGTTACAAAGTTTTAGAGATTATTGTGTTGAAAGTATCTATTAGATTAAGTAGACCCAACCCCAAATCTCACATTTATATTTGATTCCGTCTTGCGAAACTGGAACCATGTATATGTAATTCCAAACAGTCCAAACATGGCCCCTGAATCCAAATGAGCGCGGTTCTTTTACTTTATTCCCACCAGAGCCTTAGCTTTTTAGTAAGATATTTGAGTCACCAAACGCCAAATGGCAACGGCCACGTGTTTCGAACTTCTTTAAAATAGTTTTGCTTGTTTGTACTTGAAATACCATTGGAGATCCGATTAAGAAGCAAGTGGATTTCATCGGCAAACTCGGCAAGACATAACGAATGGCTCCTTTCAACGAGATACAGTAAATGATTGCTAAGGTTGGAGATACACATTTATATTTGTCGATGGTACCACTGAAAAGTCAAGAGAGAATCTAATTTTAACTACAACAAAATGAGTATACATTTTTATATTTTAATTTTCTAAAAATTAAAATCACTTTAATTCTATAAAATAACTAACACATAAATTATAATAAAGCGTGAATTTTAATTTGTAATAAAGCGTGAATTTTAATTCGTACGTTATTTCAAAATTTTATAAATTTCTTGACATATTCTTTGAACCGTTTCTAAAATCGTTTCATCTCATTATTATTATTATTATTTTAATTTATTGTAGTATTATAACATACTATTTATTATTATTATTATTATTATTATTGTACAAATTGTTGTTGTTATTATTATTATTATTATCATCATCATCATCATTATTATTATTGTACAAATTATTGTTATTTGTAATAGTATTATTACTGTTATTATTATTATTATTATGGTGATTTAGAATTATAAATAATTTTAATTAAATATTATTTTTACTCAAATAAAATCTAATATTTTATATTGATTCTTATTTATTAAATATCTCATATTTAATCATAATGTTTCTCAAACTTTACAATCAAGTTCAACTTGATTAAAATATCTTTATTCTCGTCAACTCGTTCTTTATAAGTGTGACTCATTAGATTTACAAATGTTGACAATAGATACAAATTATAACCCTAAAATATATTTAGGATTAGATAAATTAAACTTTTTTAATTTATTGTTAATTACCTAATTAATCAATTTATAATCATTGATCAAGATTGACGTCTAGCAACACATCATGACTACCCAAATATTTAAGAATGTTAAAGTCGTTTTGAATAACCTTTCAATGCATGCTTTTTTTTCATCAAATTCAATCATTTCATCATACAGTGTTTCAACTAAACATAGAGTATCTAATTAATATCTACTTTATTTTGAGTTCAATCATATTAATTCTCCATCATTAGCTATTGAATCAATTAATGACATTTGTAAAATATTTACCAAATGTCATTTCACATTGGTCAATGATTTCCTACATTAATACTAATCAAGAATAATGAAATATTCTCCTTAATTACTTTAGGGTGATAAATCATATCTTAATCACTCAACTACCTCTATATAGTCAACTACTGAACTACTCAAATTAGAATAGGTCATAAGGAGTATTAAAGCATAGCAATCCTTATATAAGATAATTTTGAAGACTTCAAGTCAAATAATCACTTATAAAATCATCATAAGAAGAATTTCCACATAAATATAAGTAATGTTCCAAATAGATTTCTTATGTGAAGTCACTTTAGTGAACTTATTCTCTAGCAACCTCCGTATAGTCGATGATACATCTACTGACTACCTATTGAACTACTTAATGATACATCTATTGACTACCTACTGAACTACTCTAGTTAGAATAGGTCATAAGTAGTATTAAAGCATAGCAATCCATATATAAAATAGTTTTGAAGGCTTCAAGTCAAAGGATCATTTATATAATCATAATAATAAGAATTTTCATAGGCATACAAGTAATGTTCCAAATGGATTTCTCATGTGAGGTCACTTCAGCGAACTTGTTCTCTAGCAAGCACTCGTACGTTGATTTAAGTATTTCCATACTTTAGTCTATGAGCTCCA
The DNA here is from genome assembly GCA_027568895.1 of Erythroxylum shatona. NCBI lineage: Eukaryota > Viridiplantae > Streptophyta > Magnoliopsida > Malpighiales > Erythroxylaceae > Erythroxylum > Erythroxylum shatona. The sequence continues at coordinate 6,459,217 of JAOSBK010000007.1, read as the reverse complement.
CTATTTTTTCATAAAGAAAAACATAACATGTGCTAGTCTTTTTACATTTTATTAATATCCAATTTTAATATAACAATAGCTATGAATAATTTATGGATAATATATAAGAACAATATGAATATCATAATTATAATCTTATGAATAATTTATGGATAATATATAAGAACAATATGAATATCATAATTATAATCTTATCATAATTTCATTTGCAACGTATAATTATCTAATGGATTTTATCTTATACATTTAAATATACATAAGATAAAAAATGTCTTTAAATCATTTGTTACTATTCTATAACCAACTAATTAACTATAGAGCATAAACCAACAGGTATACCAATTCACCTTGGTTAGTCTTGTAAAGATATGGATAACATTAACAAGTTCCCACTAGTATTAAAATCTTTACACCATGGTTGAGTTCGATTCTCTTAAATTTTATTCAAGTTTTCCAAATGTTCCATACAAAAAATTTAAAAAACAAGCATATTTATTTTAACAAAAAAAATAGATAATAAAAATAAATATATTAAGGGTACAACAAAACTATCAATTTTTTTTAACTCATACTAAAAACTTTATTCAAACAAAATTTTTTTATAGGCTTTAGAGATTTGATAGACAAGAATAAGAAAGTAAATTTTAGTTGACTTTTTTTAACATATTCAACGTTTTAAAAATTACTTTAGTAAATAATAAAAAAATTAAACTATTAATTTCATTATTAAATAAAGAAGATATTAAAAGTAAAATTTTGACTCTCCAATCTACTATTTTATGTTATTTAATATATCATCTTATTTCTTCTTTACTTTAATCCATTAATTTTGTTACCTTACATGTAATATTTATTTAAAAATAATAACTAATAAAGTTTTCAATTAATTTGCATAACCTATAATTTAGTTCATTAACACATAATTCAATCTTTAAACACATTTTCACATTTGATTGATTTAAATACATCTATGATTAGCCTATCTTCTTGTAAATAAATTGATATTCACATTAATATTATGTCATAGATATGCAAAACTTGAATCAGTAGATTGCATTAGTTGTTAGCAGATTTTATCAGTGATTAGCTAACAGTTGATCTAACCAGCAGATAATATTATCAGTTTACTAAAGATGTTTAGTAAAATTAGATGTTTAGTATTAACTGTTTAAGTGTAAAATGACTTATGAGGGCATGACGTAAAAAAAAGAATTTATAAGGCCATGATTAGATATTTAATTTTACAAAAATTTAAGTTTTTATCTATAATGAAAAACATAGAAGATTCTTAAAAATTTTGTCACCATAACATATTTTTTATTTTGTAACCAAAAAATTATTTCATTAGTTAAAAAAATTCCAAGTTTTGTAACTAAAAAACTTACTTTATTGTAAAAAAAATTATCACTGTAGAACACATGCATGATTTTTAGTTTGAATTGTCCATAATATCACTATCATAATTAACATAATTCAAAATTTATGAAAAGAGAGTATAATTAGTTTTTTACCTATTAATTTTTGGCTAATAAAAAAAAGCTCTTCTTATGGAGTTTTTAGAAATCAGCTTATTGAGTTTAAATAATCTAACCAATAAGTCATTTATCAAACACATTAATAACTTTTTAAAATAGTAAAAAAAACTAACTTTTAGTTAATAAATTAAAAAACAACTTGTCAATTGTTTGACAAACACGTCCTTTAGCTTTTTAATATAATCAAACAACTAATTTGGGTTGATTAGCTAAAAATCAACTTATAAGTTGTTTACCAAACGAACCCATAGGTCAGTTTGACAATTAGCATATTGCATTAGTTGTTAGCTGATTATATCATCGATTAGTTAACAGCGGATTAATACAGCTGATTTAACTAGCGGATAATATCAGTTGCTTATTTAAAGAAGTTTTAAAAAATTAGTTATTTAGTATTAGTTGTTTATGTGTAAAATGATTTATGAGTGCATGTTTTAAAAAAATTATAAGGACAAGAGTTTTATATCTTAAAATTTCTTTGAATATTCTCATAAGAATTTAGATTTTTAGATATTTAATTTTACAAAAATTAAGTTTATACATCTAATAAAAAACTTAAAACATATAATAATAATAATAATAATAATAATAATAAATAAATAAATAACTTTTGATGAAAGAAAAAAATAATAAAAAATGACAGCTTGAATAATTTGTAGACACAATCGTTATTTTTTCCTTTAATTTCTTAACCGTTGAAGTAAAATGCTCATATGAAGATCATATTCAAAATAAACACAAATTAGGTTCAATCTATCAACTCAATCAACTGATTACTAAACATAATTATTAACTATTGGCTATGGTCAAACAATCAAATGCTTCTCAATCTGCCCAAAAATAATTAATCAGTCATTTACCAAATAGGGTCACCCATAAGTTTCAACTGAATTTGTAACATGTTAATTTGAACTTAAAATGCAGTTAATATGAATTTGCTACATATAACTATTTCATTACCATCAAAGAAAATGAAGGGTCGTCCAAATGGTACAGCGCAGAAAACTCCACGTTTATGGCTTTTACATCACTCTTTAAACCATCCATTGTCCATAGGCAGCTGAGCTTGAAAAGTACAAAATAATGCCCCACAACCCCATTCGTCATTGGAACTCCGTAGATATTTTTGTTTCTAGTAAACTCCGTAGATATTATTTATGCCATGGTAAATGAATTTCATGTGTTTTTTTCTTTACCACGTGAAAAGACATACTTTCTTGGAAAATCAGATTCTAACATCCAAATTATATTTAGGACCAGTTCCACTTCTGTTTTTTTTTTTGGTTATAGTTTTCAATATCAATTTCAATTTCAGATTCAGTTTCAATTTTTATTTTCAATTTTTTGTTTTTGTTTTTCTTTCAAATAAAAATAAAAAACTGTTTGATTGTTAATGTTAGTGTAGTTGTATTTTTATCACTGATAATAATTACATTTTAGATAAAACTTAAAGATAAATTACTTTTAATTAAATAAAATTATTTAATCTCTTATATAATATTTATTAACAAATTATTAAAAATAATGTTATTTTAATAAAATAAATAATTTAAAAATTAAAATTTTATTTATAAATTAATTTTTATTTGAAATATGTTCTAATTATTAAATGAAATTTTATTTGAATATTTACATATTTTAAATTTAATTATCTATAATTTAATTATAAAAATTAAAAATTATTCATAATTTTATTGCTAATAAATTTAAATTTATTAAATACATAAATATGTTGTTGAATTAAATTATTCATAATTTTTATTTAAAATAAATAAATAAATAATAAATATTTAAATAATAGTAAATCAGATTATAAAAAATCGAAAACAGGAAATAAAAATTACTTTTTATTGTTTTCATAATTTTTAAAAATCGGAAGAAACCAAAATAAAAAATAGAAACTAAAAACTCAAATAAATAATTTTTTTTACTTAATTAAAAAAAAACAAACACCCCCTAATTTGCTGAGTCTGTTTATTGTGCATGTTTTTTTTGTTCTCTTGTATTGTTCCAAAAAGACCAAATAAGGCAAAAGAAGAGTCTGGTGGATGAGCTAACGTAGAAGAGTTAGTGTGGTGGGTCTCAAATTACCCACAAGTGCTACCAGTCACGTCGACCAAAACTTTAATTGTGTAGACTTTTCTTGTGTGATAAAAGCTGTCACTTGGACTTCCGTTATTGACATCTCTTCCGCCCAACAAGGTTTTGAAATTTAGATCACACATTTAACTGGAGACTTTATTAGTAGCCGATTTGACCGGTTGGATTGATTCAAATAGCGATCAAACCGGTATGATATTATAATTATATAATAATTATATTTAATAATATATAATATTAGTAATATTAAAAAATAATTAAAAAATATATCAAATAATATAAATAAATATAAATAATCGGTTGGGTTCTTTAAGTTTTATATTTTTGTTAGATTTTTGAAAAAAATGTGAGTTTTATTTTTGAAAAAATCAAAAAATACATTAGCGTTCTAGAAAGAAAAAAAAAACAAAATAAATTCATTGAACCAATAGCCAACCGGTTCGACTAATTCTGATTTAACCGGTCAATTAATCGGTTCGTACTGATTTAATTAGAGACTAATTTTTAGGAATCACCCGGACTGAATGACTTACCGATAACCAATCAAACCGGTCAAATTGGCCAATCCAATCCAAATTTCAAAACCATGCTGACCAGTGAAGTAAGTATAAGAAGGATTGGAGAATTACCTGAATATAAGGCGTAAACTGAAGTTCAAAAGATTATTCCCAATAATATTTAAAAAATAAACAAAAAATAAAAAAGAAGCAATTCATTAATAAGGTCAGAAGGTTTAAGTGAATAAAAAGATTGCAAAACAGCTGACGTACCACACGCCCTTTGCCAATATATTATCGACACGTTTGCACAATTCAACGGACATGATTATGGTTGAGATTCTGTTTTGTGTCGCATAAGAAAGCAAAACACATCTCTCTTTCCACATGTTTACTCAATTTGGTTGTTTATGGTGTTGTAAAGAAGTTTCTGTGGTGATTCTTCTTCAAAGCTAGTTGGATACGTAAGGATTTGTTTCACAGTTGATCAAGAGGAGTCCGCTTTTATGATAATGGATGATGAGGTTGCTAGGCTGATCAGGAGGATGAACCCACCCAGGTTCCTTCCCTCTTTCTTTTCTGTCATCTTTCTAACATTTCAATTGTCGTTATACAGTGTTCTTCAGGTTTTTTGTTTTGGGGTTTCCTTGTATAGCCCTTCCGCTTTTCTTTTTCCTGAAAAATTTCCCTTTTTAGTTGACGACTTGGGTGTGTAATCTTGAATGGCGAGTAACATACTCGAAGTTTTTATTCTAAGAAGTCCTTCGCTTGAAGACAAGTTCTGAAAGCAGTTAAACTGTCAACACCCTTTGCATGTTATCATCCTTTTTTGTATTCCCCACCGTTCAGGAAGCCCTTCTCCTGACTTGCTCCCCTGTTAGTAACGTTTTATTGCAGATAAGTTAAAAAAAAAAAAAAACTTGAAAAGAAGGTACGTAAAGGGGATATATTTCTTTTTCAAACTCTTTATCTTGTTTCACTCACATTTGACAAGTTATGAATTGTTTGGTCTTTAACATGGCAATTTCATTATTTTAGGTCCTGATTGTCTGAAAAGTTTTCAACTTCATGGTCGTTTTGTTTTCATTTTCTTCTTTTTCCTAACCAGTCTATACCGACCTCCTTTAATAGAGGAATCCTGGCCAAAACAATTTAATGTTGATGTATAAAAAAGTGAAACTTTTCTTGTCTATTGCTTTCTTGCTGTTTTATTAATAGATGAAAGGCTTGTTGTTTATGGAAGCAGAGTGGTTATTGACAATCAAGCATGCGAAGTTGCCACAGTTATCCAGGTAATGCACCACTTACTCATATCAGTTATGCAGATCTGTTCCAACCTTAATTGGATGTTGCAATTGGCTATATACTATTAAATTATAAATTTGCATCACTGAACTGTTGATATAGTAGATGGATATCTTGAAGATATCGATGAGGTGGAGTTTAATGGATTGTTGTGCTAATAATATTGATGATTCTGTTAGGAATAATGGTTACAAAGGAGGAGAGTTGTTAGTTTATACAAGGAAGAAGAAGACAGGCTGTAAGCAGTAGTGAGATAGCTAGATAGCGATATATTTTAGTGATTCAAGTTGTTAGCAGGAGATATCTATCCTTAGAAGTTTGTTAGGATAAGTAGGTATAAAATAATAGTCTATGGGGGAAGTGGGGTAGGCTTTTAGATTGGAAATAATTCTTGGAAGATTTCCTGAGATTGTAAGGGGGTTTTCCCTTGTGAAGAATGTTCTTCCTTCTTGTTTCGGAATAATACTGAGCTATTGCTCTCTACCTAGTGTTATTTAACACACGGGCACATTAAGTTGAATTGTTACCTAACAGATTCACTTTCCATATCAGGTTGACAGTGTCAATAAGCATGGCATTCTTCTCGAAGTTGTACAGGTGCTTACTGACTTGAATCTTACAATAACAAAAGCTTATATATCATCTGATGGGGGATGGTTCATGGATGGTGAGTTTCTTTAAAACAACTCAGAATATAGAAAAAGTAGAAGAAAGAGATTATAATCTTATTTATTATATCTTCTTACTTTATTTTTTTTCCAGTGTTTAATGTGATCGATCAAGATGGGGAGAAAATCAGAGATAAGGAGGTTATTGATTGTATTCAAAGAGTAAATACTGATACACAACCACTAGTTTTATGCTTTTTTATTATCCTTTTGATTTCCTAGCTGTCATAGTAATATAACAAATCAAAGTATCTTTTTCTTGATCTGCTTCATCATGTAATTGGTCAAAATTTGAAGTTAAGCCACGTAGTTTACCAATACTTCTATTTTGTACACTTGTTCTCGTTTCTTAACGGTGTGCTTGATAATAATAATTTTGAGATATATGCTTTCTTTTATTCTCTATTACCATATTTTGTCAGCAAAATAGCAAATGGCATGGATTTTATGATTAAAATCTGTTTGTGATACTTTATTGCATGGTCATTTCTTTTCGAATCAATGTTAGGTGATGGTCAAAGAGGAAATAGTTTATGAAGAAATTGATTTCAAGTATTATCTCAACCACCCTATAAATGATTAACTTCTCATGTCTTGGCCTTATTGAGGCTTTGACCTAAAAAGCCACATGTTTTACCAATAACTGTATGTTGTACGCATGTTACCATTTCTTGTTGATGATGCTTGATAGGAATAATTTTGAGATAGAGGGTTTCTTTTGTTGCTATTGACATACTTTGTCAGAAAAAAGGCAAATGGACTTGTTTGATAAAGATCTTCTTGAGATCCTTAATTAATTTTCATTTCTGTCTTCTCTAATGTTACATGTTTATCTAAGAGGAGATGCTTTTTACAGAAATCGAACTTGATTATTATCTCAACCATCCTATAAGGACTTTAACTTCTCATGTGTTTTGTCTAATAGGAGATGCTTTTTACAGAAATCGAACTTGAGTATTATCTCAGCCATCCTATAAGGACTTTAACTTCTCATGTGTTGGCCATATTGAAGCTTTTAACCTAAAAAGCTACGTATTTTACCAATAAATGTGTGTTGTATGCTTGTTCTTGCTCCTTGCTGGTTATGTTTGGTGATAACAATTATGAGACATAGGCTTTCTTTCCTCTGTTATTACCATGCTTTGTCACTTTTTGTGATCCTTAAGTTCATTATAATTTCTTTTGTCTGTAATGTTACATGTTGGTCAAGGAGGAGAGTTTTTGAAGAAATTGAATGAGTATTGTCTCAACCGTCTTGTAAGGCTTAACTTCGCTTGTTTTTACCTTATTGAAGCTTTGACCTAAAAAGTGATTTTTTTAAAAATGTAAAATGAGAATTAAAAAAAAAATCTCATAGGACTTTCTATTCCACACATTACTTGGCTATAGATGTTTTAAGTGGAGTGTATGTGCAATTAACAATTAATATTCCACCAAATACAAATTTTGTGCATAAAATAGGTTAACATTCATATGTTCCCCTCAAGATTCAATTTATGTATTTTTCTCTTTTTTTTGATTACCTGGTAACCTTGTCTATGGAGTCATTTCTTTTTCAAGTGCAGTGGAACGCTGGAAAGGCATTCATCCATGATTGAGTGACCTATTTACTCTCTCCTATCAAGCTTCTTTGTTTACAAATTTGTTTTTTAACGTACTATGATGCTCTTTTGACCGTGTCTCTTTAATGTGCCTCATTTTCCACTCATTTCTTTATTTTGCAGAGACTTGAAAGTAAGGCAAGCTTTGCACCCTCATTGAGAAGTTCAGTTGGGGTTATGCCTGCTGAAGAACATACCTCAATTGAACTCATTGGTACTGACAGGCCCGGTTTATTGTCTGAAGTTTGTGCAGTCCTTACAGACCTTCACTGCAATGTGGTAAATGCTGAGATATGGACCCATAATGCTCGGGCTGCTGCTGTGGTTCATGTCACTGACGATTCTACTGTCTGTGCAATTAAAGATCCAAAACGACTCTCGACAATAAAGACATTGCTTTGCAATGTCCTCAAAGGAAATAATGATTTGAAGACGGCAAAAATGACCATATCACCCCTTGGTGTAACTAGTAGAGAGAGAAGATTGCACCAGATTATGTTTGCAGACAGAGACTATGAGAGGGTGGGATTAGGGAGGCTTGAAGATAAAAATTTGAAGTCCCATGTTACGTTGTTGAATATTGAGAAAGATTATACTGTCATCACTATGAGGTCAAAGGATCGCCCGAAACTGCTGTTTGACATAGTTTGCACTTTAACAGACATGGAGTATGTAGTCTTTCATGGAATGGTCAACACAGGAAAGTTGGAAGCTTATCAGGTGAGTTAGAAGTCAATAAAGTAGTAATAACTGATCAAGAATATCTTCTGGTCTCTGGATGTTATGAACAAAGCAATTTTTGTATTGGCCATCTTCTCTCCGTTGGGATTTCCACTTTACTTGTGTTAGTTTAATATGTTACCTCTTGAACTCTGCTAAATGGTAAATACTAAATGTTGACTGTTTTTGTTTCTCTTCCATTACCCAGAAAACTGTGTTTGGTTGTAGGAATTCTATATTCGTCATGTAGATGGACTCCCTATAAGTTCAGATGCTGAACGAGATCGTGTCATACAATGCCTTGAAGCTGCCATTGAGAGGAGGACATCTGAGGTTTGTAGATAACTCCACTTATGTAATATGTAGTTTGATTGTAGTATACGTCCTTGAAGATTACTATGCTAACATATGTTACTTTGGAGTGCAGGGACTCGAGCTTGAATTCTGTGGAGAGGATCGCCTTGGACTGCTGTCCAACATTACCAGGATATTTCGAGAAAATAGTTTGTCTATCACGAGGGCAGCAATCACAACAAAGTGTGGCAGAGCAAAAGGCACATTCTATGTCACTGATATGAGTGGTAACTCAGTTGATCCTAAGATTATCGATTCAATTCGCCAGCAGATTGGACAATCCATGCTGCTCTTAAAACGTAACTCGTCTCTTTCACCACAGCCCGCCCAAGAGACAAGAATGAGTTACCTTTTTGGGAACCTCTTCAAAGCTCGAGCCTTTCAAAATTTCAAGCTGATCGGATCTTACTCGTGATACCTTCGTATGAATTATCTTTGGTGTAAATGTATTTACATGAATGTTGGATAAACTCCAGGAAAGTGTATAGGGATCAAGAACACTGTAAACAGACATGCACCTTCGTCCTTACTCTCTGCCTTGGGAGACTTTTAGGCGATATTAAGTTATCCTGTATAAAATTTGCCTGGGAAACCAATCCTCGTGGCTTAATTCACATGGCTATCAACTTGTTTGATGTGTCAGCGTATATAGCTTGTAGAGGTAACAGAAGTTCACTGCTCCAAAATAAAAAAAGAATTAAATACTGAAATGGGTGCAGTAATGTTTCAAATGTGGAGCTTTGCCGTTTGGGTTATGCTGTTTTTTTTTCTTGATGTTTCAGGGTCTGATAAGAAGACATCTTTAACTCATCTACATTTAAACTAATCTTTGCACAAACTGAAATAGGTTTGAATGCTTATGCAGGGACGAGTTATACATGAGAAACAGTAGATTTCTATCACAGGAAGTTTCATTCACATCATTTGTCCAGCAGCCATTGGAACCCTGACATACTGCCTCCTACTCAAACCCTTCAACCCACAATTAACACACATCCACCCCTGGGGAGTGAGTCAGCGATTGTAACAATGCATGTGTAGGTGTAGCCTATTCTGTTCTGTTCAACAAGTATGAGACCCATAACTGAGTTAGCGACTCAGATAAGCCGAGCTCTGATCTCTAACGCTGTACCTACTCGGTCATGGAATCCATCTCTGGAGCAAACCCTCCATAAAATCGGTTGCCGCGATTCTCTGACTCCGTCGCTTGTGGCGCGAGTCCTTGACCCTCACCTCCTGCAACACTATTCACTTGCTCTTGGTTTTTTCAACTGGGCCTCTCAACAGCCTGGTTTCGCTCACACCTCTCTCACTTACCAATCAATCCTCAAGTCCCTTTCTCTCTCTCGCCAATTCAATGCCATTGACTCTCTTTTAAAGCAACTCAAGGCCCAGAAATTGAGCATTGATTCTCCCACTTATAGCTTAATTATTAACGCTTTCCTCCAGAGTAAGAGGACCCATAACGCATTTTTGGTTTTTAATGATGTTAAATCTGATGTTGGACCTCACACATGCAACTCTTTATTAGCTGCTTTAGGCTCCGATAAGTCTTTTGACAATGCGCATTTGCTGTTTGATGAAATGATTACCAAAGATGTTGTTTTTAGTACTGTTGGATTTGGTGTCTTCGTATGGAGATTTTGTGAGAGCGGTGATTTGAATAAAGTTTTGGGTATGCTAGATAAGGTAAGAGAGAGCAGTCCAATGATTAACGGTTCTCTTATTGCAAATTTGATTGTTCATGGGCTTTGCAAGGCTTCAAGGGTGAGCGAGGCTTTGTGGATTTTAAATGAGTTGAGGACTAGGGGTTGTAAACCAGATTTCATTGCTTATCGGGTTGTAGCTGAAGCTTATAGAGCAAAGGGGAGTGTTTTTGACGTGAATAAGGTTTTGAAGATGAAGAGAAAGCTAGGGGTAGCACCTAGGAGTAACGATTACAAAGAATTCATTTTCAGTTTGATTGCCCAGAGAAGAGTAAGCGAAGCCAAAGAACTTGGCGAGGTTATTGTGGACGGCAATTTCCCTATGCAAGATGATGTTTTGAATGCATTAATAGGATCTGTTTCAAGCATTGATCCTGTTTCCGCATTGGTATTCTTCCGTTATCTTGTTGGAAATGGGAGTTTACCAACAGTTACAACACTTGGCAACTTGAGTAGAAACCTTCTTAAACATGATAAGATCGATGAATTGTTGGAGGTGTACCGTGTTTTGTCTCTCAATGATTATTTCTCTGACACGGAAACTTATCTCGTGATGTATTCATACTTGTGCAAGGCAGGGAACGTAAGAGAAGCTTATGCTATTCTTCAGGAAATGAAGAAGAAAGGACTAGATCCAGATATTACGATGTATAACTCCCTAATGGAAGCATGTTGTAAAGAAGACATGTTGCGTCCTGCTAAAAGGCTTTGGGATGAGATGTTTGTAACAGGGTGTGGCGTGAATGTGAGATCTTATAATATTCTTATTGGCAAGTTGTTGGAAATAGGTGAAATTGAAGAGGCTTTGAGGCTTTTTAGTCATATGTTGGAGAAAGGTATGCTACCAGATGCTACTACATACTCGTTGCTCCTTGATGGGCTCTGTCAAGAAACTAATTTTAAAGCTGCCGCAGAAGTATTCAACAAGTCAGTTGATCAGGATGTAAAGCTTGCGAGAAGTATCTTGAACCCGTTCGTCTTAAATCTTTGCAGAAAAGGTACGCTTTTTTATATAGTTGTTGATTTCTCTTATTTTGCTTAGTAATTAATCTGGTTATTGTTCCTTTTTAGCCTCTTTAGTGATGCACTGGTGCCATGCAGGTCAGTATCTTGTTGCTTCCAACTTCCTATCTGGTCTCACCTATGACATAGGACATTCAGACTCCCATCTGGTTTTGCTGAAGCATTTAGCAGAAGCTGAAGAGGTTCCAATTGCTATTGACCATTTAAGACGCGTACATGCCAACTCACCTTCAATCTTGCGTGAGATAGTTTCTGAGCTTCTGGCATTTCTTTCTTCTTCTTCAAAGCCAGAACCCGTCTTACACTTGCTTCAAGTGATGAGAGACCAGTGTTTAGATCCCAACAATGATACATTCAAGTATTTATGTGCAAATCATGTACCTGGCTTTTGTTAAAGTTTAAATCATAGTTACCTGATATAAAGTGGGTGAAATAAAAAAAAGAAATACTGTATATCATCCTTGCTTGTTCATATAGCTACTGTCAAATGTGCAAAATGAATTAAAAAAAAAGTTGCTTCTCAATTTGTTCTTCAGCAAACAAGAGCTAATTACCGTAAGAAGAGCTGCAGTTTCAAGCCTAGAAATGTCAACAGGCAGAAACATTTCTTATTGATGCTATTATTACATAGGCTGTGAGCGATTTGGCAGACTTCTATCATGATAAGAGTACCAGCAATTCAACATAGGCCTTCAAGCATTCAACATTCCAAGGGTAAAACCAAAGATGTGAACTTTGTATCATATCGGTTAGAAAATAGTACGAAAATTTCTACTTTTGTACCGAACTTGGGTATCGGCTTGTACTAAAAGTTTTGCCTAGTATTGCCTGGTATTAGAAATACCGGCCAAACATCGATCAGTATAATAAAAATTGACTATTCTAAGGACTAAACTGCAAACAAAAATTTAAACAAAACTACACCCTATCAATACCTCGTTGAGCTAGCCCCCTACTCCCGCGCGGAGCACACGCAATGGAACCATAGACAGTCAAGTGAAATCCAATACATGAAAAAATTTGATCTATGGACAACATTGTTGTGGTAAAGGCAGTAATGCCAGAGATGGATTTTCTTCCTCATTGAATTAATGAATTATCTTGGATCTATGTTGAATTGGTAGGTAACCATCGCTGCCATTGCTTGCACCTTGCTGAAACCAGATTTTTTAGATTTGATTTTTGACTTGACCTAACCCAAAAACTCAGCCTAATCCACCAAATCAAATTGAAATTTTGATTTTTTTGGGGTGTGTTTTGAATTGATTTTTTCTGCTCCTAAATTGCTTTTGAATGGTGTTTAGAAAGTAGGAAATGGGAATGACTGTGTTGTATTAGAATTGTTGGAATCATGAATGGCTGTGTTGTGATGGAATTGTTGGAGTTGAGACTGAGAAATTAGAGTTTGAATTTTGAAAGTTAGAAATATTTGGTGATGGTTAAATCCAACTGCAGTTGTTGCCCTTAGGCAATTTTATCTCAAAACTTGTCACAGGACTTTTGAACACATCAACTTCCACCAATAATCTCGCATATCCAATTCTTGACTTCATGCTGGTAATCTTATCTGTGCACAAGAGCTTTCCAATTTGGGAACCAAGCTTTGACAGCCCCCTTTCATTCCATAGCCCCAAAGGTAGATTAGGAAGTTGCACCCAAATGGGAACTTCCATGAAGTTTTTTAGTCAAATGCAAAACCTTGAGAAGGTTTCTTTAGCAGTAGAGTTCTATATACTACATACGGATCTCCTGCCAATACATTGGTTCGATCCTCTTCTGTATCGAATTGAAAAATCATCCAACCCTAGGCATGAGGCAGAATCTTACACGGTACATTCCATTTCGTTGTTTGCCCTTCAAGAGCTTTCATCTATGGAAACCTCCCTGTTAAGCAACCCACAAGGCAGTATCCCCATGCTTGCTCAATTTCTGTTATATCCTCGTCCTCCATGGTAACTTCCTCATCTACTTGGACAAAGTCTAGCTGCATCTCATGTTTCATCTCTTTATTGTTCCTGAATAGACTGACATAAGAAGGTTTAGTGTTGCCTTCATCATTCTTGTCTGAAGTTGGTTCTAGCATTTTGTCGAGCACCTTCGGGGAAGGTTCCTTATCCTCTGAGTTCGATGCTTCGATGGTTACATTCTCTCCATCTGTATCCTCATCAGCTGTCAATGCATCCTTATCCCCCAGCTCTTCAATACACAACACCCCAGTACCCACATTCTTTGTTTTATTCAATAACTTACCTTCCTTATTCTCGAAACCTGAATGCTCTAGTCTTTCCCTCTTTTTCTTGTTTCCCCTCGCTTGTTCTTGTCTATAGACACCAGTATTGGACTCATCCGCTACTTTCTTTATCAACGGATTATTTTTCTTCGCCTCCACATTGCTTTGAATCCTGCCTAGCTGTATTGCTCTTGTTGCTCCATCTCTACTTACTCCCAAAGCCATTGATACGGAAACCCCAAGAAAATAAGGTTCTTGAAACTCCCTAATCCTATTGAATCAAAACCCTAATCTTTCTATTATAAGAACATGATAGATCAAACCCCAAATTATAAGTTTGAGACCCAATCCCAAAGAAATCAGAAATCAATTTATGTTGCAAGTACTTACTTATTGATGCAAATCAATTTCTTG
>JAOSBK010000007.1:6428075-6440650 GCA_027568895.1 Erythroxylum shatona | reverse complement strand
TAAGAATAAGATGTTTAAAAGATGGATTATGGGATTTGTATGATTGTATAAGACGAATCTTATGATTTGAGTTTTGGGATTTGAGGATAAATTTCCAAATGGGGAAATTATTTTGTTTTGATTTGTATAAGATTGAATAAAGATGAAAGGAATGAAAAAAAAAGAAAAGAAAAAAAATTTATACGGATTTGATTGGCTAAGATTGGTTTAGTCTTAAGGTTTCCAACGCGCTGTCTTACTATAATATTTGTTTCGGATGTCGGAATTAAGTTTTTATTCATAAGCGATTTGTTTTTGTAAATCCGTTCCTTCGATTCTGCTTTCGATTTCCGCCTTCGATTTTGTTTCCGCATTTTATTATTCGTTTTTTCGATGTGATTCGTTTTGATCCGATTTGATTTCGCTTTGGTTTTGGCCCACTTTGGGTTTTGAGATCCGCCCTTTCCGTTTGTTTCGTTCTGCCACTCTGTTTTTCGTTTCGTTTTCCGTTTTTCCAGTTAGGGTCCGGTTCCGAGATTGGGTCCCAACAAGGGACACTACCGAAAAATATAGGAGAGGTGGCCTATATTTATAACATAAAATTAAAGATGGAAGGCTAGTTTCCCGACGCTGGTTCAACGGGAATATCGACGCCAAGTCACGGTTAAGCTATTTCTATCATTTTAAAGTTGTAATTTCTTTTCAAATTGTTGGGTTGTTGCTATTGATTTGGATGGTTTCGAGATTATTGATCTTAATATATTATTTTGATCGTTTTATTTCGAACCTATTGCTGAAACATTGATTGTAATCCGTAATCGTTACTTTTGATGTTTGTTAGTAGCGTTTAATAATCGTTAATCATTAAGAACAACATAACTTAGGCTTGATAACCCGAACGTGTGAGGTTACTGCCTATATTGATCATTTTCCAATTCGTAATGTGACTGCCTAATTGAATCTAGAGATTATATCCTAGGTTATTCGGTGGTTAGGTTTAATTAATGATCGTATCTTGATTAAATTCAACCTAAAGGAAAACCGAGATTTGTAGAGTGTTCTATTGGTCTCAGATCAATAGTCTGAAAAGAATTGTAAAGACTTTAGAATGAAGGAATACGTTTGATTGTGTTTAGGCCGAGATTGACCCTAGAACCGGACCTTACTTACACTCAACACTTTTCTCATTTTCGATTATTTGTTTTAATTTATTTTCGATAGTTTACTTTTACTTTAATTTTCTAAATTATTTGAAAGCCAAAAACCCCCCATTTATTTTCCTTGCATCAATTAATTTCATTACGAAAATTAATCTAACATTCCCTGTGGATTCGATCCCGACTTACCACAACTACAAATTTTTGTGTGCAGAGTCAGGTAAATTTTGCAGTGCATTCAACACGCGTTGTCATTTAACCCAAAATTCCAAACTAACACAAAAGCACATACCTCTTATACATAATTAAACAATTACTTAACTCATTTGCATGATTACATTATACATAACTCAATCCATCCAACAAAATTCACGAATAAGTCAAAAAATCAACAATTCAACATACATAATTACACAACACAAATATGCATCTTACATAGTATAACTCATTTTGTTTGATTAGATCATTTAACCATAAACTAAAGACATATACTTACATCTATAACATATTCAACGTCAACCGTAACTCACAACTATAAATATATAACTTACTTTATGTAATCTCATAATTCAATTATAAGAAAATATGTTTTGTTTACTTATACAATTCAATTTGTAATGCTTACAATTATTTTATTTTCTTAACTAATTTTAATCAATTGTATTACTAACGTCCTAATTCTCAACTTTAGTTTAAAAATCTTTCATTCACCAATTTTAATCAATATTCTTAGTTTCTTACCCAAGTTAACTCCACAATGAAGAGTTAAAATATACAACACAATTCATTTTCATTCAGCACAATTCAACAATAAACAATATAAAAATGCAAACATGTAATTTTCTTAACTTAATTACACATATTAAATGATTTAATTATACATTAAATATTATATTTAAATCATTAATCATATTTTAAATACTTTTTATATACCAACAATAATTAGTAAAATGTATGTTTCATATAAATTAATTAACAAATTTAACAATTTAATGCATTAATTTTTTGCAATGCCTAAATTACATTGAATTTGAACTAACTTGCATGAACAATTCCAACTTTCAAACCTAAATTTTCCAATATATTAATTTTCTTCATAAATTGACAATGCCTAAATTACATTCAAAATTGAACCAACTCATAAATTAAATTTCGACTTTCAAGCCTAGATGTTCCAATGCATTAATTTTCTTCAAAAATTGACAATATCTAAGTTACATTGAAATTGAACCAACTTAGACAAACAATTCCAACTTTCAAACTCAAATTTTCCAACTCATGCAAACAATTCTAGCAATTTCAACTATCAAACCATTCACAAAATACATATGACACAACCAAAACATAATGCAATTGCAATTTAGAGAAAAAAATCCAAAAATTAGAAATTTCAATTCAAAGTTGGGTCGGGTCGAGTTTAAATTTGATCTAAAAAATTTAAAAATCCAGATTTGCACTCTGCGAATAACATTATGTCCAACTCCAAGGACTCTAGGCGAGCAGCTGGACTGGAGAGAGATGTTGGAGAGAGCAGTGGAGAGAGTGGTCAGGTAGGCAGTCCGAAGGTGGGGATGCGTGGGGTAATGGAAGGCGATGGTCAACGACTCGCAGGGTAGTGGTGAACGGCGACTACGATGCTAAGGCTAACTTGGGCACATTGGTATGCCGACTAGAGACAAAGAGGAGAATGAGAAAATGTAAATCGTAAAATGAAAAATGAGAGAGTGAAAGGAGACTAGTCGAGGGTATTTTTTAATTAAAACTTTAAAAAAATATGTCCCTCAACTTTTTAAACTTTACGATACCGACTGATATTTCAAATGCCAACCGATACTAAGCATCAAACCATTTTTCAGCAGGTAAGGTATGAAATCCAAAACTTTGAGATCAATAAATGGAAGTATAATATAGAAGAGGTAGTAGATATTTGTTATATTTAAAAAAGAGCAAATCTTTTTCTTAAATTTATAATATAAATTTTATATTAATTAAAAAATTAAAAATTAATGTAAAAGTAAAACATTAGCGAAAATATTTTAGGTTAAACTCTTTTTACTTTCAAAAAATTAGGGAAAATATTGCATATAAAATATAAAATTTGAAAGTTAAAATAATAAACCTATTTTAAGGATTAATAAAATGATCATAGAATGTTAATATTTCTTTATTTATTTATCACTTAATTTCATTAAAATAAAATCACCAAATTTAAAATTTTCTTTATCATTTAGTTAAAAATAAACTTTTTGAAAATATAAATTAAATAATAAAAATTATTGAAAAATAGTGATTAAATAGTCACTTTCAAAAATAAAAATGAGTTTGTCATGCTAATTTATACTTGACCTTTTATAAAAAGAGTAAATTTAAAGATAAAAATGTTTTAAAATAGATGAAATATTACAATATATGAATAAATAAACAACTTAAAATTGAATTTTAAAATAAAAAAGGAAAGCCATATTTATGTTAAAATATTAGACTTTCAATTTTAAAATTATAAAGAAAATTTAATTTCAGATTTTAATTGAAGAATGAAATGTATTTTTTTGCAAATAATATATAATTGGAAGGTCTATCCTTCATCCATTTATTGCTAGAAAACTTGCAAAGGATGAAAAGTGGTCAAAAGTGCAGGGTTACAATGTTTTGAATTTCGTTTTGTATCATCCAGAGAACGATACAAAGTAGAGGAGGTATTTATGTACCAGGTGTAAATACTGATCAATGTCGGCATATTTCATCTGATACCGGTCGGTACTTATGGTATTTATAATATCAATCATATATTGGTCGATACTAAAAATTTTGAAAAATATGAAAACTTATTAGCAAAATTTTTAAAAATTGCTCCACCCCTTTTCTTTTTTCCAAAGTTTGTTTAATTAGTTATTTAATTTAACTTTTGTTGTGATTTTTAATTTTTATTTTAAAACTTAAATAAAGATTTTTACTAATAATAATTATACATTAAATAAAACTTAAAAATAAATTATTTTATTTAAATTTATTTTAATCTTTTATATAATATTATTAATAAAGTATTAATAAAATATTTTTAAATAAATTATTTAAACATTATTATTTATAAATTAATATATTTTTAATTATTAAATCAAATTTTATTTGAAATTTATATATTTTAAAAAAATTTTAAAATTTAATTATATTTATTAATAATTATTAAATTAAATTTATAAATTAAATTAAGATATTTATACTTTTAGTAATAATTAATTTTAATTAATTAAATATACAATATATTTAATTGAAAACAAATTAAATAATATATGTTTTTGTTTGATATTTCAAGCCTATTTGGTTGTTTTCTTATTATGAACTCTTTTTGTAAATTGTAATAATTTGAGAGATAAGGATATTTATTGCTCTTTTTATTACATGTTTTGATGTAATTATTATTTATTATATAATAAAAATTGAAATTGTAATATTTTAAACACTTTTTATTGTTCATAATTTTATATTTATATGATAATAATTGTCTTTTTTCATATAAATTGTGGTTATTATTTATATGTGAAATATCTTAAATTTATTATTATTTCATATTAATTGTAATTATTACTTATTATTATGATTTTTGAAGATATGGTTAAAAATATATAGTACACCTATACAATATGACGATGAACTATTTTGTAATTTTTTAAAAAATTAATAACTATTTTATAAATTTAAAAAATTATCCTAAATATTACCTGATATTAACAATATTAATATAATAATGTATCAGAACCTAATTCACTAGTAAGTTCTTTACAACCTGAATCTAAAAATAGATTATTTACTTTTACACAGGAAAAAATTAAGGTGGAGGGCCAATAGTTGAGTTAGAATTGAGGACTCGAGATTCATTTGCAAGGATAAAACCGTCTGCACGTCGTAAATATTTTACAGAACCATTGTTCTTTATAGGGTTTATGAAGGGCTTTGCTTCTGTCACCCAACTCCCAGAAACTACTTCTTTCACGCCAAGCTCATACTTTCATGGCGTTTCAACACTAGGCCCTCCTTTTCAACCTTCCGAATCGCTGTTTTGCCCTCCAATTACTCAATAATCATTGCCCAACCCAATGCTGAAATTGCTCTTTTCTTCTGCATCGCGCCAGCTCCACAGCCACGTAGCCTCTCCGTGCCTTCGACTCTCAACCGAGTCATCAACTACTCCGTTGCTCAAAGCGCTGAGTTCGATCACTGGGTTGACTCAGAAGAACCGTAGGATTCCGGTTTCTTATCAAAAGGCGTTCTTTTGCTCGGATTCTTCAAATGATGGGACCGGCGAGGTGGTGGAGGTGGAGGTGAAGAGTGGTGAGCCTGAGTCAGATGGTGCAGACACCCGTAATATGTCGGCAATTGTGCCTACCAATCCTAAACCGGAAGATTGTCTGACAGTGAGTGCACTGAAAGTTTTGTTTGGGAATTTTCTTGTCTTGTGGGGAATGGAAAAAGTGGCGTGAAGTTTTATTTGTTGAGATAGTTTCATTATCAGGTGTGCCTGAGGCCAAGTGAGGCGGGGAAATTATGCTAATTTTTTTCCCTCTTTCAGCACTTTTTTTCAGGAAGAACCGATAAATGTGTTAATAAGTTACTATATGCTCATATTGTTTTCAAATTGTACCTTTATTCCTCAAATTTGTATTCATTTCTTGTGATTTTTGTTTGTTACTTAATATTGATCTGATGGAATTATTTTTTATGTCAATTTATGTTCTCCTTGAACCAAGCTTGGGATGTTTTGACATGAGTGAAATCACTAGTTTAGTTTTACTAATTGAGATATTAACATTTGAGATGTTGCGAAAACATGCTTGGTATATTATTTTCTTCTTACTGGAGCCCAATGAACATCTTAAGGTCACTAAATGAAATCTAAACATGGAATATGCCGCTAAAAAGTAGGCTTGATATGGTGATTTCCTTCTTTTTGAAGCATAATGGACATGCGAAGGGTTTTACATCATATTCTTCTACTGCATTTGTTAGTCTTAGTTTTAGTGGAATTAGTGACAGCAAGTTTGACATGGTATTCCTTTTCTGAGTGCCTTTTTTGGTGAGCATTATTGTGACCTATTGAAATCATGTGCAATCATCATTTCGGATGGACCAATGTTCTATTTGGCTCTGTTACAGGTACTGGCGTTACCATTGCCACATAGACCTCTATTTCCGGGATTCTACATGCCAATTTATGTGAAGGTATAATAGGTTATAGGTTACTGAATTGCTTTTAAAATGCTTTAACTCATCCTCTGTAAGATTAATTGTATGCTATGCTAAAGGATACTGGGTCTGCAGTACACATATATTACTATATCAAATGTCTAATATTTTGAACAGAACTGTACAGTATGCTCATTGAGGTGCAAAGTTATTTATATAAGGGTTAAAAGTATTGTTCTCACCTTTATAGTCAATTTTATCCCTGCCAACCTATGCAACCTATGTTGTTGTGTGCTGCTGATTTCCTATGATGAAACAAACCTTTTTAATGTTTGTCATTTAAATGTAGGACCCAAAATTGTTCGCAGCTTTACAAGAAAACCTGAAAAGGCAAGCGCCATATGCTGGTGCTTTTCTTCTTAAAGATGAACCAGGGACTGATCCCAGTGTAGTATCTGGTTCTGAATCAGAGAAGAACATATATGACCTTAAGGGAAAAGAGTTGTTTAATCGGCTTCATGAAGTTGGAACACTTGCCCAGGTATCTAATTTTGTTGTTCACCTTTTTTTTTTCTCTAGTTTTCAACACTTCAAAAGTTTACATATCAGGAAATGATGTAGATATCCTAAGAACATTACATTAATAATGTTATAAACCAGATTACCACTATCCAAGGAGACCAGGTTATCCTTATTGGCCATAGACGACTTAGAATAACAGAGATGGTGAGTGCGAATGATTTTTTTTCCTCCATTCTGCTGCACATATAGAGTTCTTGAAGCTCGGATGAACATGGCTCTTCTACAGGTCAGTGAGGATCCACTTACTGTCAAAGTCGACCATTTGAAGGTGGAGTTTCATTTACCTCAGTTTTCCATATTTCCTATCTTTATGTCATATTTAGGCTCCTCATCTTTGGCTTACCTCTCTCTTCCTTTTAGGAGAAACCATATAACAAGGATGATAATGTCATAAAGGCTACATCTTTTGAGGTCATAGCAACCTTGAGAGATGTTTTGAAAACTAGTTCCCTTTGGAGGGATCATGTTCAAACATACACTCAGGTTTGTTATTCTTCAAGTCTTTGGTAGTTCTACTTGTTGCTTCTTAATAGAGTTCTTTGGGAGCTTTTTATCACTTCTACTTTGGTTTCTTGCGTGTTGGTAATTACATGCTAATGACTATTGGCTTAATGATATGATCATGTTTGCTGGCTTGTGACTTGTTAATAGCCTTGCCTTGCCAATATGTGTTGTATGTCCTAAAGACCTATGTTTGGATAATTTAGCTTTCAATTGAAATGGAGGTAAAATGGAAGAAGGTGGAAGAGGAAGAACCAAAGTTCTTTTTCCTTTTTGAACTTAGACGAAACCTAAAGCCTAAAACAATCTTTACTTTATTCTTTTGATGTTTTGATTTCATAAATTTGACAATTAACTTACTAAACCTAAGATTTTGTGTAAATATCTCTCCATGTCAAAATTTTAACTATGTAACTTGTTAGAATGTTTCAAGATGTACTTTAACTATCTCTTGATTCACCAAAATTGGGATTAGTTGTAGAATCTTGAATATGATTATTTTGTTTTGTCAATCAAGAAATATTGTTACCTATACATAACAATCACTTATCCTTGAAATTGAACCGCATGGGTTATGCAACCAGCAGACAAATCAAATAAGAAAGATGTAACACTTGCAATCCTTGTATTCGTGGATGTAGGCCTTTATGATGAAATCACATATCTTATGCTCACCTCTCTCTTCCAAACTCCTTTTTTTCCTTTAAATTTCATTCTCTAACATGATGTTCACCTTGTTTGTGTACCCCAAAGTAATCCTTGATGCGTGAAAGACCTTGCTATGTAAAGGTGTTGATCATTCATTCTCACTAAACCTATCCCAAGTTAGACAAAAATTTATATTGGTTTTCTTTATTGATGAAACGGAGGCAATGATCTTGAAAATGACTTGACAAATGGCGATTCAAGCAAATGCATTTCAATGAAGCTCTTATAAAGATAAACAATCATATGGAGAAGATTCCAACTAGACATGGGATAAAATGAATTATATAGATTTATAGTACTATTTGTAACAAGTTGAAGATCCACACTCCAATGTGAGGTGAAGTATTCATTGGACTCGATCCCAAGCATGGGCACATAACAATTTGGTATCAGAGCAAGAGTTCATGGACGAAACAGGCCATTCAGCTACAGAGCAATCTTTGGTAGATTGGCAGATGGATCAAAGGATATGGGCATTAGAGATGGGGCAACAAGAATTGAAGGCTCAATGTGCAGAGATCATCCGCATGCTTGCAAGGTTGGAAGGTGCAAAAGCGAGCTGAGTATTAGGCACCATAATCACCGCCACGGGAGGAGAAGACCGATTGGGGCAGCAGGGCAAGAATGGTGCCTATATATACTAAGATGGAATTTCCAACGTACGATGGCTTGATGGATCCGTTGGTTTGGCTTGACAAGTGTGAATAGTTTTTCCTAAGCCAACAAACAGCGGAGGAGGAGAAAGTAAGATTGGTTGCCTTTCATTTAATGGGGGAGGCCCAATTGTGGCTCTTCCAACTTGAATAAGAAGAACCAGGGATGCATTGGTACTCTTTCAAAAACCATTGCAATATGAGATTTGACCCTTACCTTAGCAACAACCCTATAAGATAATTGGCAAACCTCAAACAGACAGGGAGCATAGAAGAATATCAACGCCAATTCCAAACACTACTAGCTTGAACCATAGGGATTCCACGAGACCTACAAGTAAATTTATTCACCGCTGGGTTGGTAGAAGGGCTATGAATCGAGGCAGAGATGCAATATCTTGTTAATCTGGGGGCTACAATGAACTTGGCAAGAGCATGTGAAAGAAAATTATAATGTATGCATATGCAATACACCCAAGGGGCAAGAGGCAGCTAAAACACCACCTTATGGCCATCGTTGCAGTTGGACAGTAGTAGTAACAACACCAGTGCGAGTGCTGCCGCACTTTTAGGAAGTAAGATAAACTCAGGGGCTAAAACAACTTCTTCCAGTATAGCAAGTACCCCACCCCTGATGGGAAGATGCTTAACCAGAGTGGAAATGGCTAAAAGAAGAGAGAAGGGGTTGTGCTACAATTGCGATGAGTCTTATTCAGCGGGGCACAAATGTAAGAGACTTTTTTGGATTGAGTGGCAGATTTTGAGGAAGAAGAGGAGGAGACATCTTTGCATACCATCGCTGGCATAACTTGATTTTGAGCTTGAGGGCAAGCTCGATGTCGAAGAGGGGAGTAATGATATGGATGAATGCTTTATTAGGAATCTATTAGAGTATGAGTGTTTTATTAGGAGTCTATTAGAGGAGTATTTTGTTTTTAGTAGAAGCCTATTATTTCCCTATTATTTTTGCACTAGTTTCTGTTATAGTTATGTTAATAAAAACAGCTTGAATATGAGTCTTTCTAATAGTCCTAAAATAGCTTGCATAGGAGTCTTTTTAGGAGTCCTAGTTTAGGTGGAACTTTTATGTTTCTTTATCTATATAAGGCTATTACGTTATGCAATAAAGTAAGGAAGAAGTTATCATAAAAATTAGCTAATTAAGAGTAAAGTAATTTGACCAATCTCGGGAGACCTTGTCTTTGACAAGTGTTGCCAGTTTTTCGTCACCAAAAATAGGTTCTGCAAGGAAGGGAACTAACGTAAATGAGGGGAAAGAGATTAACTTTCCTGATAATCGTCCTTGGACTCAATTCCAAGCACGGGCGCATAACACCCTTCATTAAATTCCACCAATTGATGATGTTGAACAACATTTCGTCGTACCTTATCAAAGATGTCCCTCATGTTTTGTGCAAAACCTTTAGCTTCAACACTAACTCATATTGTTTGTGGTAAAGGAACCAAATCGATAGGCTTCCTTGGTTGAACTCCTAAAATTATCTCAAAAGGGCTCTTACCAGTAGATCTATTTATGGAACTGTTGTATGCAAATTTTGCCATAGGAAGAATTAGGCCCCACATTTTCACATTTATCTCCAATCTAATATCTTAACAAGTACCCTAAGCTTTTATTCACCACTTCTATTTGTCCATCGGTTTAGGCATGAAAAGAACTTGAAAATTGAAGCTTAGTGTTTAACTTTTTTTTCATAGAGTTCTCTAAAAATAACTCACAAACTTTATGTCACGATTAGAGACGATTTTTAAAGGTAATCCATAGAGATGTAAAACCTCTTTGAAGAGCAAGATGGACAACATTATAAGTCTTAATTCCTAAAACAAAATCCATACTTATGTCCTTCTGTTAGACCCTTAAGTTCTAATATGGAATCATGCAAGCATTAGTGAGCCTTTACCGATGTTTGACACTTAGGACGACAGAACAAGGCAAAGACTTACGAGTAGATAAAGAAAACAAGCATTGTCGATTAGTTGGCATTGGTGCAAATTGGTGGAAATCTTCGACAAGATGCAAGATACAGATGTGAGACCAAAAGATAACTTGAGATGAAGACATATGATAGCTCTAAGGACTTAATGTGTGCTCAAATAGACAGACCATGATTAATAGACTTGACATGGGTAAACAGTAGACCAAACCAGTGTACTACAAAAGGCTTCGGGCTTGGATGACTTATCTTCAACAGATGGAGATCGGGGGGAGATCTTGGATGATATGGTGACTAAGATCACAATAGATATATATCAGCTTTGAAGATAAAAACCATATGGAAAAATCATCTAAAGATAGTAGAGTTATTAATGGATATGGGTATATCTTTCCTAATTAAATATAATCTCTTATCTTGTTTGTTGTGATGTAGTTAAATCCTATTAGATAGAGACCTATTTGGATGGAGGTGTCATTCTATTGGTTAGTATGATATAATTTGATAAGGATAAGAGGTGATCTAATTAGTTCACGTAAATTAGGATTTTGAATTGTAAAGTTAAAGGTGCCTATAAATAGCTTATTTGGGCCTTGCTCCAAATAAAGATAGAGAGGAAGGAAACACATTGAGAGAAAGCATTTCCTTATATATGTTTGGGAAAGTAATAAAAGTTAGTTTTTGCTATAACTTTTGTTTGTTTATTGTTGTCTATGATTATTTAATACTTTTGTCGTGTTCTTGCAAGAGTGTGAGTTAAACACTTTGAGGGTCTTAAGGAGTTCGAGAACAAGGTTTTGTTGGTCAACGATTATGTAAAAAAGCTGAGTCTTGCTTAAATAGGCCTAATTGAAATTGTCGTGCAAAGGAATAGTCGTAACTTCCGTATAAGTTCAGTGTTTAGAAAAGCCTTTGTAACTCCTGCCATGGTTCATGAGGCACAGGTAGTGGCGTGTGTGTGAAAATCATAGAATAGTTAACCGAGGGCTTGATAATAACTCAAGACCCTTGTAGCCTTTATATAGAACCAATTACATAAGAAAAAAATCTTAGGAATAAAGAGAAAATCACACAATAAAGAGGAGATCATACTTTTCCTAATATAGATATTTCCTAATGTCTGTCTAAACATAAATCTTTTCTAACACTTCCTCCCAAGTTGTAGCATACATATCATAAGCTCCAAACTTGTTACATATAGGTTTCAACTGGGATCTTCTGAGTAGACATATGGTATGTCAATCAATCCTTGAAACTTTTCACGAACAAAGTGACAATCCACCTCGGTATGTTGGTTCTCTCATGAAAGACTGGATTTGCTCGAAACCAAGTTTTCCAAGAAGATGCTTCATCCAAATCAACTCACATGTAGTATATGCCATGGCAAACTCAGCATTAGAACGTGCAACAACTGAATGATTTTTACTTTTCTATGACACCATGTTTGTACCCAAAAATATACAGTAGCCTTTAAGAGCCTACCCAATCTGCATCTATATACCCTTGAATCTGAATCTGTCCATTAATTTTGGTAAAGAAGGCCTTGCCTTTCAAATATTTCAAAATTCTAATGACTGCATACCAATGACTATTTCGTGGAGATTCCATAAACTAACTCACTACACTTGTAGCAAATGAGATATCTGGACGAGTAACAGTCAAATAATTCAGTTTACCAAGTCTTCGATACCTACCTAGATCTTCCAACTGCTCTCCTTTATCAGCATCAAGTTTTACATTTAGTTCCATGGGGCTATCAATTGGCCTTGTTTCCAACAGACCTATTGACGTAGTGTGGGAAGGAAAAACAAAGATAAGTAGAATAGAATAGGCTATAATTGATGTAGATTGTAGCTGGAACT
>JAOSBK010000007.1:6412423-6426325 GCA_027568895.1 Erythroxylum shatona | reverse complement strand
TCCAAATAACTTAAGAAGTACTAAATAGTAAGAAATCCAATATTAACTAGGAATCTAAACTAAATGCTCCTGCATCACCTATTTCCTCTGGAAGATTAACGACGTGCTTTCTTTGAGATAGACAAATACCCATCTTCGATAACCATTGTACTAAAGCGCCCAAACCAAGCTCTCAGTGATTGTTTTAGACCATACAAAGATTTGTTAAGACGACACACTACATTAGTCTCTCCTTGAGCCTGGTGGTTCCTCTATAAAAATAGGCTCTTGAAGATCACCATGAAGGAAAGCATTTTCACATTAAGTTGATGAAGAGGCCAATTATGAGTGGCTGCCAACGTAATGAAAACATGAAGAGATATCAATTTGGCTACAAGAGGAAAAGGTTTCAGTGTAATCCATACCATACACTATGTATAACCTTTAGCTACCAAGCGAGTTTTTAAACGATTAATCATACCATCAGAATTGAACTTAACATTGAACACCCAACGAAAATCCCCAATTGTCTGACCATGTGGAAGAGTAAGTAATTCCCATGTATTATTAGCTTGCAAAGCCAACATCTAGTCTTCCATGGTATGTTTCCATCCAGGATAATCCAAAGCTTTTGAAACAAACTTAGTTACAGGTATAGAAGACAAGAGGAAATATTGCCTAACTTGGTGTCAAAAGAATAGAATAACAAAAGGATTCTTGAAAGAAAGGAGATTAAGGGAAGGAAGAGATTTGGATTCCTATGAATCATAAGATAATTAAATTAATATCTTTCGTTGAATAATCATTAGTTGTTAACGAGCATAAATCATTTCGAGTCTAATTGAGGTGAAGGTGAAATTGACAAAATTATGATATCTCATATGGTATAAAAATGAGCAATTACTATAAACTTCAATGAGTCCCTTATTTTTATTAAAAAAATTTCACCAAATTGAGACTGTTCTTTTAACATTTCAAATTAGTTTTTCAATTAGATCTTAAAAATCTTTGCTTAATGAAGATCAGAGTTGTACAAACAAATTTAAAAGATTAAGTTTTGGTAATTGACAAATTTATATTGGATTGAGTTTCTATTGTAAGACAAGGCGTATTAAATAAGTTTACAACAAAGGCTTAGGCCCATTTGCACTTAATTTAAACCCAATACGTGGATACAAAAGTAGCATATGACGGCTATAATGAATTATTAGAAACAAAGTTTGAAATAGGGTGAGATGTGCAAGACCTTCTTTCTTTACAAAGAGCAATGGGCCAATCAAGATCATTATATGATGGAGTTGAAGATGGAGAAGACAATGGTGACGAGAATTAATCGTTTGGTCATACTTCATGATGAGTGCATTGAGTATAAACCTGCAAATCAAGACGAGATAGGCATTCCAAAGGAGTAAGATTAGTGTTAGGAGCAACATAATTAGGAGTTGTTTGGGAAGGAACAAAAGGAATTGGTAGACACTAATCAGTTTCAGTAGAGACAGACTAATCATCAGAAAAATGCGGTGTGTTTTCAAAGAATGTAACATTAGCCGACATTAAAAACTAATTCAACGAGCGGTTGAAACATTTATATCCTTTTTGCAAACAAATTACCTGAGAAAAATGTACTTTATAGCTTTTGGATTTAATTTATCTGTGTTAGGTTGAAGTTTATGAGTAAAACAAACACAACCAAATACCCTAGGATTAATGGAAAAAGGGTCTTGATAGGGAAAGAGAATTGAGAATGGAGTTCTACCCATTAGCACAGAAGATGATATTCGATTGATAAGAAAACATGCAGTGAGTGCAGCATCTCCCTTGAAACTTTTGGGTACATTCATGTGGATTAACAGGGTATGAGCTGTTTCAACAATATGTTGGATTTTTTGCTCAAATATCCCATTTTGTTAAGGAGTGTGTGGGCGGGAAGATTGATGTTGAATACCTTGTTGTTTCAAGTAGCTAGAGAATGAGCTTGAAAAATATTCTTTAGCATTATCACTACGAAGAATATTGATTCGGGTATTAAACTGATTTTAAATTTTAGTATAGAAAGAACAAAATATAGATAATTGTTTTGAACGATTTTTCGTTAGATTTAACCAAGTTATTTGAGAGAAATCATCAACAAAAATTGCAAAATACTGAAATTCCAACTTGGACTTGACACGGCTCAGACCCCAAATATCTATATGGATTAACATAGAAGGTTTTTCAACTCTTTTATTGACTCGAGAGAAAAACAAACTACGATCTAAGCTGACACGACTCACAATTTAAAGTAGAAATAGAATCTAACCACGACACTACTTTCACGAGATTTTTCAATGATGGATGACCCAATCGACTATGGATATCAATGGGAGAGACTAACACTGGGCATGAAATGGATGATTGCAACTTGCCAAAATAGTACATTTCATTTGATTTACGCCCTACTCCAATCGTCATCTTGGTCTTCAAATCCTAAATAATGACATTATCAAGGTAGAAACATACAGAAAAATTTAGTTGTTTAGTCAAATTTGCATAGACATAAGATTGAAAGGAAAGTTTGGTACAAATAATGTAGGGGGTAATGGAAGAGAAGAACAAGGATTAGAGGATCCAACACCTTTAATGGTGGCAGTAGATCCATTAGCAATTGTATGTTTATAATTATGAGAGGCAGCTAAAGGAACGATATGTTTAAAGTTGATTATTTTACCTTAAATATGATCAGTGACACTAGAATTTATTACCTATGGCTGTTTTCTAAGGATAGATGAAAACAGACGGTTGGGTTACCTTGATGAGCCACAAATGCCATTAAAGAAGACAATATCTGCTAAGTTGACTAATACTGCAAGTATTAGTATCCTCATCATGAGATAAAGTAACAAATGATTGTGAAGTTTTAGCCGAAGAATGTTCTTCAAGAGATGCAATATAAGTAGCTCACAAATGGGGATATTTATCCCAATAAGACTTTTCATCATGTCCTCTTTTATCACAGCGTGTGCAATGGAGTCGGGAGCCTCTGCCACCTCCTCCTTTACCACCACGACCACCATGTCCTCCTGAACTTCCTCCATGACTTCCTTGGACTTTTGAACCAGATTGTGCTGCAAGTGCTGACCCATCAGAGTTATGCTTTTGTGGATTTGCCTTAGTCATAGAGCAAGAGAGCCTATAATATACTTCAACCACGGATGGAAAGTCTACTCCTACCAAGATTTGTGCTCGCATAGGCTTAAACTTGGATTTCAATCTAGCAAAAAATGTCATAGTCACCAAGTTCTCTCTTTGAATTTGCACCTCCTTAATATCAGATGTGATGTGTAGTATAGAATTCAACTCCTCATATGTAGTAATTGTGTATCATCAGCTTGCCAATTTTTCAGAATTTTTTGATTAGTTGGGGGATCAGATGTAAGATGGCACAACTTTATCTGAGCTCTAAAAAACAGTTCTGCATTCTTAGACCAGAAAGATTAGTTATTAATGTTCAAACATTGTTTGTTGATTCGCAAAGTTGAGGAACCCATTGTTGGAACTCTTGTCAATGGTTTACTACTGGAATTTGACATCCCCCAGGTATATTTGACAGATTTCAGATTGTTTATTCTTTTGAAAGGCTGACTACACACATATATAGAATTCTTAACACTCTTATTCTTGTAGGAAAGAGTTCCTAACAAATTTAAATCCTATTTAAATAAAAATTCTATAAGTTATAAACAATTAGGATAATGTATGTAAAATAGAATAACATATAACCACTACTTCCTATCTAATAAGGAATCCTAACATAATCTAAATTTCAACCCTGATTTTTTGTTATTAACTTAATTTCCAATCCTCATCTCACTAAATTAAGGTTTGTGGTTGACTAATTTTTTCTCTTTTATTTCTTCTATAAACTTTAAGTTCTTTTGCATTAGTAGGTCTTTATATCTGAACTATGTAAATGTGTGTTTATGTTGGTCTTCTTTATTTTTGTTTCATATTTCAATAGAAATCAATGGCCTCTATAAGACTGATTGTTAGGGAATCTATTCCTTAATGTGTGCAGCATATAGGCGACTTTAATTTTCCAAGGTTAGCAGATTTTGGGGCAGCAATATCTGGTGCAAACAAATTGCAATGTCAGAAAGTTCTTGAAGAGCTAGATGTAAGTTGTAGCAACATTTTTATGTGATGCATGCTTTAAGCTGTTCTTCCTATGATCCTTTGGGTTGTTAAAAATAAGCTTTTGCAGTATGTTTGATATTGTACATTGATGAGATAGGTGTATAAACGTTTGAAGCTCACACTAGAGTTGGTGAAAAAAGAAATGGAAATTACCAAGATTCAGGTATCCTTGTTACTTCTATTAGAAAAATGAGCATTCCCAATGTATTGAATTTCATTGTTTTTTTATTTATCTTTTTATATAATTAGGAATCAATTGCAAAAGCAATTGAAGAAAAGATAAGTGGAGAGCAACGCCGCTACTTATTGAATGAGCAGTTGAAGGCTATAAAGAAGGTAATTGGACCCTGTTTTCAATTGTATCATTTTATGTTTAGGTTTCCATTTCCATTTGAAATCGAAATCACAAATGAAATTAGAATCTAACTAGTCCAAGTTGATGAAGATTTCATGTGAATGCTAAAGTTTGCATTGGTAATGACTTGAATTTAAATATCACTTGTTCAGGAACTAGGGCTGGAGACAGATGACAAGACGGCTCTTTCTGGTTAGACTCTGCTTTGATTAACTTGTCTTTGACTCAGACTATTGCTAATTGGATCTTATTGACTATAAGACATGTTTGTTTTGGTAACACTTAGTTGTTTATGGAAGATTGATAGAAATGATGAAGTTTTAACATACTAAATTTCCAAGAAATACATTAACTATATTGGCATATAAAACAGTTTTGATGCTCAGCAATTCTTGGGTGAGGTGACCTTTTGATTAATAATATCAATTCCATACCTAAAAAAGTGTAATCTACGCTTTGGAGAGTTAGATTCAACCAAAATTTGAAGTTAATATCCAATTATCCAGTCTTGAATTATTAGTTATATGTAAATGAAAAGAACATGTTATAACAGTGATTTTGGTTTCCCTTTAATTGAGTTTGAATTAATGTTTGAAACTTTGTACTTCCCAATGAAAATAACTTATAAGGTTAAATTCATTGAACCGCTTTTGGTTTGGTACATTATCAATGTACTCCCTAAACCAAAATTATAGAGAGATTAATAGTTTTTAAAAGTCAGGGGATAGATTGATAATATGTTAAATCACAGAGGGGGTCAGTGAGTGTAACTTTTAACTTATAACTATAGTTGTATTGACTAACCACCTCAAAGACATTAGTAGTCGTACTGTGTGATTGAAAGCACCAAGTATGAGATGGTTTCTCGAGGAAAGAGGACTTGGCAATTGAAATGTATAGATGTACCAAGGACTTAAACTTGAGGGCTAGAATGCTTGTTGCCTATTTAATTTGCTTTATCTAGCTGATTTAAATTGCTGCTTTATCATGTCTAATTTCTATTGTGCTCCTGCATTCACTTTGACTGAAGTAAACATTACAAGTCTGACTTTGTTGTGTGTACTATAAATATTTTTTATCCCCTTGCTCAGCAAAGTTTAGGGAAAGGATTGAGCCAAGGAAGGAGAAAATCCCATCTCAAGTGTTGCAAATTATGGAAGAAGAGCTCACAAAATTGCAGCTTTTAGAGGCTAGTTCAAGTGAATTTAATGTAACTCGAAACTATTTGGATTGGTTGACTGCTTTGCCTTGGGGAGATTACAGGTATGTGTCTTCTCTTGTTATCCTTCTGTTAGGTTGCGTTCACCCTGTTCTGTTATTGTGTCTCTTCGTTATTCCTTGTTTTCCCCCTCAGTTCTCTATTCCTTCCTCTGAAGTTTCCCATCCTTGAATTTCCAGTAGGAGGACTTGTCCTACATGTGGTCTATTGCATATCTTAGCAGAATCCATTTGATAAAGCTGCTATGATAATGGAAAATTATCTCATAATAGTCTGTACTATGTCAGTTCTTGAGATAACCAGATTACTGCTGGTGTAACTTTCTCATTTAATTTTTATCTTTAATTTTCTGCAGTGATGAAAATTTTGACGTCTGTCGAGCTAAAAACATTCTAGATGAAGACCATTATGGATTGACTGATGTTAAGGAGAGGATATTGGAATTTATTGCTGTTGGAAAACTGAGAGGAATATCACAAGGTTTGTTGGATGTCTTGAAGATGTGAATGATGATTGCATTTTCTCTTTGCATCTATCTACTTACATCATTGTTGACCCATCGCTAAAAAAGTTCTCATTACCATTAATTTATTACAGGTAAAATCATTTGTCTTTCGGGCCCGCCTGGAGTTGGCAAAACTAGCATTGGTCGTTCAATTGCACGTGCTTTGAATCGGAAGTTTTTTCGGTTTTCTGTAGGAGGATTATCAGATGTTGCTGAAATTAAGGTATTAAAGCATTTTTTGTAAAAAATGAATTAAGTAGTCATATGAAACAATATACGCTTATTGCTCACGGAGTCAAGTCACATGTAGGGGCATCGTAGAACCTATATTGGTGCAATGCCAGGAAAGATGGTCCAATGCCTCAAAAATGTGGGTACTGCTAATCCTCTTGTTCTGATCGATGAGATTGACAAGGTACATATTGGAACTTTTAGTTTCTTATTCTAAAAGTATTTTCTTTCCCAACTATTTTCTTTCAACTTAGGGTACGGGGAAAGAAAAAGAAAATTCTGTTGCAGTTCTGAATGGTTTATTTGATTTATAATTCTTGCGTCTAAACCTTCGTTGATTTAGAATGGTTTTGCTAATGTTATTTCTCTCTCCCTCATGCAACAAATTTGTATGCCTGTTATTCTAGCAATGATTTTCTTTTTTATAATTATGCTGCACATAAT
Source organism: Erythroxylum shatona (assembly GCA_027568895.1). Lineage (NCBI taxonomy): Eukaryota > Viridiplantae > Streptophyta > Magnoliopsida > Malpighiales > Erythroxylaceae > Erythroxylum > Erythroxylum shatona. The sequence continues at coordinate 6,419,419 of JAOSBK010000007.1, read as the reverse complement.
GTCAGCTGGGAAGAGGACATTCTGGTGATCCTGCAAGTGCTTTGTTGGAGCTTCTTGATCCAGAGCAAAATGCAAATTTTCTGGACCACTATCTCGATGTTCCAATTGATCTATCGAAGGTTTGCTAAGATGTTGACTTCCTGGCATGCTAATTATTATGTCTTTGGTTATATGGTTTTGTTTTAGATTTACCTTTTATTATATGACTTGAAGATTCATCCTTTGGACATTTTATTGCAGGTTCTTTTTGTTTGCACAGCAAATGTCGTGGACATGATACCCGGGCCCCTATTAGACAGAATGGAGGTAGTTGCTATTGCTGGTTATATCACTGACGAGAAATTGCACATTGCAAGAGATTATCTGGAGAAGTCTACACGTGAAGCATGTGGAATTAAGCCTGAACAGGTCAGTCACTTCTTTGTAGCACTCTGTCTCCTACCTACCTATTTTATTCCACCACCTTGCTCACAAGTGTGAGGAATAACAATGAATATAAATAGTGAGAAACTGTCCTGTAGTCTGTGACATGATCTTGTATGGATGTTTGTTCTGTAACTGCAGATAGTACCTACTTGTTGCTTGTAATAGTGATGGATATATCTCTCCGTGATAGAACATTGACAATGTAATCCATTCCAGGTTGAAGTGACTGAAGCTGCTCTTCTTGCACTTGTAGAGAATTACTGTCGAGAAGCAGGAGTTAGGAACCTTCAAAAGCACATAGAAAAAATTTATCGCAAGGTTCTTTTCTTTTCTAAACATTTGTGTGCTGTGCGTCGATTTGATTTATCAGGGTATAGGTAGGGAGATATTCCATTGGTTCAAGGATTTTGCATTTTGCTTAGATTTTGTATCCAAGAAAATGAAAGTTTCATAGGTATAAACATGCATAAAGTAGGACATTTGAGGTGGATTGATTCTTAATTTGTATGATTGCACAGATAGCATTGAAACTTGTTCGACAAGGAGTGATAAGTGAATCTTCAGCTTCAGGAGATCATGTTGGCAAACAAAATGAAGAAAAAGCAGTTGTAATCTCCGGAGCATCAGTGGAGGACAGTAGCAGTGACAAAATTGAGGAAACCTCTGTAGAAGCTGAGGTTGTACAGATGGATCACCCGTCTGATCAAAGCCAGGGTCCAATAGATGAACCTGGTGATTCTAAGGTATGTTAAAATATTTTCATAACTGGTGTTTGAAGTTTCTTTCATCAAGGTAGAATATTCTCTTCCCTTTTCTATAATTTTTTGAATGATTGTCTAAAAACATGGAAGCTTTCAGGAATTTGACATGGTCTTTAGTTAAAATTAAGTATAATGTTTTTGGAACAAAGACGAAGTGATTGCATGATTGCATCTTTGGGAACTTTGTGAAACCAGTTAAAACAATTTTCACCGTTGTTGGTTTAGCAATCTTCAAAGTGTGAAATATATGATTAACACTTTTACATGTTTGATAAAAATATTTAAAATTTTGACAGGGTGCAAAAGAACCTGAGGAGATTGAGGGGAGTGAAGCAACTAATGCAGTTGAAAAGGTTTTGGTTGACACACCGAACCTAGCTGATTTTGTTGGGAAACCAGTTTTCCATGCAGAGCGCATTTATGAACAGACTCCTGTTGGAGTTGTGATGGGTCTTGCTTGGACTGCAATGGGGGGTTCCACCTTGTATATAGAGACCACTCATATCGAGCAAGGAGAGGGTAAAGGTTCGCTACATCTTACCGGTCAACTTGGAGAAGTTATGAAAGAAAGTGCCGAAATAGCTCACACTGTTTCCAGAGCGATATTGCTTGAAAAGGATCCTGAGAACCCCTTCTTTACCAATTCCAAGTTACATCTCCATGTTCCTGCAGGGGCTACTCCAAAGGATGGGCCCAGTGCTGGTTGCACCATGATTACTTCCTTGCTCTCATTAGCCATGAGGAAGCCTGTGCAGAAAGATCTAGCAATGACTGGGGAAGTTACACTAACTGGGAAAATCCTTCCTATTGGCGGGGTACGTAAAACTATTTGTTCAACCTCTATTGTTCTCCTCTTTAGTAACTAAAACATTTATTTAGCACCATCTAACTCAGTGCTTATGCGTGATATGTCGTCTCTCACCATTTGCAAAACGCGAGAAGGATTTCATCTTTCTTCTTCTGACAGACTTATTGTTTCTGTGAAGCGACTTGCATTGCTGGCCATATATATATATATATATATCACAAATAATTAGAATATCTTAAAAGTCATTCTCTCGTCTTAGTTGTAATGCTTGGTCATTTCTTTAGATTTGCATTTCAAAAACTTACAAAAGCTTGTCTTTGTGAAACACAGGTGAAGGAGAAAACAATAGCAGCAAGGAGGAGTGAGGTGAAGACTATCATATTTCCCTCAGCTAACAAGAGGGATTATGATGAGCTTGCACCAAATGTCAAAGAAGGCCTTGAAGTCCACTTTGTTGATGATTACAGTCAGATATTTAATTTAGCCTTTGGCTATGACAAGAGTCAAGACAAATGAGCCACCTTCTTCCTCGTGCTTTCTTGAGATATTCTTTGCGACTATCACCTGCAGCCAGTCCAGTTTTGTACTATGATCAGTTAGATCTATTTAGGTCTTAACAATACACCTGAAGTTAATTGTTTTACTGGGCACCACCCGAATACCAAGGAGATGATACACCATTGTTTCTTCATTTATTTCATTAATATATACGAAAACTACCCATTTGTAAGAAATGTAATTTCCATTTTAAGGTCATTAAATATAAGTTCTCATGCGTGCAAAAGAACGACTTATATTTTAGTGGCGTCAGCTTGTGTTTTATCCTCATCCTTGGATTGACAATTTGCAAGTTATTGATACAGCCCTTATCTTGCCTTTTTCCTTTTTGTTTTTGGTTCAACACCAAGCTATTCAATCATGAAGTGAAGTAGGGATTTAGCAATGATCATTTCGGTGCAAAAATGGACTATATTTTAACAGTTCGTTTGAAGCTAAACAACTGGAGCTTTTGGTTCTTTGGATTCAGGTTCAGAGGTCTAGAATTTTAGTCCGCAGAAGGGAAGAAAAAGATATATCAGTTGCATACTTGCAGCACGCCTGTGATGAATAAACTGTAGTTTATTCATCGTCCTACCACAATCAGTCTCTTGTTTGACAAGATTGTTCAATGTACTAAAGGCAAAAAATCCAAGGCCATAATGATAAACAGAAGGACTCCACAGGCTTACTTTCTGTGTGGAAAGCAAACAGCAGATTCCATACGATTAACAATCATTGGGGCGGTTGTCAAGTCGGTTGTTGGTGATTTGACAGTTGACTCCTTGGCTTTGGTAGCCACCGCACCACCACCCAGTGGTTTGACGTCTTGTCCATTATAATTTGGAGGAGGCTGCAAACCAGTTTTTGATATTAACGATCACTCAGCTTTTGAGTACGTGTCATACTTACTTCTTTTGATTAAGACCACAACATTCGACTTGACTTGGATGACTTAATATTGTTAGAAGATGCTTTAATTTGATAGATTTCCAAATTCAGATACTGTACTAATTCACTAGTGAAATATAGGTATGGTTAAGAAGAAAAAGATGAGTGTGTAACATCCAATGGATGCAAAAGAAGATGTTTATGCTAAGGAAAAGACATGGAAGTTCATTTTGCAAGTACCCAAAAAGGTGAATCCAAGTTTTGAAGATCCCACCAAGATTGCATTCTTCGTATCAATCTCAAAGACCCATGTGAGTTTTTCATCCTATAAGTAGATATCCAATAATGAAATTCCCACTAGTCAGTCACCTCATTACATTGTAGAAGAAATGGATAAGACTTGAGAATGAAATGATCAAAGGCAAGATTTGGAGGGACCATATTGGGTCACAATTCCACCAAAGAGAATTTAATACCCAAGAGAATAGGTCAATTCAAGCCACATATACATTTATGGCGGCTTCCAACCATCACCATCTCGACTTTGTGCTTTCTCATAAGAAAAGTATGATTAGGTCACTCTTATTTTTTTAGTCAAAAAGCATGGACACCTCTATTTTCTTTCCCACGAAATGGTAGCTAAGTACGAAGGGAGCCCAGTAATATGTAAGCCACCTTTGTTTATCTACACACATTGGCTAGACTGCTAATGATAGTTTTAGATTTTGCCTGAACTAAACTGATTTTCTTTAGTTTAGTAACCAACCGTGGCTTTATCTACTTTTGATATGGTCATTTGTAATTGTACAGAACGGGAAATGGGCACATGCACATATTTGATGTCAGTGGATTTAGACTTTACTATTCAAAATGCTTTTTGTACGTGTTATTTCATATGCAGAGAATTAGCCGATGCCACATCATCTAACACTTGTCAATCTCACGTCCTAATTCCTAAAAGAGGTGTGCAGTCACCTTTTGGTAAAAAACCATTCAACTAAATTAATATGTATATTATGTGTCATTGGATATATCAAGAGATATGTACATTTACCATTTTGTTCGGGACGATTGTCTTTTTTTGTATTAAATTATTTGCAAACGTTCAAGAAAGTTAACTATATACAATTTGTCTTACTAATAAAAATGATTATCAAGCTAGTTATAAGGATATAAAATATAAAAATGATTATCAAGCTAGTTATAAGGATATAAAATATCTTTAAAATATAATCAACCTTGCTTTAGGATTACAAGAATTCTATGCGTGGGTGAATAATTATTCTCCATTTACTAGTTGGATATAACATTTTAAAAAATTTGAATTACTTAACCCTTTGGTAAGTACATTATCATTAGTACATTATCATTAGTAGCTATATAAAGTATGTGAATCAAAACACTTTCTAGTTTTTCTTTTATGAATTATTTGTCAACTTCGTCGTGCATCAATTGATCATATTATACTAGGTTATAAGCTATACCAATCATATATTTATTAGCTCATTGGTCTTATTGGGTCATTCCAATTAATCTTTAATTCTTTTAAGATCATTTTCAACTTCAATAGTTTTCACACATATTGAGTCATTGATTGAAATTATGCCTCTGTGCTAGATTGTGTTACCTTATTTTACTTCTTACTTTTCCATGTCACATGATTCCTATTAAAAAAGGTGTAATATATTGAAGTTGATCTCCTGTCAGTAATAATCAATCTTACATAATCAACCTTCATAAGTATCCTAAGTACTAGACATCTATGTCTATTAAACATAATACCTGTTTTTGGTATCCCTTTGAGATTTTACAATACTTGATGGACTATATGTAAATGAACTTTTTTTAGATCATACACGAATTAACTTATCACATTCACTAATTAGGAAGGACAATAGAAAAACGATTTCCCCTGAGACCCTAATCGTGCCACTGCTAGTTTTTTTTCTTGGTCATGGCTGACAATCTTGCTGGTGATGCCCATCCATCAACACCTCCAAATCATCCTTCTTTCTTTCAAGTACTTACAACACCTCCAGCTACCACGTCTACAGCAAATAACTCTGTTTTGCAATAGCCAACAATCACCAAACACCATGGTGAGCCATCAATTATATTTCCAAAAGCAATTGTAGGTAAGATGTCCCTCCCATTTTTTTTTGCACTTCTTGGCAAATTTTCCCAGGGTAGACTCGGATTGGATACGGTTCGAAAATTTTTTATGTTTTAGGATATCAAAACCACAGTCGGATTACTCGACTCTCGCCAAATTATTTTGAAGATGGATATTGAAATAGATTTTCATCAAGTATATTCACGTGGAATTTGGTACATTGATGGCAAACCAATGTGAGTTTTTAAATGGACTTCTACTTTTCATGTTGATCGTGAATCTTCGGTGGTTCCAATTTGATTTACTTTGCCCAAATTGCTAATTCAATTTATGAACAAAGAAGCTTTGTTCAATATTGCAAAAACTTTTTGTCTTGAAAATTGATTTGGTGAGTATAATTATTGATTTAGAATTTTTAGTGAAAATCTGAATTTTTTTTTGAAATTATGAGTGTTTTTGGATTAGGAAAAATACCAAGTGGCAGGATAATTGATTTATGACAGTAGAAATAAGGGTTAAATGGTAGTTGAAATAACTGGCAAATGGTATACGAATTTGTTGAAAATGTGACATTGAAAATTGGGTGACAATTGAATTAGAAATCAAGTGACAAATGGACTAGATATTTGAGTAGCATTACTAAAAGATGTTAATTTGGTTATTTAAGTGGTAAATGTCATGACACATGTCAAGACACCCACCAAGCAATGGTTATCTTGCTTTTAACTCACCCTCATGTTATTTACTTTTGAAAGACCATCCTTGTCTTTGTCTTTCACGATTTGTCATATGCTTTCTTCTTCTTCATGTTTGTTTTCTTCAGTCAAGACCATCTCACTCTCACCCTCGTCTCATTAAGTTCTTGCTATTCTTCATTTTGTTTTTCCAAGATCTTTGTTATCTCTTCTTCTTGTTACAAAAAAAAAAACTAATCTACCCACCTCCATATTGATGATCGTGTGAGCCATGGAAAGCGAGGGTTTACGCGATTTTGAAGAAGCTTAGAGTTATACAAGTAAGTATCATATTGTTCTTCATGATTTGTTAAATGAAACATGTATGATGATAGTTAGAGGGTAAATGATCATAAAATGGTGTTTTATATATGTTGGAACGTGGGTAAAGAAATGAACACATTGATGTCTTGTTTTTATGTTTATGATGATCAATATTTCATAAGTTGCTATAGAGATGAGCTTCAAATAGAAAGATCATTAAAAATGATGTAGGAAAAAGTGCAGAAAATTTTGATAGATAAATGGATGTTTCATGTTCTGTTTTCAATGTTTATTAAACTGTATCTCTTTGGACGTTTTGGGATGAACTAAAATGAGTCTAGAGCTAAAAAAAAGGAAGTAATATGGTGTCTTGAAATGGGATGAATTAAGGTGATAGTTAGAAGTTAAATGGATGTGAGATGAGAGTTGAGCATGTGTAGAAAGTTGGTGATGAATCTATAT
>JAOSBK010000007.1:6394012-6407113 GCA_027568895.1 Erythroxylum shatona | reverse complement strand
AATAAAATTTCAATTAAACTATAATTTGTTATTTGATAATACTAAATGAAATAATATATGACATATAATGCACTATTCCATAATATTTAAATAGATTAAATAACAATATAATTATGTAATATCAAACATCAAAATTTATTGAATTTCATAAATCAACATATAATGAAAATATTAAAATATTGTTTACATAACAAAACAAAGAATGAAAGAATTAAAAAAGAATGAATGAATGAAAAAAAGGAAGAAAGAAAGGTTGAAAAGAAAAAAAAGAAAAAAAAAAGGGCTGGAAAATTGGGGGAAAAAAAAGAAAAGCATGAACAGAAATTAAGAGATACTTAGTACGGAATTGGAGTATCTCTCCAAAATGGAGAAAAATTGCCGATAGATTGGAGTTGATTTTTGTATCTCTCCAAAATGGAGGAGAAATTGCCGAAAGATTGGAGTTGATTTTTTCTCTATTTTAGTATTTTTCTTTCATTTTGAAAATTCGTTAAAATTGGTCTAATTAATTGAGAGGTTGTTTATAAATAATTCACAAATTATCGTGAGATACTTTTCCGGAAATCTAATCTAGAAAGTTGGTTATTTACTTTAGATAAACAGTAAGCTAAATGTTGCTTAGTTATATTACACACACATATATATATATATATATATATGGTTATTTACTTTAGATAAACAGTAAGCTAAATGTTGCTAAGTTATATTATACATATACATGCAACAAAATTTAATTAAAAACAAGCTAAGTTAGTGTTATTTCCCTGACAAATAGGCTTGTCCATAACTAACAAATCATCGAAATAATTTTGTAGGAGATTAAATAAACCAGAAACTGCAAGAGATAAGGATTCATAACTAACAGAATAGTCTTTTACCGCCAATACGACACTCTGATACTGGACTAGAGTCAAATGAAATTTCCACCTTAAAATGCCCTGCTCACCTCACCTTCGACACTGACTCCAAATGTCACTCCTCCTTCAGCGCATTCTGTATCCGTGTGAAGTCTTCTCTTACTCTGCTTTTTCTGATTTTGGTTTTCCCGGCTTCACTCTTCCTTATGCTTCGGTCCCTTGCTTTCTTAACCCGATAAAGGCGCCTCACACGCGTTCACCTCCTCTTTTTTCTTTGTACAGAATCGTATCTCCTTTCCCTGCTTCAACTAACACTGTGGTGGTTCGGACCCGGGCTTAGCCTGTGGTCAGACAAAGCAAAAGCATGTTCAAGCACCAAACACGTTTGCTTTGCTTGAGCTAACAACTTGGTCGTTCTCAATGGATGAAGATTATGGTGGAGTGCCTCAGCGTTTCATATGCTCCGATGGTGGTGACGTTGGATGTGAATGCAGTGGTCCTCAATGTAACAAAGCGTTGACATCGGTCAGCGGTGGTGGTAAAGTTGGTAGTTATGCTGGACTTGGTGACGACGTTCAATATGTTGAGGATTTTGATTGTGAAAGAGATACGTACAATTTTGTTAATGGGGTTGAATGCAGTCAAGCTGCAAACGAGTTGATTATGAAAACTCTTGAAAATCAGAAGGAACATGACCAGGTACCTATAATTTCACGTTTTCTACACACTTCCATGTCTATCTTGTCCATATTTCATATGACTTACATTTTCGTCTCTATATTGACTTCGACGTATGTATGCTGCGTCGCTATATGCTCCTAATAATCTGTGTTACAGAGCACCTTGGGTAATAAAATTTTGAACTTACGACCATTCGGTTTGAGACTCAATCTTACCTCCTCTTTCCGTGAGTATAAGAAGTTGTCTGCTTCTGAGGTTCAAACCGGTCATGGATCATTAAACCGTTTCAAGGATGACGATCTCGGCAAAATGAAGGCTTCTAATTTCACCGCTTCACTACTCAGAATCGGATCGTGGGAGGTAAAAAGTTCACATCAGACTTCTGTGTCAATCAATCATAGTAGAACTTAATTCTTTCTCGTAACATCTGTTTCGTTTTGCAGAGAGTGTCGCGAAATGAAGGTGATCTGGTGGCAAAGTGTTATTTTGCTAAAAGGAAGTTGGTGTGGGAGATTTTGGAAGGGAGGTTGAAGAGAAAGATTGAAATTCAATGGAGTAATATAACAGCCATTCAAGCTAACATTCAGGACAAGAAGCCCGCAGTTCTGGAAATTGAGGTCTTCTTTTTCCTTTTAATTTGCAAACAAAATGAAAGGAACTTCTCACTGACTCCGCAATATTGAGTTGACGCAGTTAAATGAGCGACCACCCTTTTTCGTGGAAGTTGATCCACAGCCAAGAAAGCATACCATCTGGAGTTCAACCTCGGATTTTACTGGTGGGCATGCTAATAAATGCAGGTCTGGACATCATCATCTACCCCTTAACATTCTGTCAAAATGGAATTTAATAAAACACCTAGCGAACCTAATGGTGTATGCTTAGGACGCACTATCTTGTGTTTCCACCGGGATCACTTGACAAGCACTATGAGAAGCTTTTGCAATGCGACGACCGGTTGCTCGAGCTCACCAAGAGAGCTTTCCCAAGTATGCCGTGGTCGCCAACCTTCCCAGATGAAAATGGACTTCACTATAATCCCCGTATTCTGAATATGCTGAACAACTACCAAGGAATGCAGTTGCCTCCTCCATCTCTTACTGCATCTATGCCTATGGGACTCCGTCCACACACTCGGTCTTATGACGGAATGCGTCATCTGTCTTGTAATGAACTTTCACCGATATCAGGTACATTCAGATTGCTTTCTTCATCATATTTTCAGTTTCGGATAACACTCTTTAACTCTGTTTCATGGCAACATAGTCGTGGATTTTGCGTATTCAAATGACCAATTTATCAACAATGCAAGAGTTTGGAAGCAAGGAATGAATTCTTATGGAGATGCTCCCGCAAAGGATCAAGCCGGAAGATTGGTAGCTCATGTTTCATCCACACAATTAAACTCAACTCTTCCTTGCCAAAGCTTCGTTCAAGCAAATCCAGATTTCTCTTGGCAAAAATGCTCTCAAATTGATCCTCTTTTTTACCAAGGTCAGGGTATTGCCAGAGATGAAGCTTCATATAAGCTCACTAACCAGTTCTTGATTGGTGCACAACTTGGAAGTTGCAATGGAAGTAATCACCTTCCAGGAGCGGATTCATTGACTGTAGTCCTTAATCCCCCCGAGGAAAATACAAAGGTCTCAATGAACCCCGCTCAATGTCAGGTTATAGATGACTATGTACATATAAGTGGAGTTGGAGGTCAGTTTCACCAAAAACAGGAAATTGCTGCCTTACCGGCTGAAGCTGGTTTGGAAAATCCAGTGGCTCATATACCGGCTGACATACCCTTTGCATCGTGTGATCAATCCTATCAACACCAAGCATCTCCAGCACATTCAAGGGTGTATCAAAATTGCCACAACTCCAATGATTCTATGAGTATGACAACAGGAGCATTATATGCACCAGAAATGATTTCAGCTAATCCTACAATCAGTAACATAACAGGAGAAGGGTATGCTACAGAAATGAGTGTAGATAACTTGTATGACCATCAAAAGAAAAGTTTACAGATTTTAGATCATTATTTCCTTTCTGTTTAGAACTGCAGTACTATGTTTTCTCTAGTTAGGCGAAGATAGAAACTTTACAAAATTGATCAGAAGTCACTATGTAAACTTACCTTCAGTTTTGATCCACTTCTAGTCTTTAATGTCGTCAAGTTGGATTTGCCAAATAGCAGGAATTATTTGAATCTGTAACTTTTGTTAATGCTAGAATTTCTAGTTCTTCACCTATTTATGGTAGCGAAAATGAATAATACATTTGCTACTATAATCAACTTCATGTATATAATCATTCTTCAGTACTGCAGAACGAAAAAAAAACTGAGGCTCTTGTGCTCTTGTTAATTGTAAAGACATTAGCTCAAGTATGTTTCCAATGAAAACAACTGCAGTTTATCTTTGCTATCTAATTCCACTAGCCAACCAAGGCAGCAGATGACTTGGAATGGAGATCGCTGAGTTTTGAATTTGCTGGATTAGGTCCAGTTATTGCATACGCAAAATCCAGAGGATGAACGAAAACTTAGTATAAGCAATTGGAAACACGTCATGAAAAGGCCAAAACAGTGATTTCTCTGATATAAATTTTCACAAGATTAGCACGCATAGACATGTCACTAAGCCCAAATAATAACAGTTTTGATAGATTAGAATAGGAAATCTAAGAAACATTTTGATAGATTAGAATAGGAAATCTAAGAAACATCATATCCTTATCACATAAGAAAAAACAGCTCATTTACATAATAGATTATCCCTTAGAAGTTGATAGAGAGGATTTACAGGATGTTTCCTGTCGAGGTGGTGGATCCCCAGATCTAACTGCAAATTCTTTTCCCACCTGGACTGCCACTTCATCTGCCGCTCTTGCCATGTTCATCTCGCCATGTCTCCTTTTCTTTGTACTTGAATTTGATATTTTCTTTGGGTTCTCACTTTCTCCATCCTTCTCTTCTAGCCTCTTCTGTTCAGTTTTCTTGTTTAACTGGGTTTCAGCACTCGGTAACGGAAAAAGTGGAGTTTCGCGGCCACTTAAGCGGCAATACACTCTTTCAACTGTTTCACTAATCTCTTTACCCAGCCCATCGTTATCTAGAATCAACTCCCATACTGACCTGGAAGCCTTTTCCAGCACCGGAGTCCTGCATAGGACAATCAAAAAACAATTTCGAATAGTTGGTCAGGGCCCCTATGAAAATGCCAATAATTGTAGAAGATCCACATACAAAAGAACAAGTTTGATCATCATCGTTTTCAGTTGCTCCTATAGCCACCACAACTAACATCATATAGTTACTCATTTGAATGCTACTTTGTGGTTTGATTCATAACTCAAAATGATTCAAATACAAAGGTTTATTACAGGAAGTAGGAACCCTAAGCCAGTAGTAATTTTGGCATACCCATGATAATCAGCTAAATTAGCGTAAGCCCATATGGGGAACTTAAGCTGTAGGGATTTTCATAATGTACAATTTTCAAGATATCAGAAGTTTGGAACTGTTTCAATAACAAAAGTCAACCAAAACCACATTATGACTGAGTAGATAGTCAAAATCTTAATCAGAATGGAAAAACATTGGATCAAACCTCCTTTTGCACTTAAAACCACAAGATTATTAAAGCACACAAATAGGAATGCACGGGATACTAATAGTAAGCACAATGAAAGACTAAAAGAAGGAAAAACGGTGACATAAGAAACGTACTCAAGCTCTTGACGAAGAGCATCCAGCAACTCTCTTTTGGTCTGTTTCTCTGCTCCGGGAGTATTTAAAACCTTGCTCTGTTCAGCCATTCTTATAGTAGTGTTCTTAAGCTCTTCCTGTGAAGAAAAGAACAAGACTAAACATCAACTATTTGATATGTCCAGCATCAATGCCTGAAAACATTAACCACCCCTGTCGTCCCGTTTCACTTATTTCCTCACATTAGCAGATTTGAATGATATACACAACTATGATTGAAAGCTTCAGATTGTATAAACACACCAAAGACCTATACACACACACACACACACACACACACGCACCATAAAAGTCAGAGATGGAGTATAGCTATATCTCAAACAGCAAAAAATATAGAATGAAAAGGACCGGAATTTTATCTCCAAAAGAGATAAACGGGTCCAAAAGAACATAAACAACTTTTGCTGATAAGAATTGAACAGAAACAATTTTAAAACGAAAATTAAAGAAACCCAAATAAGGAATTAGCGAGAAAAAGAAAGAAAATGCATGTTACATTGGATTTGAGCTGGTTGATGATCTTCAATCTGAGAGCATCAATTGTACCATCATTCATTAGTTGTTCCAACACTTCTTCTGGGCTTATAACTTGAGAAGAAGATGACGATTCCATCTATAACACCCTCGTTTCTCTAAAGAAACTATCTCCTTTCGACTTTTACTTATACCCTGATCGAGACCCAAACCCAGAAAACAGATTAGGTGAAAAGAAAGAAACAATATTAAGAAGAACCAAAAACGACCATAAATATTCTTGTGAAGTCAAAGGGAGAGATCTCACTTCCTCGTTAACCCAAAAGAGACAGTAGGAGCTGTAAAACGAAGTGGGCTGGGTCGGACCAGTTAAATCTCATCTCATCTCAACCGACCATTTAATAAAAAGTTCAAATCTACGGTCAACTCAGTCCTTAAAATACGCTTCATTATGTGGTGACTTAAAAAATTAATCTTACATTAAAAATACGTTCTCTTGTGGTACATTTGATGTGTACAACCAGTGACGGAGCCAAGAATTTAAGATAGGAAGTTCAAATATTTAATTTTTTAAATTTTGAGAAGTCCAGTACACCACTAACCTCTAAATAATATCGTCCTAATATATGTATATACATCTTGGGGGTGGGAGGCCGAGTGCACCACTGACCCCCACCTACCTCCGTCCCTGTGTACAACATTATGTTAAATTTTATTAAATGAAATTAAACTTATAATAGTTGTTTTAAAACTTCAACATCATTACTTATTCATCGTTGCTTTAAATAAATAGTTACAAGTTGCATGAGATTTTAGATATATGGACCATATTAAGGTCGTGTGTGAAATTGGACCTTTAATAATTTTGAAGCCTAACACAAATCATATCTATATGTTATTTCCCCCAGGTCCTCTTAAAGATCTATATCTTACATAGAAGCAATTACAGTAGGATCATGATACTGGGCATGAAGGTTATCAAGCAGATTATTTGCGAGTCTAAAGTCTTTCATGCACGAGACCATTTGTGCGTGAGTTTGTGATCTTGATTTGATAGATTTATGAGATAGGCGTAGCGTGATATTATATGTTTGCATGTCCTTATCTTTTGGGGCGTTAGATTGTATATTTGTGGATATGTGACATTTTGGACATTTCCGATAGAGTTAGAGTATTGAATTGCATTTTTTGCTTTTTCGGTTGAGTTACATAGTTTAATCTAGATAAAGATAATAAGGTGACTCAATAAATGATTTAGGTCAATGGGTCGAAGTCTAGGAGGAAAATAAATCCTGATCAGTATAGATTGGACCCATATCAAGTCTGTGACAAGGAAGCTATATATAAAGGTTAAGGTCTCTTGTAGTTACTCATGTCATTCGTAAGTATTGGGATTCTCTAAAATGTTTGAGAGCTTACGTTTTGAAAAACTGTATAAAGGCTTTATCGCATTCCGGTGAGCAGTTCCCATGAAGACGTTGATAGATTTGCGCTCATTTCAGCTTTGAAAAGTTCGTTTGAAGTTATGGAATCGAAATTAGGTATTTTTTACATTTCTTTGTCTATTTCCCTTTCCCTTTCGATCTGGGATACATAACTAAAGTCTCGTTACGTATTACATATGATATCAGAGCAGTGACGTGATTTGGTGGTTAAAAACAAAAAATTTTCAATTTTTCTCCATAAGATTTCTTGGAGAATAAAGTTCTGTTTCTTAGTTTTTTCTTGTTTTTTATGCATGAAAATGATATAAATGTGTTTAGTCTTAAGAAACGGGTTGAAAACGAGCATTAGAGCTCAAAAATCTGACCAGAAACTCGCTAAAATTTGCCTTTTTCTGGCGAGGGGGAGGATAGCCCATACGCATCGAACGGGTACACAATAACACCCGAAGGGCATTATGTTTGGGGCATGTTGAAAGCATGTGGGCGTGCGTCGGCTGTGTGCATCGTATACGCCTGACTCGGCCTTAGAGCATCTTCGGTGGGTGCGTGGCCAACACTTGCGTCCGCGCCTACTCGCAATTGATGCTGGGGTTGACATCAGCTTGCTGACGCAGTGCTGACGTCAGCCCATTACAAGATAAAAAAACAAAATTTTAGATTTCTTGTAGGGGTGCCTCGGGGTGGTTTGAGTTAGTTTCTCAGTTTGAGAAATTCATAAAGTGAGTTTTTCTATTTTCTGAATTTATTACGTTGGTAATTTCACTCCAAAAAAAGAATTAAGGCATTTTGAAGCCAATTTCGAGTGAATTTTCAAGTTTCGAATATAACATGAGGGAGATACTTCAAATTTTCATGTCTCGAGTCTCATGGTCAATGTTCAAGATTGCATAATAGTCACTTGGAAAATGAATTAAGACATTGGGAGATATTTCAGGTTCTCTTGTCTCGGGTGGTCAATTCAGTGTCCAAAAATGCACAATAGTTGCTCTAATGAGATTTTTTCGCCACAAAAATCTTAAATAAAGTTTTCAGAAAATGTCTCCAGTAAGAGTGTGTGACAATGAGATTGTGCATTCGAGTTTTGCATTTATTGATGTTACATTGTCACATACTATATACCCATAAAGAATGTGAGGATAACATAAAGATGTATCTCTTCTGTTTTTAAACTTTTTGAGTGTTGATGAGGATGTAGTCACCACAATGACCTTTTAAGTCAGTATTTTGAATTGTTCTGCTTGCATGTTTAGGGATGTCTCTAGTTTCATGTTTGGTTATTCTGCCCATAGGTGTTGGCCTTTCATTGGATTTTAAGATACACATAAAAACATTAGATGGAGGAAAGTTGTTGCTTGAATGATCTGTGCACCTACAAGTAGTAGTGTCATTAGAGTTGATGGTTTGTACTCTGACTACTTTTATATAGAGGTCTAGTTGTGTATATTATGTATTTAGCCTATAAGTGTTTCATAATATGTGTGGCCGGATTCTCAAAACAAATACTATTTAATGGCTTTAAGTATCGCTGTTATTCTAAATTTATGTTGATCTTTATGTTGTTATTTTACAGTTACCTTTTTAGTCAACAATCACAAAGTCACTATTGAAATCCTGACCAGATTCAATATGAAGAAGTGGATAGAGGATGCACTGAATGCTACGAAGATAGCTAAAATCAATATAGCCACACATATGAATAGGCCATCTCCACCTATATTTATAAGAAGCAGCTTATGCAGCCTGGGATCGATCTAACAGATTATGTTTGATGACAGTTAAAAGATCCATACTTGACCATTTGCTTAGTGGATTTCCAGACACAGACATAGTGAAGGAGTTTCCTGGTAATGTCTCTCAAAGGTGCATAGTCTCAGAATTATTCTCCATGAGGTATACTAGAGAAGGGGGAGTAATGGAGTACATATTAAGAATGATCCATCTTCACAGTAGACTGAAGAAGCTAAATATTCCTCTTCCTGATGTCTTCATAGTTCACTAGACTCTGAACACGCTTCTTTTAGAGTTTAGTAATATGGTGATGGCATATTATTCATTGGATGAGGAATTAGACTTCAATACTTTGATTGCCCATTGCATTACTGAGGAGGAGAAACTCAAGATTGCTACTCCTACAGCCCTCGAAGCAACTAAAGGGAAGGCAAAGGCAAAGCCCATTAAGATTAAAGGTAGAAAGACTACATCTTCTCTATATGTTGATGCTGGTTAATCCAATGTTGACAAATGTCTTACGGACATAAAGAAGCCAATAGTTTGAGGCCTAGAATGAAAGACTAAGACCATCAGGTAACTCATTGGCTTATTAATTCATGAATCCAATTATGTTGTAGCCACATCCAACTTTTGGGGGTTAGATAGTGGAGCATCTAATCATGGTGTGTCCACAATGCAGTGATTTATATCCAAGATAGAGTCAAATAAAGGGAAGGAGAAACTGATGGTTGATAACAATGAAGAAGTGGATGTAATATCTGTAGGGGATGTAACCTTACTGTAAGGTTCATTTTGGTTTTTATGTGACACATTTTATACGTGATATTTGTATCAATTTTGGACAAATGAAGTTAATTTTTTTATAATTAATGCTTCTATTGTACAATTGTTGCTTAATGCAAAACATAATGATACATCCTTCTTGTCATATGGTTTGTATAGAATGTGTCTTACCCTGAATTAGATATATGCTTCTTCGTGTCTTACCAAACAAGTCAAGAAAGACGGCCTTGATAAAGGATGAGTCATACATGTTGTGACATAAAGTTTAGGCTACATTTCTAGAGCTAGGGTTGAGAGATTGATTAAGGAAATCATTCTCTCAATTCTAAATTATGATGATCTCGAAACGAGTGCTGACTGTTATAGGGATAAGTTGACTAAAATAAGGTTAAAGAGGTCAACTCGTGTTTCTAGCTTGTTAGGTCTGATACATACAGATATCAAAAGATCTTATATAATTGCATTGTGTAATTCTAAATGTATTATAACAATTGTTTATGATTATTCCCATTATAGCTTATGTGTTCTTTCTTAAAGACTTAAGGTTGAGAATCGATTATGAAAATTCATCAAGATAGTCAAATTTGACCATAGAGGAGAGTATTATGGTAAGCATAGTGTTTCAGGATACAAAAGGTCCATTTTCAGATATATGAATCGATTAGAATAGTGGCTTAGTTCACCATGCCAAGTAATCTTGACCAAAATGGTGTGTTACCGAAAGGCA
The DNA here is from genome assembly GCA_027568895.1 of Erythroxylum shatona. Lineage (NCBI taxonomy): Eukaryota > Viridiplantae > Streptophyta > Magnoliopsida > Malpighiales > Erythroxylaceae > Erythroxylum > Erythroxylum shatona. The sequence continues at coordinate 6,396,652 of JAOSBK010000007.1, read as the reverse complement.
TAACCGTACCCTAAAGGACATGAAGAAGTCAATGTAGAATAGGCCTAATCTACCTGATTATCTAAAAGTGTGGAAACCTAACCTTGCACACATTTGTGTATAGGGCTGCCTTGTTGAGGTAGTATAATCCTTATAAAGATAAATTGTATGCTTGTTCTGCTCATTGCTATTCAGCCAAATATCTCGACCACTTTAAAAACTACAAATTTTACTGTAAAGAAAGAGGGACCGAAATAGTGGAATCATAGATGACTAAGTTTCTGAAATATGATGTCTATGATGATAGTGGGCCTTTTGACCCTTCAGATGATAGCAAGACGGATGTTATAGTTATGATTTACCCTCTACTCATACAGTTAGATCCCATGGATCTGGGTCTTAGTACTATGCTTATACAGGAACATGAACCTATACTTATAAAAATAGAAGTTCCTAAAGGGTACAAGATCTAATGCAGTTGCAAAGATCCACTAGAGTGAGACAACCTATTATCTCATCTGATAACATAGTCTATTTGGTGAATAGGACTATGGTGTTAAACATGTGCGGATCCAGTTACTAGACTTAATGTGGATTTGTGGTAGGATGCGATGACTAACAAGATGCAATCTATAAAAAAAAAGCAAGGTCTGAAAGCTAGTTGATTTGCAGCGGAATTGTAAACCTGTCAATTGCAAATAAATTTACATTTTAGAGGATTTTGGGATAAATTTTAGGAGTTTATGGGCTCACTCAATTGTCTAATGGTTCACTCATGGAGAAAGATTGACTTTAATGTTACCTTTTATCATGTATCCTCGAAGAATATATTTTGATTGGTTATGGCAATTGTAGCTCATGATGATATAGGGTTACATCAGATGGTTGTCAAAATTACTCTCCTGAATAAAGACTTTTATAAAGAAGTCTATATGGAACAACTTGAAGTATTTCAAGATCTAGATAGAACTAACATGGTTTATGCATTAAGCAAATCAATATATGGTTAACATGAAACCTTCCAAAAGTATTATCTTATAAATGATGGGGGTCTAACCTCTTTCAACTTCATGAAAATAAAGTTAAAATTTTTCTATACTATAAGGTCAGTGAGAGCAAAGTTATCTTCCTTTTACTATATGTAGATGATACATTGCTCATGTCAAATTACTTGACCATGTTGCATAAGGTTAAGCAACTTTTGACCAAGCATTTTGATATCAAAAACTTAGATGAAGCCTCTTTGGTCCTAGGTATTCAGATTTACCGGGACATATCTTAACACTCTTTAGGTTCTCACAAAGTGCATATGTTGAGTATATGTTACAAAGGTTTAATACCGTTAATAGTAAACTTGTCGTAGCATCAATCTCTCATAATGAGAGATTATCTTTGGCATAATGTCCAAAGAATAAAGTAAAGAGAGGGGCTATAAGGAATGTTCTTGAATCTAATATAGTTGGTAACCTAATGTATGCCTAGGTGTGCACTAGATTAAACATTGCATTTAAGGTTGGACTTTTTGGTTAATATCTGGTTAACCTAGGTATCGACCATTGGAATGCACTCAAGCGAGTGTTGAGATATTTAAAGGGAATCAAGGATTATATATTGACATATAAAAATTTCAACAGTCTAAACCTCACAGGGAATCCTAATTTAGATTTTAGCTATGTGTCTGAATGAACGAAAGTCCACTTAAAGTTACATTTTTATATTTACAAATGGTACAATATCGTGAAAGAGTGTTAAGTAGACATGGGTAACTTCCTCGAACATGCATGCAGAGTGCATGCCATGGGGTTGCTACACAAGCAGTTTGGCTTAGAAAATTGATTTCTGAATTGTTTATGGTTGATTTGGTGGCTAGACTCATTAAGTTGTACTGTGATAATCTTGCTGTTATGTTGTTTAGTAACAACAAAGAATATTACAGGATCTTAGCATTTAAAGGTCAAATATTTGACCATAAAGAAGTTGATACAAAAAGGTGACATTAAGGTTTGGAGCATTTAAAAATTGATGAAATGTTAGCCAATTCTTTAACTAAAGGATTTCGCCCACTTGTTTTTGAAAGGCAAGTATACAGTATGGGTGTTTTGAAGTTCTTAGACACTATCAGTTAAGGATCGTTAGGTTTGCTCTAGGTACATGATGTGAGCAGGAGTAAGGATCACTATAGAGATGGCATGTGTGACGGGGGTGAGCTCGTCATTCCAGTTGGACCTATGTCCAGAGTTAAGACCAAGAAATTCAATGAGGTTCTTTATGCACATGTGGGCCAATTTATGGAGAGGATGAAGTTATCAAAGCCTATTAGAGGAGAGTTTAATGGAATTGAGCCCAAACTAATCCATTTAACTCAAATCCTTGGACCGGATTACTTGGAGCTTAGAGACAAGAAGATTTGGACTAATTTAATGCTTTATCACTTAAGCCCAAAAGCATATGGATCCAGTAGTGGCGTAACACATCAGATCTATTTATTTAGTTTTTGGACTTTATTTTTTGGGCTTCCATATATTTTAGCCCAATCTTTTATTATTTAACCTAGGTATAAATGTGTTTTTAGGTCAAAATTTTCAGAACTTTTTAGATCATAATTGTTGAAAAGTCGTCGGCTTCAATAGGGAGAAACATCATTCTCTTGTTCTTGTTACT
>JAOSBK010000007.1:6378934-6393912 GCA_027568895.1 Erythroxylum shatona | reverse complement strand
CCAACTCACCAAATCCTCTACTTCACTTCACACACACGACAATCACCACTTTAAGGGAGGTAGAAAGCTTAGGCTTGAACACATGAAGAGGAAGCACTTAAGATAGAAGAGCTTTTGATAAGGTGGAGAAGAGTAGCACTTAACTAGGAGAAAAGAACCAACGAAGGAGGAGGAAGAAGAAGCTACGGATGAGAAGGAAATTTGCCTTTAAAAGTGATTTTTAACTCTTTCAAGGAGAAGTGTCGTGAAAGACTCTCCAAACTTAGGTTAATTATATGATTTAGATAAACACCAAGTATAACACATAAGGAGGCAAGTGACAAGTGTCACTTGCCACTTGTCTTGTTTTTAAACCCTCCTAAGATTCTTTCCAAAACAATTCAATTTCTACTCCAAATTCCAATGGCTGAAAATTCATAATTCCTAAAATCATGTATCTAATTTCCAGTGCCATTGGACAGTCATTTCCAGTACCGAAAATCCAATCAGTTCGCCACTTGGTAATTTTTACGGTCCGTAAATTTTCCCCTAAAAATTCCAGAAAAATTTCTAAAAGTCCCCAAAAATGTAAAACACACAAAAACCACTCCAATAATTTTTCAAGCACAAATATCACATTTTTCACAAAAATCACATTTATAGGCACATATGCCGGGAAATGTCATGAATGCATGTACAGTCATGTGCATGTGCAAAAATTGCCATTCCTATATATATAGAGGCCATATTATGCATGATCATGCCGAGATACGTATACACACCCATACCCCGTCCCAAATTACTATTTTACCCTTCCCATCGATGATGGGATGTTACAATCTAGACCTTGCATTAAGGACTGAATGACCTATCAATCTTATGGTTGACAGCTCCTTTGATGATAAGAAGGACATGGAAAGGTGGGAACGTTCAAATCGTATAAGTCTTATGATCATAAAGCGTGCTATTTTGAAAACCATTAAGGGGAACTATGTTTGAAGGGGTAACTACTACCAAAGATTACCTTGAGGAAATTAAAAAGAGATTTGCCAAAAGTGAAAAGGATGAAACAAGTACGATTTTGGCAAATCTCATTTTAATGAGGTATAAGGGAAAAGGAAACATAAGGGAGTACATCTTGGAGATGTTGCATCTTGCTTTGAAACTAAAGGCACTAAAGTTAGAAATTCAAGTATTCTTTGTTGAGAGTGTTCTTTATGATTAGGGAACTCTAGAACTTGCTTGCAAATACTAGTTGATATCACATAATCTTATGCAAATATTGAAATGATGAAGGCAATTAGGATTTTGAAAAGCTACCCTAATGTTACCCTTAATAAGCCCCTTTGAGCTTAACATAAACCATATGAGCCTTGACCTTGATTATTTATCCTCTTCATTATACCTACCATAAGGGCAAGTTGAGCATTTGAAAGGGTTATAATTGAGTTTAGAGAATAAGTGGGGTAATCATAGCATACTATTGCATTAGGGATGGGTATGGTTGTAGAAATTTTTATCTCTCCTTTATATTTTTCTTCTTTTGAATTCCTTGTTTTAAAAAATTAAAAAATTGAATGAAAATGAAAAATAGAAAAGATGGAAAATAAAAGAGAGAGAGAGAGAGAGAGAGAAGAAAAGAAAATAGAAAAGAAACAAAGAAAAGAGAAGACGACTAGAAATTGAAAGAAGAGGAGAGACATAAAAATGGGGAGTATTGACCATGTTACATGGAAGGAAAGAATTGGGTGTTTTATTATTCATTGTTCTGTTTCATTTTAGATGCTCAATTTGTTATGTATTTTTAAACTGCGATATTTCTTTTTCTACCCTTAATCGACCCCATTACAATCAAAATAAAGACTTTTGGATGGATATTTGTATTTGATATGAGTGGTGGAGATTAGATTAGTAAGCAAGCCTATGGTGGATGCCTTACATGAAATGAACGATGAGTGAATATTTACTACCTTTGATTGCTTGAGAGAATGGAAAGTTGAGTGAGTGTTTATCACACTTGTTATTGATCTTTGAGTTGAAATACTTGATAATTTTGGCTAAGCATGTAGATAATAGTCTGTTCACAGATTATTATGAATTTCAAGTTCTTAGGTTATGTTTGTTGAATTGATCGTTGATATCTTTAATTATTAATTGGGAAAATCATTTGTTTTCATTATTTGTGCTTTTATAATCTGGTGTTCATTATTATGCTTGAGGACAAGCATAGTTTAAGTGTGCGGGGATTGTTGTGTTTAGTTTCTATTGCTTTTAATTGCCTTCATATCATGATTTTGGTTACAAATTCTTGTGTTTTGATCCAAATGTGAGGTAAATTGAGTGGAAATGGTGTGAATATTGTATGAATGTTAATTGAATTATTTTGTGAATTTTGCAAAAAGGTTAAAGGGAAAGTATCAAGGAGCAAATACAATTGATTTGAAAAGTTATTAATTGCTAGCTTATCCTCCTTAAGTTGTATTGAATGGGTGGTTTGAATATATTGCATGTGAGGCAGATGTTGTTTTAGATGAAGCATTCTTTGTGTTATGTTCATGTGGTTTATGGTGTGAGAGCTGAAATGAGATGTGAAATATAATTGTTACATTCATCATAGCTGACGGTACCTAGTTTTGAATGAATGTATTCTTGTGCACTTGATATCTTATTGAGTGCTGCTTTTGCTTCATTAGCTTGATGGCTTTTATGATACATTTTGTAATTCTATACTTAACTGAGCTCACTAATGTATTCCTAAGGTGAAGCAACCGATATAGAAAGTGTGAGTGGTCAGGATTTATCTTCATCTCCCATATACTTTTGTCTTTTAAGAAGTATGAGTATAGCCATCTAATGCATAAGGAATTCTTATTTTTTTAGTATGCTTCATAGTCATTTGGCAAATAAAACTCTGTTGGATAACTCTATTGGAGTTATGACTAAACACACTTCATGCATAGGTTTTGTAACCTCCTTCTAGCTTACTTGATTTTATCATTTGATCTTCCTCCTTATAGAAAGCCTAACATACTCATTTTTAAAGTTTTGATGATCCCCTTAAAAAGAAACATATGAGTTAACCAATAAGTATGTAATGAGTTCCAGACATATTTGATGAGAGCAAGTCTATAAACATAAAAAGGTCATTGTTACACCAATTTCCAATTTTTTTCTATATTTTTTTCCACTAGGTGATAAGCCTCCCTAGATTGCAATATTTTTTGTGGCTATTAGAAGACATAGGTAAATGAAAGGAGGTTCTTTGATTTACATACCTGTAATCCTTGAGAGCCAATCTACTTTAGAAGACACATTGGTTGATAGGGTAAAATGGTTCTTATTTTAGTTGATCTCTAATCCAAATAATCTTTTAAAAGTGTGCAGGGTAGATATTAGTGTGAATACTAAGTTGTCATAGGCCTAGGAGAAAAGGATTAGGTTATTGCAAAGAATATGTTGCATAATCCCACTTCCTTACATTTTCTATGGTATTTAAAAGAGGGGTTATTACTAATGTTAAATTTCGATATAGGATAAAAGGTAAACGGATAAAGGATTCCCTTACCTTAGTCTTTTATCCCCTTAAATAAAGTTGTAGGTTCCTCATTCACCAAAACACTATATAAGGTGGCTGTGATGCACTCTTTGGTCTATTCTCTAAATTTTGTTGGAAAATTAAAGGCTTATGGAACATCCATAATAAAAGCCCAAATTTATAAAGTCAAATAAATCTATATACAAAGCAGGAGTATTTCTCTTTGTATATCCCTTAAATAATTCTTGAGCCATTAGAATATTATCACTAATTTATTTCCCCTGTTGGAAGGTCCTTGAGAATAAATGTATTAGTTACTTGAAAAAATAAAATTAATGTCTCAATTAATGGGTTTACGTAAATATATAAAATGATTATCTAAATCAATAAAATTATGTAATACGCAAGAAAAGTCAATCATGTAAAATTGTAATTGGGAAATACATTAGCTATTTTGTTTTGACATACAAAATAATAGAAATAATTCACCTAAAGCTATGTTTGGTAGGGAGTTTATTAATGGAATGGATGTGAATGTAATATTATCCTATCGTTTAGGAGGAGGGTCTATAATGGAATAGAATAGAATGAGATAGAATAGAAGGATTTTATATTATATCTCATTCCATTCTAAACAATAAAAATAAGAAACCTCTGATTTGGAGGGTTTATGATGGAATGTAAAATGATAAACAACTTTTTACTATATTATATTTTATAGTCTTCTTCTAAACAACATTTCACTATATTACATTATGAACATTTTCATCCTTCCTAAACAATAATTTTTTAATATTACATCTATTTATATTTCATTTCATTATAAACTATTTTATTTCATTAAAAACCTTACGTCTAACCAAACATAGCCTAAGTGCGTAACTCTTCTTTTGTTTTATATTTTTTATCTTGATTGTTTTTTTTTTTTGGATTGTAAATAATGTGTGGAGGCTTTCTTCTCCCCACTCTGTAACGCATACCCAAAATCTTAAACAAACTCAAACTGATGGATTCAAATCACATGTTCACGTTGCTCTATTTCTATCATGTTCCATGATAATCCATCAGTTCAATTTTTTGTGAATTCTATCTAAGTATGTCACGAATCAAAATTATTCGGTCAACGACATTGTTTCTTAATTTGTTTTTAAAACATATATAGGCCTGTGGCCTGTTGGACCAACCCGAGTTCGGCCTGACCTATTAGTATCTCTAATTTTATCCAAAAAAAATAGAATATATGGATACTGATGGAACATAATAAACACATAATAATAAAAACAAGTGATTTGTTCCAGACAATAAGATACACTTCTTTTCTTCTTATCACTCCTTATTAAAATAAAGTAAAAGAATAATTCACTTCCTCTACTCTCAACTCAATCTCAATTAATCTAATCTTTTGGGGAATATCCCTTTTGAAAATAAGAACAAATCTCTTTCTTCCATAATAGATAAATGCATAAATAAAACTCCACAAGAAAAGAAAGCAAGATCTGGAAGAACAGTGCAGTTAGAATTAGGCCAATTGGTAATAATAATTATGACCATACACCAAACGCCAGTTCGTATTTAAAGAAAGACCAAATTGTAACAAATTTGTTCTGACATTTCAGTCCCCTTGCCGAACCTTGAACTCAGATAACTGCGTTAGAGAGACGGAGAGAGAGGGAGAGAGGGAGAGAAAATGGCAGCGGCAATGGCGAGGGCAAGCTCTGGCCTCGCGTATCCGCAGCGCTTCTATGCAGCTGCGACGTACGCCGGATTCGATGGATCTCCCAGTGCGGTCAACAGCGTCTCTTCTAGGTTCAAAAGCGACACCGCTTTGCTCCTCTACGCCCTGTACCAGCAGGTTAGAATTTGCATTCTGCCTTGCTTCCATTTTCTTTTAGCTTCGATCCATTGACTTGGGGTGACAATCGCATACTACGCTGATTCACGATCTCTTTTCGTGTTGCTCCTTGCAATGACGCGCCACTTCTTTTCCTTTTCAAAAGCAAATTGCTTGGTGCTATTGCGCATTTCTATGTGTTAGTGTTAATTATATGTTTATATATTATTATTATATTGATAATGTCAGAATTTCCACATTCAGTAGGCTTCGTTGAAGATCTTATATAAACGTTTTAGTGCTCGGAGTTGAATTATCAACTTTAATTTTTCTCTTCGACTGTCTTTATGGATTAGACTTGCATTGTCAGATGGTGCTAGTTTTAAGTTGTTGGGGGCGTACTTTGGATAGATCTAGTGTCAAGGTACTGATACACTTGTACTTGTTGGATTGAAATGTTTAATTGTATGGTTATTCAATCCGGGAGTACCATTTGTGTATGTTGATAGGGTTATCTTCCCTTCTTTATTTCCATGGATCTTTCGGCAGCTGCATACTGGTTTCTTCTGGCTAGATTTCTGGCAGGAGCATTTTGTTATTTATTATTTCATCAACTTACTAATATGCTTGGATTGAGTTGTTGGATGTCTTGGGAATTTAGTGATGGTCATTTCATCGGAGATGTTAATTATAAAATCTTATCTGGTTCCAAACGTGATTGCAGGCTACTGTAGGACCTTGTAGTGGGCCAAAACCTAGTGCTTGGAATGCTGTGGAACAAAGCAAATGGAAAAGGTTGGTGTGCTAACGCTTGCATGTTTCTAAGTTCTATTTGTTTTTCTTTTATAAGTGTAATCCCATACATTTAATCTTGGTCCACATTCACTCTATAACTTTACAGTTTCTTTGCTGTTAACAAATTGATGATCAATGATCCGTATAAGATGCTTCCAATATGTTCTCAAAGTTGGAGTAAGTAAAGTGAAAATTGAATAACAAAAATCTTTTTCCATGGTCAAATTGTTCTCATTTATATTTCCTTAAGAAGTCCTAGGAAGTTGTAAGATGCAATTGTTGCGTGTAGTGACTATATTAATTCAGGATCAAGTGATATCAATTTTAGCTTTCTAAAATTCTAGCTTTTTTTTCCCAATCAGAATAGATTACTTACTAGGCCATCCCCTTTTCCAAGCCTTATCTTGCCTATGATTGCATGGTTTTCGAGAGAAAGTGCAACTACTAGGCAGATCCTCATCCCTAAAGTCTGAATAAATTTGTACATTACCTATGTAATTGCCATATACCTGGAGTTGCTAGTCCCCTTTTCTGTTGCCAATAATACCAAATGAATTATTAGCGTAACAAGTTATATAAATGTTTAGATAGTCTCAAGTCATTTGATATGTCTTTTATGGTTCACTGATATGTTTGTTCACTCTATCCCACTAAGAGTGGTTTTTCTGATCATTTTTATGTTTCTGTAGTTGGCAGGGGCTTGGAGACATGGCCTCCACAGAAGCAATGCGACTGTTTGTGAAGATACTAGAGGTCTATAGCAATGCAAATATCTGCTTGCTGTTCTCATGAGTGATTTTAACACAAGTTAACTAATTTCTTTGTCATCAACAGGAAGAGCAGCCGGGTTGGTATTCTAGAGCATCTAACTTGGTCTCTCAGTCTGTAATGGACATGCAAACCAATGTGAGTACCTTAATTTGGGTTACCATGTTAGTTTGCAATATTAGTAATATTTGATCAGCAAATTAATATTTGTGATATTTAAGTGAAATATGCTGGAAGAGATGTATATGATGTGTTAAGCCTAAAGATTCAATAACATTTACCTATATCACAATCTGCAGGACCATGGAGTTTGTGATGGTGGATAATCATCTAGTAAACTGAAGTATATTTTTAAAACAGATATGGTGGCTTTTGTTACTGTCCTTTGATTTCTTTTTGTATAACATAGCAGAGCATATAGTAGCATGTATGTTAGCAGTTGATTGGGTACTTAAATGGTAACCTTTATCAATTTCTCAACCTTCTTTTCTAACAATGACAGCATGTCTCAAAAGCTGATCCTGCTGAGAATGGTAACTCATTCCTTGAAGCGAAGACCATTTCTACAGAGAATGGTAGCTTTGAGGAAACACATGACAAAGATGTTGTCTTGGAAGGCCTTGGTGCAATTGCTGTCTATGATCAGTGGATTGCACCTACAACATCTGGCCAACGCCCTAAAGCCCGTTATGAGGTGAATTAGTTTTCTTAGTGAACTTCTCTTGGTCCTTTCTTTTGTTCTTGTTCTTGTCAATTTTTAGTACTACTGATTCCATTGTTTTCCTCTTAACTTGTCATTACATTTGCAGCATGGAGTAGCAGTTATTGAAGATAAAATGTATATATGTGGAGGGAATCACAATGGTCGTTATCTAAGTGATCTTCATGTAAGAGTTCATATGCTTTTGTGCTAATATAATGTGTTAAATATAGATAAATGATTCAACGTCATGTGTTGTTCTATGATGTATTTTGCTAAGTTACCATTAGAATGCTAGAGAATGGTTAACAGTGTAGGTCCTTTATTTAGATGGAAATCAGTAGGAAGGAAATTTCAGGCAACATTCGAGAGGTGTCCTCTCCTTACACATTTTTCTATCCTAGTACATTATGCCTGCCTCATTTCCACTCCCCTCTACCAACTAAATATTCCCTGATCTGACACTCTACGCTAACAACCATGCCACCTTAGCCTTATAGAATCTTTCTAGCAACAAAACCAACAACTAATGAAGCAAAAATAATAGATAGTAGCCCTTCAGTACCTATCTTCGAAATGTTGGGCTTTCCCTCTAATCATTTGGTTGATTTTCTTTCTTCTTGAGTAGTCGGAAGTAGCCTCTCTACTACTTAGTGGTAAGGCTGGTACTGTTGGACCTCTCCAAACTCCACGTTTCAGCGGAATTTTTATTGATAAATTGTTATTATTGTTGTTGTTCTTTCTTCTTGAGTAGAATAGCTTAACTGGAGGCCTATCAATATCCCCTGCTATGATTGTTGCCTTGTCCTCAAGGTGAAAAGCCAAAAATTATTGTTGGATGGTGTCAAAGGGCTCTCATGATGCATTAAAATTTGGCATATTCTTCCATTTGACTAGTAACTGGGACTAGTAGAGTCCTGTCGAGGATGAACCCTGATAGCTTCTTGTTTGACTTTCCATTCTAAATCAGCTTAGAGTATTGGAGGGATCTCTAGCTGGGGGTGTTAGTACTTATTGTAGCCTTGAGTTGTGATAAATAAAAAATTGGATGGATGGTGGCTGATTTTGGCAATCCTAATTTGTATGCCACAGGACCAAATTTTTGAACAATTGGGTAGGGGCCAAAATAGCACGGTGTTAACTTCTCATTTGCTCTCTTGTCTAGCGACTTATTGCGGTAATGGCAAATTTTCAAGTAAACAAGATCACCAATTTGAAAGTGAACATCCCTTTGATGTTCTGCTTGTTTTTTCATCTGTTCCTATGCCACAATCAAATGCTCGTTGATTTCTTTAAGCATCAAGTCCCATTCTTTTAACTATTCCTCTACACTTGCATTATATGTACACCAATTTGTGTACTGCAGTACTATCAGTGATTCCCTTCCATATACAATTTTAAAAGGGGAAAACTTAGTTTCTATGTGAAAAGCATTGTTATACCAATATTCGCACCATGGTGACCACATACTCTAGGTATGAGGTTGTGTTTGTACAAAACAATGCAGATAAGTTTCAAAGCAACACTTGACCACTTTGGTTTGGCTATCCATTTGGGGATGGTAGGTGGTGCTGTGTCGTAGTCGGGTTTGTTGTAAGCGAAATAGTTCCAAAAGTTACTTATAAAAACCTTATCTCTGTTGAATAGAATAGATCTTGGAAAGCCATGGAGCTTGACAATATGTTGGACAAATAATTCAACCACGATGACGGCAGTGTAGGGATGTTTAAGAGTGACTAGGCTTGACAATTGAACCCAAGCCTAGCCCGGCCCGATTGACTGGGTCTCAGGTCAGGCTCGAGCCCAGGACGACGAGTAATGAACAAAAGACATCATTTTTAACTAAAATGTTTTTGCCCAATAAATAATGTCGGCACTTTTGGGTTGTGAACGCTATAACCATGAGTTTCCCTCCATAAACTGATTTCAGGCGAGCACCCCTATTCAAAGCCTGACAGAAAAAAGCTAGGGGTTGGTTTTGCTGCATCAATACTACCCCTAGCTTGAGCTTGACGCGTTTCTCTTAATAAGAAACTGTTCAATTATTGTTAGTTGCACCATAGCCTTCTTAAGATGCTGCATAGCTGCAGTCACTTCTTCGTTCCACTTGAATGCATCTTTCTTTGATAGGTCTGTTAATAGGGTAGCTATCTTACCATACTCGTTGACAACCCGCCAGTTGTAGCGTGTTAATCCAAGGAAGCCTTGTAATTCTTTCAAAATTTTCAGCATCCGTCACTATCCAATTACCTTCACCCTTTTAGGATTAGCATTCACTCCTTCCTTAATTATCACATGACCTAAATATTCAATTGTATTTATGCAAAAATAGGATTTCTTTAAATTAGCGAATAAGCGATGAGTTTTAAGGATGGTTACTACTTCCATCAAATTTTTCACATCAAATTTTGCAAATGGGTCTATGGAGTTGTGTAAATTAGTACGTTATTTCTTTTAAAAAAACTAAGACCCACTTCTGCAACATCGGTTTGAAAATGTTGTTCATGCCAAACTCAAATGTGTATGTTGGCTGAGTCGACTGGCATGAACAAAAACTCATAGTGCCCATTATGACTGCAAAATGTAGTTTCTGGGTGTTCTCAGTCTTTACCAGAATCTAATGGTATCCTGACTTTAAATCTAGCTTGGAAAATAATCGAGCCCCTCTCAACTCATCAAATAACTTATCCACTGTAGGGATGGGAAATCAGTCAGGTATTGTCTCTTTATTCAAAGCTTGATAGCCTACACAATCTTCAGCTGCCATCCTTCTTCTTAAGTATGAGTACCAAGCTCGAGAAAGGACTTATGCTGGGCTGAATAATCCCTGTAGTTAACATCTCATTTGCCAACTTTTCTATCTCATCCTTTTGAGTATGGGGTTATCGATAAGATCAAACATTGATGGGAGTTGTCTCAGGTTTTAAGTTGATTTTATGGCTTTATTCCCACGGGAGTGGCTCACTGACTGGTGGAAAACTTTTTGGAATTCTTTTATCAGCCCTCGCACCTCCTCCGATAGCTGGTCCTTTTGATCCTCCTCCGATAGCTGGTCCCTTTGATCCTCCTCCGAAAGGGTTATCCTCCTATCATATTTATGATCTAGTTCCAGGATATTTGATTTAGTACATGCAGATTTTCTTGTTAATTTCAATAGCAGTTACTTTTATCTCTATATATATATAGATATATATACCAAAACTTTATGGTCACAAGAATTTATTTTCATTTCTTCTTACATGTTTTACCTTTGACAAAAGATTTGCTTGGTGTTGTTTTCCAGAACATTATGACTTTGTAAGCTGTCCTAAAATTTGAAACACACACAGGTTCTGGACATGAGAAGTTGGACTTGGTCAAAGATAGATGCTAAAGTTGAAGCTGAGTCTCAAGAGTCTTCTCCAGCTGCTTTGACCTCTTGTGCAGGTCATTCACTGGTTAGTATACAGATGATTTTACTGTTCTATATGACCATTTAGAAGTCAAGTTTGGACGCAAGTTATATGCTCTTAGATAATATGGATTTATGGACAGATGTGGTATGCTATTGTATTTGTGTGTCTTCTTGTTAAAATAAGATAAACTATCTACTTTATTTTCACAGATACCATGGGAGAATAAGCTTCTATCAATTGCCGGGCATAGAAAGGATCCTTCTGAAACCATGGAGGGTATAGCGCAATAATCAGGAATCTGTTACTAGTAAATTGTCTTCAGTGCTCTGATGCACTTTCCTTTTCCTGTTGCAGTGAAAGCTTTTGATTTCCAAACATCTACTTGGTCAACCTTAAAGACTTATGGAAAAGCACCAGTATGTATTATTTCGTCCTTTAGTCTGTCATTAATCTGTCTGTTAACTAGAAAGCAAACTGAATGAGTTAATGACTGATCTTTAAAGCTTCAAATCTGGGCTCTGCTGTCTGAGAGTAGGAAAACCAACTTCTGGTTTTATTCATTTCCCAAGACACTGAAGATTATTAGAGGCTAATTTCTTATTTTTCCAAAGTTATGTATGCTGCTGCATGATATTGAACTGATGTTTCATGAACATATTACATCTGATTGAAACTAAAATGGAGCTTTGGTCTGGATTTTGGAACCTATATAGACCTAATAGAAATGGATGTGGTGCACATAATCCTTTTATTTTGTGACATAGATTATATACTTGTTGATGGTATATATAGATTATCCTTTTTGATTTCTTAGAACCCTTTTTCTTAATTTGTAGGTTTCACGTGGAGGTCAATCAGCTACTCTTGTCGGTACAAATATAGTTGTTTTTGGCGGACAGGACACTAAGAGAACTCTGTTGAATGATTTACATATTCTAGACCTTGAGACCATGACTTGGGATGAAATTGATGCCATGTAAGAAAATTCCACAAATTTGAGAAGCTTCAACCCATATTTTCTTTGTTTAATTTATACTTTGTAGTATTTGGTTGTTGAGAAGCAATGTGAAATTAGTATGGGGCATTTAATGAGTTGTTTTCCTTTGTTGCTTGAATTGTAGCTTTCTATATCTATTTCTTGGCACAAGAAGGTCAAATATGTGATTTAAAGTTTCAATTTTGAAGCAATTTATATGTTAAGTGTGGCGTAGTGGTTTTCATTTATTGGTCATTAATTTGATGTATTTATATGATTTTATAGTGGCTTGCCTCCCTCTCCAAGATCTGATCATACTGCAGCAGTGCATGCTGATCGCTACCTTCTTATCTTTGGTGGGGGTTCACACGCTACTTGCTTCAATGATCTGCATGTGCTTGACTTGCAAGCTGTAAGATTAAAAATCAATAAAATGCTTATAAACATTTTGCTGGCATTAGGGAATTTGTTAACGTTGTCCTCGTTAATTGATTGTCAGATGGAATGGACTAGACCCACACAACAGGGGGACATACCAAGTGCACGGGCAGGACATGCAGGTGTTACAGTTGGGGAAAATTGGTTCATTGTTGGTGGGGGTGACAACAAGAGTGGTATGTACTTTTTGCAGCTAGAAAATCCTTTTATCTTTGGTATATGCACCCTGACTGAAAAGGGACAAAATGAGGGAAAGAAAGAAATAACACCAAAGGTATTTGCTTATATTGTTGTTACTCTTCGTTTAAAATCATTTGAACAGGCTCATCTTATGTAACTATTAGCCGCATTGGAATAGAAGACGAAGACTATTCTGTTTTACTTCTCCTTTATGATTTCATGCATGCAAGTTTCTTTTTGTCTACAGGGGTCTCAGAAACTGTTGTCCTCAACATGTCTACACTTGTTTGGTCTGTTGTAACTTCTGTACAAGGACGTGTTCCTGTTGCTAGTGAGGTACTTCTTACACGCTGACTAGCTTTCTACATCTCAGTTAAAATATTTTAACTGCGTTCTTTGTAGGGCTTGACTTTGGCTGTGAGCTCCTACAGTGGTGAAGATATTCTCGTATCTTTTGGAGGATATAATGGACGTTACAACAATGAGGTTGGCAGTATTTCTAATGCCTCTATGTTATAATGCTTGCACTTCTTCCTCTTAATGATTTTTGTATTTCCCTGTTAGGTCAATGTTCTTAAGCCAAGCCACAAATCTACCTTGCGATCAAAGATCATGGAGACTCCTGTGCCTGATAGTGTTTCTGCTGTGCACAATGCAACCAATGGCACCAGGGATCCGGAGTCTGAGTTTGAAGTGGGCCAAGAAGGAAAAATAAGGGAAATTGTTATGGATAATGCTGACATAGAGCTCATGGTATGAGAATTGACAGCCATGTTCATTTTTGGTTGGGTTAGTGTTCATGCTTTATAGTTTTTTGCTGTATCTGGATGCTTCTCGGTTAACATTTTAACATTTTAATTTTGAAGCAGAAATCTAGAGCCCGGGGAAGCAGAGAAAACATCATAGCAACTTTGAAGGCAGAGAATGAAGAACTGGAATCATCATTGAACAAGGAGAAGTTGCAAAATCTCCAGTTAAAGACAGAGTTAGCCGAAGCTGATACTCGTAACACCGATCTTTACAAGGTAATTATTTTGAAAAATTCTGGTTTAGTTATCCATGTAAGATGCATATGATAATTTAGATAAAGCTTTTTTTTTTCTTGAATTTCATTAATTTTGTTCTCACCACTGCAGGAGCTCCAATCTGTTCGCGGTCAGCTGGCTTCTGAACAGTCAAGATGTTTCAAATTGGAAGTATGTCCTGGCATTTTCTCGAATAATATTTTATTAATCATGTAAAATTCTAGAAATTATGTAATTGAAGTTGGCAGTACTGATTTTATGAATGGATAATCGCATGATGCTTAAGATATTAGCTTCAAGTAAAACAGGAAAACAGTTTACAAGGAATCAGAAATGCTGTTTTTGACTATCTATTTGAAATCAACAGGTTGATGTTGCAGAATTACGGCAAAAACTGCAGACTATGGAGACACTAGAAAAAGAACTTGAACTTCTCCAACGACAAAAGGCTGCATCGGAGCAAGCTGCCCTGAATGCCAAACAGAGGCAGGGCTCAGGTGGTGTCTGGGGCTGGCTTGCGGGAACACCTGACAACCTGAAAGAAAATGACGCCTAAATTGTAAACAAAAAAAGGCCATTGTTAGATTTAATTCTCAATGATTGATTCTTAATTTCTGTTTATCATGGTATATTTTTCACAAACCCCTGAGAGGGGTTTTTGCAGGATTGCATGCATTGTGTTTCAGCTCCGTGATTTGGTACGCCCCCTAATTTTGATTCGTCATGGTCCCCATTGGACTGTATTTGAACTGATATATCATGTCAGTATAGATTTTGTCAAGTTGTGACGGTTACTTCTGAATTAACTCTTGTGAATAATTTTAGTTCCTATGTAACGAACAATACAAGAGAGATTGTGATTTCTATTGTTGAATTGTATCCTGTTTCGGTCTGGACTTGGTAAGTTACAAATTGATGTTTTATCTCATTTTAGTAGTTCATTTGGATTCAGGATATCGTGGAGTTTGGATTCTAAAATTATATTTTAGGATTTTTACTTCTATGTCTCATCCAATGTTATGAATATTGTATCGGACTTGGTACCAGATTGAGTTTTAGTGTGGTATTGTATTGGTACCGGTCAGTACTGGATACCTTTTCGGGTAATTTTTTAAATTTATAAAATAGTCTCTAAAATTTTAAAAATTTGCAAAATAGTTTATTGGTATATTGTATAGTTGTATTGTATACATTATTAGTTTTTTGTTTATATCAACTATGTTTTCAAAAATTATAATAATAAATAATAATGACAATTAATATGAAATAACAATAATTTTTAAATATTTTACTTATAAATAATAACCACAATTAATATAAATAAAGACAATTATCATCATACAATTATAAAATTAA
>JAOSBK010000007.1:6335885-6368082 GCA_027568895.1 Erythroxylum shatona | reverse complement strand
AACCCACAGTCCAAAAAAGAAAACGAACAAACCGAACATATAAAATCATAATTCACAAACCAAACCATTCAACAAAAAAGAAGTCAACTAACTGGTGAGACGATGACGAGTGTCCTGGAGAGCTTCGACCAAGAAGGGATCGACCAATAACTCCTTTTCAACAACAGTTGCTGCTGATGCCGTTGGGTATTACAGAAGAACAAACACAATAGGATGAAAAGCGTCTTACCCAGAAGAGAGGCTTGACTGTCGAACGCTGGGTTCGCTTGAAGGGAGAGTGACGTTTCTGGAGACGAGGCAGATGGAAGAACACGAGGTGCGAGAGAGACGAAGCAGATGAACGAAGAGGAGGTGCGACAGAGAGGAAGCAATTGGAAGAAGCAGATGGAAGAAGACTGCGTGCGACAGAGGAACGTGTCTAGGTTTCGGACAGAACAGGGAGAGTAACGTCTTTTTCATTCTTGTCCGTAGGACAACATTTCTTTGTACCTCACTTTGGGATTGGACAGAAATTTTTGTCCTTGTCAATTGAAGACAGGACAGAAATTAATGAAGACAGCAACCAAACATCTTGAAGGACAGAATTTTTATGTCCTTGTCCACTGTCCTCAGGGGTGAGGACAGTAACCAAACACAGGGTTACTATCTTGAAGTAACCATCCTATCATTCAAAATCCAAGACGAATACTGATTTGCCCCATTTGGAGCCACTTGCCTATTTTGTATACTTGTCGAAAACAGCAAGTGAGAGCCTCTTTAATCTGTTATTTTATTATCGCTGCACATCCAGTCTAAAATTATGCAATAAAGTAAAATTTAAGAAGATTTAATAATATGCAATCTTGCTCTTATATAATAGAAAGATTATTTTCTGTAGATCCACATGTAGATATGACAAAAAAATAATGATACAGGTTAAAAACACACAAAAATAAAAAATAACACGCAAAATATTTAAGCAAATAAAATTACAATAAATACATAAAGATAATAATAATAATTATTATTTTAGTATTATTTTTATTTTTATTATTATTTTAGTATTATTTTTATTATTATAATAAAAATAATACTAAAATTATTATTATTATTATTATCCCCATCATCATTACCATAAAACTACCACTAATAATAATTTCAAGAAAAGGATAAGAAGAAGAATAACAATAATAAAATCAGTAATGCCAACCGAAGGATTAGAGTGAGAGTCATGGATATGAGTACCGTTCCGTTCCAGCTGGTACCGGCCGGTACCATGAAATTAAAAAAAATCCTAGGGACCTAATAGCAAATTTGAAAAAATTTTAACCTAAAAATTTCCTAACCTCCCATCCCCGCGCGACTCTACTCTTTCGATCTTCATCTTCTACTCTTCTCTCATCTAAAATTTTCCTCCTCACCTTCTCTCTTCTCTCCACTGCCCCGCCTGGTCCTCGCCGCCACCGCCCGCCTTTGGTCTTCTTCTCACCGTCGCCGTCGCTCGCCTCCTCGTGGACGCTCGCCTCGTTCTCCCTTCGGTGCGTCTTTCCTCCACGCAGACTCGAGTCACCCGATGCTACCACCACCTTCTCCGCTCCTCGCCGCCGCACCAGAGCACCATGACACCGTAGGGAAGCCACCGGAGACGGATCGATATGTGACTCGTGACAAAACCCGAAGACCCGCCAAGACCCGATGTTGGTTTCATAAATTTTGTTTCTGATTTCGAAAATTTCATGCTTAATTAAATTTATTGTTGTGTTGGAACGTGAATTTCTGATGGATTTTGTTGGATCGGTGTTGGATAGTTGGAGACTTTGATGGTGTTTTTTGTGTTGTTTGCTTCTTGTTATCTGGGTTTTCGAATTTTGGTTGGAATTGGATCATGGATGATGTACGGTGTTGGTTGGAATTGGATGATGCATTGTGTATGAAATTATTTGGTCCGACTTGGAGGTGGAAATGTGAAGTATACAGTACAACTGTACAATATACTAATATGAACTATTTTGCAATTTTTAAAAATTTTAGGGACTATTTTATAAATTTAAAAAATTATCTGAAACGGTACCTAGTACTAAACGGTACCGGTACAGTTTCATTTCAGAACCCAATCCGGTACCAAGCTCGATACGGTATTCATAACTTTGGAAATAAAAATAATTTTTAAATATTTTACTTATAAATAATAACCACAATTAATATAAATAAAGACAATCATCATCATGTAATTATAAAATTAAGAATAATATAAAGTATTTAAAATATTACAATAATACAATTTTATCATTTTAATAAATAATATTACATCAAAAGATTCACAACATCCTATAAAAAGAATAATAAATATTACAAAAAGAGTTAATGACGAAGAAACAATCAAGTAGAAGTTAAACCTAAAACAAAAACATTATAGTTACATTACATATATAGAATTTAACATAAACATCAAATACAAGTAAAATTAAAAGAAGAGGAAAGACAAAAACTTCGAATTCAATCGTCGTGGAAGGATATCCGTTAGAACTGCACTGACTCCAGTGATCATTTGGTACAAAATCTTCATCATTAAGAGGAGTTTCATCATCGTTATCATTCAAATTTAATGCACCAAATGACATGTTAATGTTTTTCCATCCAAGCTTATCTTCCAAATCTAAATCATTCACATAAACCAAATTAGGTTCTTCAGAAACTCAATTCGCCAAAAGATCAATATTATCAATGACAATTGGATCAGTTGAACTACTTGTGTTATTAAGACTCCTAGTAAACAATGAAATTTAATTATTAGAAAATGATAAGAAATTATATCGAAATTAATAATGATAATAATGAAAAATAACGTACCTTTCCTGAAGCTTTAAATTGTAACGAATAAAACCAAGTCATTCAACCTGTTAAGCTCTAATCTATTCTTTTTCTTTGAGTTGATAAATTCAAATGTGCTCCAGTTTCGTTCACAGTCTGTTGCACTCACATATTGACTTAACATCCAAATCGCAAACTTTTTCAATTTTGAAACACCATTTTCAAATTGATCCCATCAAGAAACTGCAAGTTATAAGATAACAAAAGTACTATTATAATCAAAATAAAGTAATAATTAATTTTTAACAAATAAAAAAAGAAATAACTAATACCTAGAGAAAGTTTTCCTCTTTGTTAAATAGCAGTTGACATTCCAAAATTCCCATAAGATAACTTGTTAGCTTAAAAGATTTTGCATCGCGTCAAGTCTAATAATTGTTGTAATTGTTAAAAGCATTCCTCTATTAACTTTAGCTTACTTTGTAAGATCCAATCTGAAATACACACTAAGATTCAAAAATACCCCAGCTGCAAATAATGGAGAAGAAAGTTGTCTTTCTCTTCTTTCATTAATGATTGAGAGATATAGTATGTATAAAGAAGGCTTATTTTTTAGATTGACCTTGATTGCTTCCGTTACTCTCTCCATGGCATCAAAAATATAATCCATTGTTGGCTTTTCTTCACTATCAGTCAAGCGAGAACCCTCACTAAAGGCTCAAAAACTCGAATAACAAATTGACATTGAGACCAAAATTCTCTATCTTGCAGTATAATATTACAAACCTCCACTCCAGCATTAGACCTAACATGCTAAGATGCAACATACTTATCACTTGTAAACATTTGGCTTAGCTCCTTCATCAAAACAAAAAACTGAAGCGATAAGAAATTTGTTGCAAATCCTGTTACAGCAGGACGACACAAATTTCTACCATTGATAAATTCTTTTCTCATCAAATTCAAAACTCATGCACGATTATAAATGAACTTTGTCACCTTTTTAGCCTTTTACATAGTCTCATCAATAACAGGAAAATAATTAGGATCTCCTATCTTTTCTAGCATTAAGTCAATGCAATGTACATCACAAGGAGTCCAAAAAAATAAATTATACATATCCTGCAACCTTTTTCCTGCCTTTTTATAAGCGGAATCATAGTTAGTAATAAACTGAACAATGTTATTCGGTCCTACTTAATTCACAACTTCATCAAATATCTCAAACAAATCTCAGTATTTTTAATAAAGCCAGATGCATCAATAGATTTAAAAAATATAGAATCATTTGAAGAATAAACTAAAAAATTTATAATAGGCTCTTGTCTCCTATTTGTCCAACCATTACATATAATTGAACATCCATAAATACCCCAATTCACTCTCTTTCAGCCAAATAATTTCTAATTTCAGAAACAGTACAACTCAAAAGTCTACCTCTTAAGTCATCAATCGAAGGATCTTTGTATCCTGGACCAAAAGAGACTATTGAATCAATCATAGATTGATAATAATAAGACTGAAAAGTATTAAATGACAAACCTAAATCATACCACCATCTAGTTACTGCCATATCGATATTGTGAGCTGCATCTCTTGATTGCATTGCACTAAAAATTGAAGGTTGGTCTCCAGGAGTTGTTCGTGGTGCAAATAAACTAATCACTTGCCTTCTTCTCTTCCTCACATCAGATTCTTCATGACCCTGAGATGGAACACTACCAGTACCACTACCACCACTACTATCACTATCACTTCCACCTTCAACATTTCCATAATCACTACGAAAACTAGAAAATGAACTTCTACTACTAATTTCAAAATTCAATCTTTCCTTTCCATCTCTCTCAAATTGATGTTCATCAAGCAATGTTGCCATCTGCCACTTTACATCATGACTTACTTTTTTATATGCTTCCACATCTCCTTTAACCCCAGCTAAATGCTTTTTCAATCAGGTGATTCTTCCACCTTTCAAATGCTTGTTACAAAACAAGCAAATGACATGGTTCTTCGTATCAGGAACCATACCAGCATGAGCGTAAGCTGGATCACTGTGTCTTCTTGAAGTGGGTTAATCGGGAATATTTGAACTTTCTTCAAACCTTTAGTTGTCTAATATTCTGAAGGAATATTATGGATATTCACTAATAAAGGAATATTTTCAATATAATTTTCTCCGATTCCATGCTCGGATGCCAATTTTGAAGAAATAAAGTAGGTTGAGAGATGTGTCAAGAGCTTTCTTCAATTACCTTTTGAGCTTCCGATTTGGAGGAGAAGGTAAAATTTATGTTATCTTTCTCAGTTAACATAACTTCCATTAGCCCTCTACCTTTCTAATTTCTCTAGGTCCAAGCTTGTATTAGAAGAAAAGTTGGCCTTTTATTGATAAAAAATCCAATGAGTGCTGCGTCCCATGACTTAGCTCCTTGCTGCTGAATGTCTAGATTTGGAGTCACCATTAACTTTCCTTCAATCTTAACTGGTGGACGGTAGATCAAACAAGAGTCCGAATTGTCACCCATAACTTGTTTCCAAGTTTGTCTCCATTGTAGTTTTTAATGAAGTCTAATAATATTTTGTTTCGCAGGGAAAACGCTATGATCAAAGGAAGTACAATGTTGAAAATAACAAGGTAAAAAGATGGGTGAAGAAGATGGAGCTCGAAAAGGAGGAAAGGAGGAAGCTGAAGCTGAAACATTCTTGAATCTAAATAACCAGATGCTAACGAGATACTTTCCGTATTAGTTCTATTATGTGGAGTCCATCTTGAAGCAACAAAATCCCTTCATCATAACTATGCGAGACTTCGACAAAGCCCGACAAGTGTGGACCTCCTTCCCCCCTCATGTAGTCAGTGGCTCAGGACCAACCTCCTACACCACCGACGCATCTATGGACAGGATTGGTCAATTCTTTTTGGAGTTACGTGTTGGCTCCTTTGGACATGGCGTAATATGACCCTTTTTGATGATCAGTTCACTTGGCCAACCTCACCTATTTCCATTCTTGTGTCTTTTGCAGGTCAGATTCAACAATCCATTGCTCACAGCAGGCGACATTCTACGGGACAGTACCAGCAACTGGCTTGGAAGTTTCGTCTAGAATCTCGGATGGTGCTCACCGGTATCTGCCGAACTCTGGGGCATATTTACAGGACTCACGATCACGTATAATCTTGGTCATCGTCGCATCAAATTGGAGGTAGACTCGATGGCGACGATCCATCTCATTTTTTCCTCGACAAGACGGACTACGATCTCCAATCCCATACTTCACGACATCAACGAACTGCTTACTCGAAATTGGACGGTCATACATTTCAAGAGAGTAACAGATGTGCCGATTGGTTAGTCAATTATGCGGAGCATTATGACTTAGGAACTTTTTTTTCTTGATACTACACCTATAGAGTGTCATATTATCCTTTTGGAGAATATTTCAAGAATCTGTTTTCCTGGACTCATCATATAATCTGTCGCTTTCCCTCTTATATATATATAAAAAGTAGTTACCGATACTTTTCAATTAACATTCCCAAAGGCTTGTAAGCGAATGATTTTATTTCACTTTTAACTTTTGCCTACGTATGCCAATTTTTTTTGTTCTTCTTCTCCTTATTTTTTGAAATCCTCTGCTTAGGGAAAATTTAATGAGCGTCTATTTAATATGTAGGAGTCAGCCACCCTATCTATAAATAAAAGTTCCTTCTTCACGTTTGCCCTTTCTGTTTCTCCCAAAACTTAATAGACACTTATTTCCGTATACTGTAGCCGTAGGTGATTCAATCCCTCTGAGCCACAATAACACTTCTTCGAAACCTAGAAGATTTCCCAGATTTTCTTATCTTTTCATCCCAACACCCATTTGCCGCCATCGGTAACGATTATCTCCTCCTCATTTTTATTCATGTGTTTTTCTCGGTAAGCAGCCGCACCTTAGGCGCAGAGGTATGTTTCAAGAGCTCTAGGGTTTGGAGTTGGGTTATAAATGACCTCTGACTCAAAGACTGAACGTGAGTTGGAACCAAATCCACCAGAAGTTAGGGATCCAAGTGATGGTAATGAAGAGAATGTGATGGAGGCTAGGGTTTTGGATAGTAGTATAGAAAACGTAGAAGTTAGGGTTACGCCTAAAGAGGAGGATGATGTAGATAGGGAAACCAAAGAAGAATGTGAGTTGAAATGTGAGGGGAACTCAATCGATCAATTGGATCCTGAAAGCGATAAATTTGATGCTGAAAATGAGCATTCTGCTTCTAGAAAGACTGATTTGTGGTCTCAATTTGATGAATTTATCGCCAATGAGAAGAATGAGGCCATGGCGGGGACTTCTAGGGCATTGAGTTATGGGTTTGA
Organism: Erythroxylum shatona; assembly: GCA_027568895.1. Lineage (NCBI taxonomy): Eukaryota > Viridiplantae > Streptophyta > Magnoliopsida > Malpighiales > Erythroxylaceae > Erythroxylum > Erythroxylum shatona. The sequence continues at coordinate 6,360,931 of JAOSBK010000007.1, read as the reverse complement.
AGTCGGTGACATGGTGTGGGGCAAGGTGAAATCACATCCTTGGTGGCCTGGTCATATTTTCAATCAGGAATTTGCTTCAGCTTCTGTTAAGCGGACCCGTAGGGAAGGTCATGTATTGGTTGCATTTTTTGGAGATAGTAGTTACGGCTGGTTTGACCCTGCTGAGCTTATCCCCTTTGATATTAACTTTGCTGAAAAATCTCTGCAAACAAATTCGAGGAATTTTGTTAAATCTGTGGAGGAGGCTGTGGATGAGGCGAGTAGGAGGCGGGGCCTTGGCTTGATTTGCAGGTGTAGAAATGCTAACAATTTCAGGCCCACATGTGTACAAGGATATTTTGCTGTTGATGTGCCGGATTATGAGCCTGGGGGAGTCTATTCAGTAAACCAGATTAAGAATGCCAGGGATGCGTTTCAGCCTATCGATGCCTTAGCTTTTGTGAAGCAGCTGGCTTTAGCACCCCAAGAAAGTGATTCTAATGATATTGATTTTTCCAAGAATAAAGCAACTGTATTTGCTCTCCGGAAAGCTAGATTTGAGGAGAATGATTCAACCTATGCACAGGCATTTGGTGTGCAGGCTGCCCGAGCTTCTAATGATGTTGCAAATCCAACAGAACAGCCTGTTAAAGAGCCAACTAGGGGTATATTTCGGTTTTGCTGTTCCTCTTTCTTGTGCAGAATTCTATATTTAATTTGGACTTTTTACTGTTTTACTGCATCTTTCTTTATCTGAATCTTGTCTTTTGCCGCCTTATATAGCACTATGTTTTTATTCTTTTTAGTCGTTGTTTTCAGTAAATTATACTTCCGAGATATTCATAACTGTTATAATTTTAGAACTATTATATTAACTGTTACCTTTGTTTAATGTTAAATGTTAAAACTTGTTAAAATCGCTTATGAGTACTTAGCTTCAACTACTTTAATAGTCTCCCATCTGAATTTTTAATTAATTTATTGATTGGTTAGAGAAGAAAATGACCTTTTTTTTAATATTTCATTTATGTTTATCTCTACTTAAAGTTGCCAACTTTTTTTTTCCCCGGACTTCATGAACCATTCATGCAAAGTCTTCATTTGTATTAACAGCTAAACTTTGTTGAATAAGTTGCAATTTATTTCATGGTTCTTGATTAAAGTTCGTTTTTCAACTCTGGCTTGGGGATTGAAACAAATTAGGCAACCTTGAGAATGTGATGTAGAAGCATATCGTTATCTAGGAATTCTATGTTTCCTCACTTACTAGTCTTTACATTTTTTTTCCCTTTTGGGTGACATCTCCTTTCCAGTAAGTCCATTCTTTTCAAGTTACTGCTTGTGTTTCCATTAACAATAGAATTGTAATAGGACCAGTATAATTAACGGTTTTTATTTGACATGCAGCATTTTTAAGTTCTTTGTTCAATTTTATTCAAAAGGTTTTCTTTAGGCCTAATTCTCTTTCTACGGTTCCTATCACAATCTTTCCAAGTCTTGCCCCAACTTGTTGAAAATGGCTGTCTTAACCCCCTCTCTACATCTTATAGGATGCCTTGGAAGAAGTTCTATGATTACATGCATTTCTAAGTCATGTTTTAATTTGTGATAGAGTAATATGAATTTTGTCCAAAGAAATGCTTGACACTTTAAGCCATAGTTTACAGTATATAGACTTGTGCAGCTTCTGGGTTCCCATTATCCTTCATTGCTGAAACTGGTCTAGATTTGTGGGTTTCACTCTTCTATTAGGGTTCTATGTCTATGTGGACAGGTCATTGAAGTCATCTGATTGTCTATTTTGTCTTGATTACTGCAGCTCCTTTGAGTGGTCCATTGGTTATAGCGGAAACTCTTGGTGGTGGGAAGAGCTCTAAGAAAACAATGAAACTCAAGGACCCATCAAAGACAGATAGATACCTTCTCAAGCGAAGAGATGAACCGACCTTCACAAGAACTCCTCAAATTGGCCAAATGGAAGCAGGTTCCTCTGCAGCAGTATACGTGGAGAGCTCGTCTGTTATAGAAGCTGGTGATTATGTATTGCAGAAAAGGGCATCTGCTCCACATATTATGTGGAAGGATGAACAACCTGTATCTATAAGCGAGGAAGTTGCAGGTCCCAATAAAGGTGCTTCTGAAAAACTAGCAGTAGCAGAAGATGAGTCTCTGGGACACGTTGATGTTCTGTCCAACCAAGGTTCTATTTTCAATTTAAAGCCATCTTCTGACGAGGAGAAGGTTTATGAAAAAAACACAGGAGACAGCATCACAGTTGATGCTGTTATTGGTGCCACAAATACAGGCCCTGATGTTTCTGGGGATGCATCAGTTCATATTTCAAGAGATGGTATATTGCCATCATTTACACAAGACAGTGAGATTATGATTAACTCTAGACGTCATGAGAGTGCAAACGCTCTGAAGTCAATTGAAGGCTCTCAGCAAACTGATTTGATCTTCTCCATGAAAGTGGAAGGAGAGAATGTATTGCAAAAGGCCAAGGATGATGAATCTTCCGCCCTTGATGCAAAACATCCTCTTGAAATTGGTGCTGAAGCTGGAGTGAAGAAGGCCAAGGTTCCGAAACGGCCTTTAGGGGATCTAACCTCCGAAAAGTTAATTACTAAGGACAAAAGGATGAAAAAGAAAAAGGTGATGAATCCACAGATGACTCCTGATCATCCAAAGAAGCACTTAATTCCTGGAAAAGTTGGGGTAGTGTCAGCAAAGTCATCCCATATGGTTTTTCCTCCTAGAGAGGAACCTCGGGGAAATCATCAGAAGAAAGATATCAGCTCAAGTATTTCCTCATCTAATTATAGCTCGAAATTGCCCACAGTTGCCATGGGAAAATTTAACCTTGACTTGTCACAACTATTGAGTGATTTGCATGGTCTAGCTCTGGATCCTTTCTATGGTGTTGAAACAAATGGCCCATCAATTACAATGCAGTTTCTTTTGCATTTTCGGTCCCTTGTTTATCAGAAAAGCTTGGTTTTATCGCCCCTGCCAGAGACTGAGCCTGTTGAAGTGCAGTCTAGGAGATCTCCATCGAGTGTTGGGGCTCCAGACGGTTCCACCATTGAGAATGTTAGAGATTCAGTGCCTTTGAAATCAGTAAAACCTCCAGTCAGACCAGAAGATCCAACAAAAGCTGGACGGAAGCGCATGCCATCTGATCGGCAAGAGGAAATGGCAAAAAAGAGATTGAAAAAAATTTATCAGTTGAAGTTGTTGGCCGGTGAGAAGAAATCCAATCAGAGTTCTGAGAGCCCGCGTGTAGAAGTAAAAGAATCGTCGGCTATGGCTCCACAAAAGTCAGTAAGACCAGATTCGGTCAAGAAAATGGATCCTCCAGCTAGAACAGTTGAGCCTACCATGTTATTGATGAAGTTCCCTCCCCAGACATCCCTCCCATCTGTTGCAGAGCTGAAGGCAAGGTTTGCTCGTTTTGGGTCAATGGATCAATCAGCTATACGTGTCTTTTGGAAGTCCTCCCAATGCCGTGTAGTGTTCAGGCATAGGTCTGATGCAGAGGCAGCATACAAATATGCTGTTGGAAACAGATTCTTGTTTGGCAATGTGAGTGTAAGATACACTGTTCGGGAAGTAGGAGCCACTGCACCTGATTCTGAGAAGGGTCGAGGAGATGACATTTCCATGGAGGCTGCAAGATTGAGGGATCCTCCAACTGAACCTGCAGCAACGCTCACATCCCTGTCTCTTCCTACCATGCAACCAAAATCAATTTTGAAGAAACCAACAGGCGATGAAGTGGGGCAGGTAACTGGAGGTAATGGTGGTAGGGGGACATCACGTGTAAAATTCATGTTAGGTGGGCAAGAAAGTAGTAGGGAAGGGCAATTGATGGGTGGTAATGGTAATAGAAACAACTTCAACAACAATGCTAGTTTTGCTGATGGTGGTGCATCTACATCTGTTGCTATGGATTTTAATAGTAAGAACTTTCAAAACGTTATTCCCACTACTTCATTGCCTGTTCTTCCTATGCCTACTCAATTTGCAAAAGCCCCGCTCGGTAATCCACTTCCTACTGAAGTAGCACCCAGGAATTTGCACAATTATGGGAATCCCGGTTTAGTGCCCAATAATCCAGTTCCTGCTGAACAAGTACCCAGGAATTTGCACAATGTTGGGAATTCGAATGCCATGCCCAATAATCCACTTCCTGCTGAACTAGCACCTAGGAACTTGCACAATTTTGACAATCATAATGCTGTACACAATAGCATGGATGTTACCAAGCAGATGCTCAGCCTCTTGACAAAGTGCAACGATGTTGTTAACAGAGTTACGGGCCTGCTCGGCTATACACCTTATCATCCTCTGTAACGAAAATGTTTGGACAAATATTTGGTCGAAATGATATTGCTGTGCAACGATGGGCAAGACAAACTGCAGTCTTGTAGTTGGGGCTTTTTGCTTCATACACAAGGACCGGGAATTCAAAGAAGTCAAGAAAGAAGCTAATTGTAGAAACCTGTTAAGGGGTTTGTAAATTGCTTTATTCCTGAGAACCGGACCGGACACGAGAATATGTAATCGATACAAACAGACTGCAATGGCTCTTTTGTTGTCTGGTCTCTTTGTGTTTATTTTGTTCCCTGCTGATCACCTTAAGCTTTTCTTCGAGCTGTTTAAGGAGATAGTCTGAGCCATAATTTGCCTGCTTAATGCTTTAAATGCTTGTGAGAAAATTCACTTGAACCGAAATCATTAGCTTTGGTCGGTGGTTCCTTAATGCTTTGGAAAATGACGAGCAAACTACAGCCACAATAGATGAAGACTTGATTAACTTGCACTCAAGTCTTGAAAGAACAGCCTTTGGGCCTTGGCTCAATCATATGTTAGAACTTGAGGATCTCATGATTTATCGCCATTGGAATTCTAGGAAATATTAAAGTGATAATTTAATTGTATTATTGTCAATGAAATAATTTGACAAAATAATGTGGTTTTACCAAATTCAAAATCCTCAATATACACATTTTAATGGGAAAATGTATAGACTTTTTTGGGTTAACCTTATACCTCATTTTCTTGGCTTTTTTTTTAAAAAAAAGACCAATTGCATAGAAGACTTCACAAAAAAGCATTTATTCTGATAAGATATTTCGAGGATAGTTATACAATTTAAAAATAAGTTCTATAACTAATTGTTTACAGAGATAATAATTTGAATATTATCTGATAAAGTTGAAAAGCTTAACTGGATATTATAGACAACATTTCGTTGTTTATTGATTCTACTTCATTGCATTGTTAATCCTATTTAATATTTGTAGTTTTTTTTTGTCTTTTTTGGAAATGAAAATTGTATTTAATGAAAAAGGATATTTATCCTTGTTTCATTGCAAGGTTACAGCTCAAAGCATATGATATACAAACAGTCGTATAAGCATGGATACAATCTTATCTATCAGTATCGAGATTCGTGAACCGAAATTAGACCTTTGGTCCTTTGTGTTGCCTTCTAATTTCAAGTCTCTTCTGTGTCATTCTTTGCATGTTTGAGAATCTACTCCATAGATATGATAATTTATAACTATCATCAGATTTCATTTGGTTATTTACGTGCACCATTTTGGTATGCATATATGATTTAATTTCCAAGTCTGTCAAGAGTGGGAAGTTTGAATTTGATCACGTTCCATATTGTAAGAGTAGCTCTAGGGTAGCTCTACAGTTCTTAAGAAAATTGAGAAGATGTTGAAATTGTTAGACATCATAATACAGATAGCCTGTGATACTGTTGCATTTGATTTGATTGATCTTTGTAGATGATCTAATTCAGTGATCTGACTAAGGGGACCATAGGTGGTCCAAGAATCATGCCGAAAGTAGATATGCATTTCTGTATCCAGCTATGAAGGTATTAAGAAAGTTTAGTGTTGTCAAGAAGTTTAGCATGAAGGACCACTCAACAGAATCATATGCCTTTTGAAAGTCAACCTTCATTACACAAATCTTATGGCCTCTTTTCTTTGTGTAATGCTTAAACAACTCATATGCTATCATGGTCCTGTCTCCTTCCTCGTATGTATTCACCTTGTGCTTCGTCTATATGACTTCGTTAGACCAGTTTCAACCTTTCAGCTAATACTTTGGCAATGATTTTATAAACAATGATGTAACAAATAATTGGTCTATAATCATGCATGGCTTTTTGCTCATTACCTTTAGGAATTAAGGTAATGGTGGTTCTATTTATCTCTTTAAACATTATGATCTTGTTGAAAAATTCAAGGATAGCTTCTGTTACTATATTTCCTGTGGAAGCCTAGTTTTTGTAAAAAAATTTGCGGTTGGTATATCAAGACTTGGTGCTTTATGTGGGTGCAAAGATTTTAAGACTTTTGATATTTCTTCTGGGGTAATTGGTTCAGCTAAAGAAAGGGCCTTTTGGGGAGATAAGTTGTCTTGAAGAGTCTCATTTAGTAATCTGCGTGTTAAAAGAGTTTAGTTACATGGAAGCTTTGAGGAGCATGTTTTGAGTGGAGACTTGGTTGCCTTCATGGGTGATGGAGATAATTCAATTAATGGCCTTCCTGGAAGCAATGGATTTGTGAAAAAGGTTGAGCTTTTGTCACCATTTTTCAACCAACTTATTCTACACCTTTGCTTTAGTAATGAGTGTAGCTTGTGAAAAGTTGGACAAGGCTTGCTTCTCTTTTGCTTGAAGTTCAACTAAAAAGAGATTTGCATAGAGATTAGTTTGAACTTGTTCAAAGACAAGTTTAGCATTACATACCAAGTGATGTGTGTTTCCAATGTTCTGCTTGTAGAGCAATTTCAACTCTTCCTTTATCCTAGCTAGTTTTTTAATAAGGATAAATTGCTTTGTGCCCATCACTGCAAGAGTTAGACCTCTCTCCACATATTTATGGAAGCCATACAGTTTGACTAAAAAGTCATTAAACCTGAAAGGCGTTTTGATTGGATGACTAGGGGTAATGTGAACTAAGATAGGGGAATGATTTGAGCAGCTAATGTTTGGAAAGTTTGCAATAGTGTGTCGAAAAGATAGTAGCCACTCCAGATTAGTAAGGCCTCTATCTAATTTCTTTTTAATAAGGAGTTCTCTTTCTACTTGTCACTTTAAGTGAAGAAATTGCTTGCAAAAGGCAAATCATTTGCATAAATGTCTTTAAGACAATGCCTTAAGTAATTACATAAAGGCCTAAGAGAAGAGTCACCTTGAACCTCAACTGAGCAAGTGACTTCATTAAAGTCCCTAAATAAGAGCCATAGGCAATTGAGGGTGATTGCAATATCTCTTAGTTTGTTCCATAAAGAATTTCTCTAAAAAGGATAGTTAAGAGGATAAACAGTAAAGATATAAGCATATTGGTTGAGCTCTTTGGTGTATACCGTCACATGAATGAGTTGTTTAGTCACCATAAATTGAAGAATGATTTTTTTTTCATTATTTAGTAATATGATTCTACCATTCAAATGAGCGTTATAGTTGTGTGATAGCTTCCAACATCAAGGAAAAAAGTTTTGAAACTGACAGTCTTGTTTAATTTTCGATTCAAGAATGCCAAGAACAATATGCTTATTGTTGATTGTAAGCCCAAATACTTATTTTATGCTAACATGCCAAACATTTGGATACATAATCCACAACATCACATTTCATTCCTAACCACTAGTAATGCTGCTTTAGATATTAATACATCTTATTTCCACCAAGGTTCATTATAAAGATAGTATTGTGGGCCTCATACAATAGCTTTCTCTTCATTTCATTATTAGCCGATATACACAATTGACCTTTATAATATAAATCACTATCTTCTTTCATAGAAAAGTCAGGTTGTTTGCCTTCCTGAGTAACTAAGATAAGTTGTTACAACTCATCATCAAATTTTTGAGCATAAAAGGTTTCTTGTCTTAAGGTAGGCCTAGCTTTTAACTGAACTATTAAAGTCACATCAGATCGAAGTCCCCATTCACTCTGCTGCACATACAAGAGCTTTAGTAAGCATTCTTTTTAGCTGATCAAACGAATCTTCTATCCTTGGCAATGGATATTTATTCTTCATTGTGACCTTACCCAATTGCCTGTAATCAATGCACATCAGAAGAGTTTCATCTTTCTTCTTAGCAAACAGAATCGATACTCTTTAAGGTGAGACACTAGTTCTAATGAACCCCTTATCCAGTTCCAATATACGTAGAAAAAGTTATACTAATTGTCCCAAAATAGGTTCAATATCATTGAGGATAAAACCTTGTTTGATTTCCTTCGGCCTTAACTATATTATCCTACCTTTAAATGAGATGATTCTTGTTTCTAAATAAACTAGAGACATAGAGCTACAAATAATATGAAGGAATAGAATTTTAACTCAGTCCCTCATACTTACAATTTCTTTATGAAAGTTGGGTATAATGCACTGTCCCAGTTTAATAACAGTCTAAAAAGGTTTTGGGCCCAAACTCATAGAATTCTAATCCAAATATAATGATTTTGGTGTCCTTAGAAACTTAAGACAAAGGGGGAACAAATGTTCTGAAGAAGTTAAATTGTAATTCCAGTTTGGGTTTTCCCCAAAATCTGTTCTGAAATAGGAGACATGAGTTTGTTTGGATATTTAACCGGTGTGGGCGCCACTCATTTGGGATGGTGACTAATGAGAGTCCCTTGAAATAATCCTATATGATAATAAGCTCACGAATTATGATTTCGAATGTTGGGCTCCGGAATCGGGGTACAACAAAAGGGTTTTTTTAGTAAATAAACCTACTAATCTTTTAAAAATAACAAGAATTTTCATGAAAGGTTACTTACTGATAGTTTTCTTTTTTATTGATCAATAATAATAAATGCATGCTTACAAGTGCCACAGGTGTATGAATAAGTGTTAATATTTTGATTCATATGTATATTCAAATCAAAGAACTTAAACATGAAAGGAATAAGTTAGTATGTTGGCACATTTTGAGTGATTGGTGTTTATGGTTAAGTTAATTTGATAAGATTTGATGTCATTGTATCGTTATTATATTGTTGCATCATTATGTGATTATGTGTTTATGTATTTTGTATGTTAGTAGGCTTTAGTTTTGTTTGAGGATAAGGAAAGATATAAGTGTGCGGATGTTGATAGGTGTCAATTATACTATGTTTTGCTAGATGTTTAAGAATGTTTTTAAGTATTTGTTAGATGATTATCATATATATAGGTCTAGAATTATGTTACTGTTAATGTTTATTTGTATTCTAAGTCTTTGTTTGGTTTAAAGCAAGAATTATATCTTAATTATATGTTTGAAGAGGTATTTGATGTGTTTGTGAGTGTTGGAAATCAAGTAATTGAAGAATGAAGAAAATGGAGGAAGATTGAAGATATCAACATTGTGTACAATTGGTTATGATCATGACTGTAAGGCCCTAAATTGTACCTTAGTTAAAATGTTACATGTTCATGAAAGTACATGTATAATAGGTGTTAAAAATTGTGATATGATTGAGAATTGCATATGACTTGAATTTTGATTTAATGGATCATACTTAGTGATTTGAAATTAATTAACATCATTAGAGAATTAAGGTATTAAAATGTACATTTATACTAAAAATTATCAAGTGGCAAGACAGGTTGATATATGAAAACATTGGTAGCATTGATTGAGTGACAAATGGCCTAATAGAATTATGACATTTGGTAGCTTAAATGGAGGAAAAGTGGCTCATTTCTATGTGTGACATGTGGGTTATTCCACTAAAGGACATGTGGTTTGTGTCTTTATATGAAAAGTATCCCTAGAGTAAGGACACTCATCTTACACATGGCATGGCCTTATGCATTAGCTAATTTTTGCTGTAAGTCATCCTTCTCTTTGCTCATGCACCACCGAAATCATCCCCTCTTTTTGCTCTGAATTTTAATTCAATTTTGATGTGCTATCACACTAAACTACTTTCCATATACTGCATCAAGAAGCTACCTCAAGCTATCTTTTATACTATTGTCTTTTGGGTGTTAAGATCATCCTACACCTACCTAGATTTCAGAAGTGTATTGGTTGCATGAAGGGCTGGTTTGGTTAATTCTTTGAAGAAGGAAATTGAAGGTAATTAGGTAAGGGAATGCTAAACTTGATTCCATGTTATAATATGAAACGTTCGATACTTGAATTGAATAGAATATATGTTAATATGATGATAAATGAATGTTGAAAAATGATCATTGTATGATAACTTCTGGTTTAGTTTTGACGTGTGAAAGATATTGATTTGTAAGTTAATTAATGAATGATTTTTGAATTGGTTTTGGAAATGAATTTGATGTCGAATTGAGGGATGAATAATTTGGAGGTGAAGTGGAATTGATGAATTATGGTGAAGGGGTGTTAAAGGTGTACGAAGGAGTTAAGTTTTGGAAGCAATATGAAGGTTGTGGGTGAGTGAACCTTCGTTTCACTCATCTCATGATTGTGGGAATTATAGGGAATATTCCTATGGTCGTGGAAAAGGGTTAGGAAGGTGAAAAACTTGGTATTGTGCAATTATTGACATATATAAGGTTAAGGCATTTAGTAATGGTTTAATTGAAGTTAATTGAGGTTGAAAATGAACCTAGAAGATGTTAGATTAATTGAGTATAAGTTAATCTAGTTGTGGACTATTAATTGAGCTAATAATTTAAATAATGTGTGATTAATTAATAATGTGTCTAATGTTAAAATGTATGGTATGTTCAAGACGAATGTGTTCTTAAGAATACAAATGTGTTCCAAGGATTTTATGTGATGTGAGTTAGATATGGATGTTATGATTTGGGAATTTCTATGATGTTATGTAATATGTAATGACTTAATGTTTCATTGATGTATTGATGCAAATGTTTATGTTTGTAAGGCGTATTGAGTATGATCAAAAGGGAATGAATATGTTCAATTGGAGAAAAATGAAATAAAGACATATGTTATACACTACATCATTTGCTTGTGATTCTAAAATATGAAATGGATTTTTTAAAAACTGTTAAGTCCTAGTTATGGGTAAATAGGTATGCTTAGAAGGGTCTATAGCTGCTCTTGTGACACTAAGGTGTCTTCTGATATTGACACTTCGATTCTCCTAATATCGACACTTTGGTGTCTCCTGATATTTGACACAATAGTGTCTTTTAATACCGAGATATAAGTCTCTCTTATTCTGTGATACCAATCATGGTATCTTTTATTCTGGTCCCGTTCCCTACTTCTATAAAAATGATTAGTAGGCTAACTTGGTTTGTATTCTGATACATGTTTGATTTATTATAAACAAGTTCTAATATGAAATAAGATAAATTCTGATATGATACAAAATGCATTCCGATTTGATACACGTTCTAATATGTTTTGGCATATATGTTCTGTTTTGAAACTTGTGCATTCTATTCTAAAGCAATAACATTCAATTATGATAATTATATGTTTTGTTTTATATTGATGAATCATAAACTGTTATGAGACACTTAATGTTTGGGTTGCTTTTGAATACGAGTAACTAAAGACTGCTTATGATATGATTAGATTCTGAACATATGAATGTTAGACGACTGTTAGAAACAATCGCCATTATGTATCCTATTTAGTTATTCCTAACTAAGCTTTATGCTTATCACGATGGTTTTGCCTCCATGTAGGTTCTGATATTAAGGTTTAAAGACTGGGACAAAGACAGCAGCAGTGGCCTAGAAGATTGTGTTTTGTTCTGGAAATGTTTAGTTTGTCTTTTAGTTATATTTAATGTAATTAGACATATTGGAATTTTTATGTTGTGTTTATGGTTTGTAATAACTATATCACAGGTCAAAATTGGATTTATGGTATGTTTTTTGACAAGTTTATGATGTATATTATGTTTTGTTTATAAACTAACTCCTAATGGATTGTAATGTTTGTTTGCTTGAGTTTCTGAAAATGCATGTAAAGGACTATTTGCTATGTTTTAGATTATTTTGGTTTTGTTTTGTGTAACATCTGTATATCCTCCGGGGGGTATAAAGATTTTACAATGATAGATAGAAAATTACTAAGAGCATCGTTGTCACTCTTATGCCATGATCAAGATAGAAAGTTTTTAGGCACAACTTTTTCCATTTGTTTTAAGGTTCAGGGGCATCTTTTAGACCGAACAAAGTTGGAAAACCCTAGTTACACCCCTAAGACCCTAATAGGTACGTGAAACATACCAAAAAATATAGCAGCCATTGAATCAAAGTGGATCTAAGTGGAGAGATCAAGAAAGCATATGAAAATTCCAACATTCCGGATCAAAGAGAAAATAGAGTTTTTATTCTTTTCCCCTTAGTTCTTTCATTACTATTGATGTGTAATTGGAATTATAAGATGTTTATCATGTCTATGGAGTTCTAAATTCAAAGTAGGAATTATTTTGGATTTATTTTTTGACTTTGATTTTTTTATTTCAATATATGTTAGGATGTTTGTGATAATTCCTTACGTTATACTTGACAACAAATCAAGACAGCGAGTTAAAAGTAATCAAAATTAGATTGTGCACCAAGAGTTTGTAGTTTAATAGATATGCAGTTAACAAATTAACAATTATTCAAAGAGTGGTCGTATTTGAGAAATTAATTATCCAGTACTAAACCAAACTACTTTGAATGTTAATTTGCCAAGATATAATCATTATGAAGGCAGGTATTTATTTATGACAAAGACCTAATAGAGTAGAGCCCTATTTGATGGTTCCTACCCATATCATATCTAAATGTAGGGAACTGTAAAGTTTCTGTCATCATGTTTAGAAGGATGATAACGAAAATCCTTTAAGGAATGAAATCTCCTAAGATTTGTCACTAAGTATTAAGCGGAGGATGTCTTAGAGGTGATAAGAATTAATCCAAGTTTTGTAAGAGCAATACCCATGTTGATGCTTGGAGGAATAATGGAGCTAGGAGAGCATGAGGCACAAGCTAAAGGAGAAAAGGTGTTAAGGAAAAGGAGAAAAGATAAAAGATAAAAGAGAAAGACATAAGTGAGGCAAAATTAAGAAAAGGAAAAGGATGGAGGGTAACAATAAAAATTTAAAAGTTCATTTAAAACAAGGAAATAGTTTAGAGGGAAACTAGTGAGGGAAAGAGACTAGGAAGGGAGCGGATAATCAACACTATGATTCTCTGTAATAAGAAGACATAAATAAAGAAAACAAGAAAAGGAATGTAACAAGAAAAATATGACCTAGGTGGAAAAAAAGAAATCAAGAAAGCCAAAACAAGTATGAGAACAAAAGAAAGGCTTGAGTATAAGATGTTAAAGTTGATGAAGAGGAAAAGTAAAGGAGTAAACAAAAAACACAAACTTAACTAGAGATGAGTAAAGAAAACATAGATTAAATAAGAAATGTGTGATAGACTAATGATTAAAGAAGCATCATTTTAAACCATAATATAATAGTTTCATTATAAACAAGATAGAGACAAGAGCTTCTTAGTTTTGAAATTTCCTAAAACCCTCCTAACTCAAAGTTAATAATATTTTAATTGTAAAAGCAAAATTTGCAGTTGCTCATTATACAACTGACATAATACTAATTGAAATATAGATAATAGATGGATAAAAAATAATTATTATATCATTAAATCCTAATTCTACTGATACAGTAAGATAAAAAAAATGGAAGTCTAGATTCTTTATAGGTTTAAAGTTCCATGATTAGTCTATTTTTAATAGAATGTAGTGTTAGTTTATATCATTGCAGCAAATTGATTCGTTGCAAATTTATGTATGACAATATTATTTTAATCAATAAAGGCATTGTTTGTCTTTATGTATTATGTTATTTACGTTTGATGTTTTAATACTAAAGGTAAAATCCATTGAATAATTACTATGTGATTGAAATCATGATGAGATCATAATTATGAGATTCAATATAAATTTTGTGTTATTCCTAAATTGTTCCTAGTTATAGTTTCATTAAGATGGGATATTGATGAAATAATAAAACTAGCACATGTCATCTATTTTTCTTATGAAGAAAGTAATTTATCTCGTAAACTAAAGTGTAGAGATACTTAAATAAATATATAGGTGCTTATTAAAGAATCAATGAATTGACCTAATTATGAGGGCCCCAAAAAGAATATTACTTATATGTTTGTGAATTTTATCATTATGATGGTTTTATAATAGATCTTTTGACTTGAGAATACTAAGTTGGTAATACCTGGATACAGTGTGAACTACAGGAAAACGCTACACCAAATTACTTCGACATTCCCAATAATTGGGCAGTCATGATATGTTGCTATATTTCAATATTGATTTAGGATTATAAATTATTCAAATAGAGAATTAAAGATAAATTAAAAGCAGCTTTAATTTATCTAATTCGAATTATGAATTATAATTATAATTTATAATCATTTCCAACATATTAAGGACCTAATCTAACATATTAAGGAGCTAATGGGTCATACGTGAAGTTAACAGGATAAAAATCAATTTCAATTAAGTTAGACATGATTGTGAAGTTTAAGAAAGTTCCGAGATCAAATATTAGATATTTCATTTTATTAAAATTAAATTAAACTATAATTTGAGTTTGACTTTAATTATGGTAAAATATTTAATGTAATTCTAGTTTGAATTTAATTAAAATAAAAATATTTAATGTTAGTAAAAATAAAATCCTAAGCTTTTTTTATAGATAAAAAATCAACCTAAAGGAGCTAGCATTACTGCTAATTTCATCTCAAAGAGTTAAATATCCTTTTAGTACTTTATAGATATTGTTAGAGACTAAATATGTGAACATACTGATAGGCGTGAAATGCATCGTATTTTAAGGTATAGTTTTATATGTGTTTAGTCGTTTACTTGATTGTTTAGTGTGTGTTTAGGGTAGAATTGTGTTAGTTTGTGATTTATTTATGTTTTAAGTGTTTTATGGGTTGAAACAATCCTTTGAGCTTAAATATGATGTTTTTGAGATACCTTGATGTGTTTGTTAGTGTCTCAGGGTAAAGATCGAAGAACAGAGGAGTTTCAGAGCAAATTAGGTCCAATTGCATGGCCCATGATGGTGACAGAAAGAGAGCCCGAAAAAACCCTAGTTCAACCCTAGACACGAAAGAACATAAATAGAATAACAAGAATAGATAAAGGGAGCTTTACATTTAGCCACTCTTGGAAGCCCTAAAGGGATAGAAAAAGAAGAGAGAGAGAGAAGAAGAAGGGAAGAAGGAGTGGATCTTGACGCCACTGCTCCCTGGATCATGTGGCATCCTGATGTTGCTGCCTTCCCAATTTGTCCAACCAAAGTTTCATTTTATCTTCATTTCCTTTTTTATTTAAATGTATAAAGTTGAGATGGCTTGTAGGAAAAGGATTTCGGGTTATTAATAATGTTCTGAACTCTCTTTCGTCATTTTACTTTGAGTTAATGTTGATTTAGTTATTTTTGTGTTTATTTTTTTGGATGTTACATTTGGTTAATGTAATTGCATACTTCGGTAACAAACTGAGAGGGTAAGCAAGATAAAAATGATTAGATCAGATTAATAAGAGTTAGGCGATCTAATTAATCACTTAATCAATCTAATCGATAATTTCATAGAGAGATATCTCGTGCGAGACTCGATTGATTACTAGAGAGCTTTATAACTAATTAGAATTGTGGAGAATTATGAATTAAGAGATTACAAGTTCCATAATTTGATTAGGGTTTACAATTTAGGGTTTAATAGTTATAACTCGAGAGATAGTAATCAACCCTACGACCATCTAGAACCGACACCCCGTAAACACATAAATGACTAGATTAGCATTAATGATAGGTAAAATCCCCTCTATCATAACTTGATTAACTCTCTTGACATATTTCCATTGTGACCTGTATGACTACTTAGTTTAATTTTGTTTTGTTAGAATTTCAACTTTACAATTCTTGAATCAAATTCTCGTATTTACTTCCCATATTTACTTATGCAATTTTTATTTATTTTTATTCTTTTCTTTAAACCTTAGACGACTTAGGATCAAGTGGGATTGACACCTCTTATACTATAGTCACGACCTATGCGCTTGCGGTATTGGAGGACTTAAATTTTAAAGCTCGAATGATAGGATCAAGTTTTTGATTTCGTTGTCGAGGAGGCATAGATTAATTTAATTCTTGTAGTCTAAGGTTTTTCACCATAAAAAAAAGTTTGGCATAAACTAGGCGACACATCAACTAGGTTATCACCAAACAACAATGGGGAATCTCAAGAGTTGAACGCTAAAAAGAGATGAAAAGAATAGTGGTGGAGGAAATATATCATGGAGAGCAACAGACCCTGATGGACATCTTGAGACCATAGCTCAATGCCTATCATTAAGGAATTACATGACCACCAGTGCAAGTGAATATGTTCAAGATCAAACCATCACTATTAAACATGTTCCAAACCAACGTGCAATTCTACGGGTTAGTCAATGAGGATCCCAATGCTAATTTAACTAATTTCTTAGAAATTTGTGACACCTTCTGATATATTGGGATGTCGAAGGATGAGGCTCTTTCCTTTTACATTTAAGGATCGAGCCAAGGCCCTCTCCACCCATCCAACATCACAACTTGGGAGCAGTTGGTGCAAGTTTTTCTACATAAGTATTTCCCTCTAAACAAGACAATAAGATTAATAAAGGAAATTATCAATTTTCAGCAAAATGAAGGGGAGTCTTTATGTGAAGCGTGGAAGAGGTATAAGGAGTTGCAAAGGAGTTGTCCTCATCATAACCTACCTAACAAATTCCTATTGCAAACCTTCCACACTGGAGTTAATCCACCCATAAGGAGCACCATAGATGCAGTTGCTAAAGGATCATTTATGACACGATTTGTTAAAAGATATGGCATACATTAGTTGTCTTTGGACATCAGATCGAAGTAGAAAGAAGTTAACATTTTGGGACTTAGTAGGAATGATTGTTGCTGTAAATTCAACGAAAACACTGCAGGCTGAGATTGACAACCTAACCGAGCAATTGAATAGCTCAAAAGCCACTCTTCCTTTCTAGTCACAACAATGCAGTATGAATATAAGTCATGTGGACAAGAGAGCTATATTGCAATTGTTTGCTTCTTAGGGGAAAACAACAACGTGGAATAATTCAAATTTAATGAAGCACAAGTTGGTTAGGAAGATATCAATCCTTATTCCATCACATACTAGTCGGGGTGGTTATCATTGGTCTAATAATATTGAGATTCAGTTTCGAAATCAAGGGTCACATGGATATTAACAGGATAAATACAATGACTATGATTCCAAACTGGACAAGATCATAGACAAGTTCATAAGTATGGATGAGGCCCATAAGAGGTTAGAAGAGCAAATTAACTAAGTAATAAGGACTCATGCCTCTTTTATTCTCAGCCTTGAGGTTTAAGTAGAACAGCTTGCTAATGTGTTATCCAAAAAAAGTGTGGTAATTCTTTCGAGTAACATGAAAGTATATCTAAGAGAGTAAGTTAAGGCTATCATACTTAGGAGTGGGAAAGAGTTAGGAGAATTAACAGATAGACTAGCTGAAACTCACTCTATAGAAGACCAAAAGAAGTAAAAACAAGATGAAGAAAAGAATGAGGACACTTCCTATTTTCCTCCTCCGCCTTACCCACCGAGAATACCATTCATTAGAGTTAATGATGTCGAATCTTCAAAAGAGCAAGAGGATGAAGAATAGATGACAACGGACATCGAGTTTGAAGAAGCTATGAAAGTTTCTATTCATGAGGCAAAAGAAGAAGAAGAAAAGGGAGTGACTAAGGAAGAACAGGAGCAACTCACCTTTTTACCAAACAAACTACTAGACTTAATAGAAGATTCAGGGAGTTTCATTATTTCCTATTTTATTAACAGTTCGTCAGTAAAAAGGACATTACTGAGCTTTATTGGTTTTCATAATTTATCAATATTATGATCATCTGGCAATTTGTAGCTTACTCGTAGGCTACAAATTTGATGTTGAACGAAAAGGGTGGAAGCAAGCTGCTCATAATTGATCTCAGTTAAGTTTTCAATGATACAAGGTCAAGCTAATGACCATAAATTAACATGTTTAGGTAGATTTAAACTATTATGCAAATAAAGTTGTTTCATTTCCATAAATAAATATCAATGATTTGGAATGCATTGCTCCACTAATTCTCTTACTCTCTCTGAATCAATTTTATGATAAAAAGGCCAATTCCGCATCAAGTGCATTTAGTCTCCTCCTCCAACACATCACCACCTCAGTCACCACGATGGTTTCTTATTTTAACCCTTTTCTTTTCATTTTTGTTAGTATTTTGTTGTTTTGTCTTCCATTTATTGTTTCATTCCCCCCTTTGTGCTTGTATGTATCCTTCTCACATTGAGGACAATGTATTGTTCAAGTGTGGGAAGGGTTATGTGTTTTACTTTGAATGTGAATTTTGCATATTGTATGATAGTATGTTAGGTTGCATTATGTGAATTGTGTGAATGTGTCAATGGCTTAGATGGATTGAAATTGATTTAAATGAACATAGTCTATTAGGTTGTGAAGAGTCATTAGCTTGCAAAATTATTGAATTGGGTTCTTTAGCTAAATGTGCAAGTTAATTGGGATTTAATGTGAGTTTGTCACCTTCTAAATTGTCATATTCATTCATAATTTTATGTCTTTTGACTTAAGTAGCTCTGTTAGTATTTTTCATGAAAACTAGTAGCTTAAGCAATAAGGTAGGCAATATAAAAAATGGTATTGATTAAATATATATATATAACTAGTTTGCTAGCCTTCGGGTTATGAATAGAGCTAGTAGCTAGTTGAGAACGTGATGTAGTTGAGTAATCGGATTAACACGAATTACAAATGTGTGCCTATGGGTCAAAAGGCTATAATGACATTTCAACCAAGTAGATTAATAAAAACATGATTTAGTTGAGTAACCGGATCAATATTCATCATCATTGTTTGCCTCTGAGTAAAAGAGTAGGTCCATGTGTAAAAAATATTTTTTTAAAATGTGTTTCCTACTAAAACCTACCAAACTTGTAAATAGCTTGACTTTTCATGAAAATGTACTTCAGAATAGTTACAGAGTTTGAATGACCAAAGAATTATTAATGTGTGTTTAAAATTAAACAGGTTGAATAAGTTGACATTTGAGTTTTGATTAATGTGTGTGTTTAGTCCAGAGCTCCTAGATGCGAATTTTGCATGTTAATCATTTGGAATAACTTAAATGATTGTATTTAGAGTTAAATTATTTCGTGAAGTTGAAGTCATTTCCTCATTTGTTGCATTGTGTATTTTGTGCTTTGTCTTGTTTATTGTTTTGTTTGCTTGAGGACAAGCAAATATTTAAGTGTGGGGATGTTGATAGGTGTGAAATGCATCATATTTTAGGGTATAGTTTGATATGTGTTTATCCGTTTATTCGATTATTTAGTAGGTGTTTAGGGTAGAATTGTGTTAGTTTGTGATATATTTTGTTTTAAGTGTTTTATGGGTTAAAACAATCCTTCGAACTTAAATATAATGTTTTTGAGGTACCTCGATGTATTTGTTAGTATTTCAGGATAAAGATTGAAGAACAGAGGAGTTTCGGAGCAAATTGGGGCCAATTGCATGGCCACCCACGATCGTGACAGAAAGGCTTGACATAGGCCACGATTGTGGCATGCGTCGGGCAAATGCACAACCACTTCTAACTTCGTGTTTTGAGGGACTTTTTAGACCTTTCGGACCTTAGAAAAATCCTAGTTCAACCTTAAACACAGAAGAACATAAATAGAACAAGAAGAATAGAAAGAGGGAGCTTTACATTTAGCCAATCTTGGAAACTCTAAAGGGAGAGAAAAAGAAGAGCAAGAGAGAAGAAGAAGAGGAAGAAGGAGGAAGAAGAAGTGGATCCCGATGCCGCTGCTTCTTGGATCAAGTGGTATCCCTACACCGCTGCCTTCCCGATTTGTCCAACTTAAGTTTCATTTTCTCTTTATTTCCTTTTTCATTTAAATGTATAAAGTTGAGATGGATTGTATGGAAAAGGATTTTGGGTTGTTGATAATGTTCTGAATTCTCCCTCGAGATTTTACTTTGAGTTAATATTGATTTAGTTATTTTTGTGTTTATTTTTTTTGGTGTTGCAATTGATTAATGTAATTGCATATTTCGATAACAAATCGAGAGGGTGAGCCGGATAAAAACGATTAAATCGGATTAATAAGAGTTAGACGATCTAATTGACCACTTAATCAATCTATTCGATAATTTCGTATAGAGAGATCTCGTGTGAGACTCGATTGTTTATTAGAGAGCTTTAGAACTAACTAGAATTGTAGATAATTTGTGAATTGGGAGGTTGCAAGTTTCATAATTCGATTAAGGTTTACTGGTTATAACTCGAGAGAGAGTAATCAACCCTATAACCGTCTAGAACCGATACACTGTAAATACAAAAATGGCTAGATTAGCATTAATAATAGGTAAAATCCCCTCTTTTATAACTTTCTTTTGACAGATTTCAATTGTGACCTGTGTAACTGCTTAGTTTAATTATGTTTTGTTGGAATTTTCACTTTATAATTCTTGAATCAAAATCTTGTATTTACTTTCCGTGTTCACTTGTACAATTTTTATTTCTTTTTATTCTTTTCTTTGAGCCTTAGATGACGTGAGATTAGGCTAATACCCTCCTTGAGGGATCAACACCTTTTATACTATAGTCATGACCCGTGCACTTGCAGTATTTGAGAGCTTATAAATTTTAAAACTCGAACGACACAATTAGATATCATAGTTGACATTGATAACAGAAGCTTCAAATTAGGTATGGTTCTAAATTTTATAATTTAAGTTTTTTAAAAGTATTTAATTATTTTTACTTTATTTTACACTCTGTCTCTGATAAGACCACTATTGGTTTCCCAATATGCAGTGGTGTCATAACCCCTCGCGTTATCGATTAAGAAAGCTTAACATTGCTTTCCTCTGATAGTTTTTCAAATGATAATTCTTTTTATTCTACCAGATAGCCCCTTAGCATCATACTTTAATTTGTTCTTCATAAAGCAATATCGTAGTCCCCCCATGGTTTCATGCAAGCAAGGAATCATTCAACTCAAAATATTCTCCACCACGGGCTCTACGAGTTTATTCCATTCATATGTATTTTAATTCCTCTATATCATCCATCGATCCTTTTCATCGTATCAGGATGGACTACGGCCGAACAATTTTTGCCATGATAGGCTTCTCTGCATCCTTCCTTCTTTGTATACCAAACTTTCAGAGATGGCAAAGCCGGCATTTGACTGCAACGAAGCTGAGGCTTGTAACTCAGGCACTGGAGCAAGCCGAAGAAAGGGTATTAAGGTTTCAGGAACGGCACGATCAGATGTTAAACGAAGTCTGCTCTCACTACTTAACCCACAAGGAGTTGGAGGAGGCATTGGCCAGTGCTAGAGCTGCCATGAATGAGACTTTGGAGTTTGCTATGAGGTTAAGAGAATTGCAAATAAAGCTGCTCACCAGCTTCCCCGTCTGATTTCATTGGGTTGGACAGCAGCCGGTCTCTGGCGAGGAATGGCTGGCCAAGAAGGAACCACTGGAAGCTGACTGGAATTACAATATGTACCTGTAACTAGTCGTAGGTAGCTCATCAAATTAATCTGTTGGAAATATCTGTGTTCCGCCAATGCGTAAGGCACGAAATTGTATTTTTCCTGTTTGATAACTTCAATTATTTTTATAATAGAAAATCTGAGAGCTATCATTTCATATCGATTATACTAACTAAATAACTTATATATATCACAAATAATTTAAGAAAGTTAACATTTTATTTCATAATTAAAAAAATTAAATTTAGTCTAATTTATATTTTTAGTAATTAATATCAAACTCTCGCTCTAGATTAAATATTATTTGAAGTTAATTTTTGTGAATAACTGTTGTAGAAATCGATTGGATTAGAGAAGGTTTGCAGCTAAATAGGACTGAAAGAATAGTAATAAACACACAGATTTTACGTAAAAATAACCCCCAAATTAGGATAAAAACTACGTGCAAGGATAGAAGACATTTACTGCTGAGAAAAATTGAAAAATTACAAGGAAAAACTAGACCAAAAATATACAGAATATTTTTTATCTCTCTTTTCTCTCTCTTTTCTCTCTCACCTCACTCTTGCTTGCTTCTCCTTTCGTTGTTCATCTCCTGCTTATAAATAGGCAGGGGAATGAAGATATGGTTGGCCAAGTTGGCCAACCATCCTTCTTGTTTTATTAGGCATGGTTGGCACCGAATTTCGGTGCCTACCATGCCAACCAAGTTTGAATATTAGCCATCCAAGTTTGACAATTATCTTACTTGAAGATTTGAGTGCATGTCAATCAGATCTTCACACTATTCTTTCTATTTTGTCACTTCATATTACTTACTCTCTGTCAGGCCACACGAAGATCGACACCACATAAACTTATCACCATTGATTACTTTTGTCATAAATTTACCAGGATATCCACTATATGAATTTTCTACATGTCCACCGTTCCTTCTTCCACTTTTTCACGAACGAAGTGATGTTGAACTCGGATGTGTTTTGTTTTTGAATGAAATGCTGGATTTTTGGCAAGATGCAAAGCACTCTGACTGTCACAATACAAAGTAATATTCTCTTGTTTATTCCCAAGTTTTTTCAACAACATCTTCAACCACACTGCTTCTTTACTTGCTTGTGTAGCTACTACATATTCTGCTTTTGTTGCTAACGTAGCCACAACTGACTGCAGTTTTGAAACCCAGCTCACAGCTCCTTTAGCTAGTGTAAACACATATCTTGTAGTGGATTTACTTTTATCAAGATCAGCTGCATAATCAGCATCAACATATCCTTTGACAATAAAATATGATCCTCCATAACATAATACAATATTTGAGGTTCCTTTGATATATCTGAGAATCCTCTTAACAGTATTCCAATGCTCTCGACCAGGATTCGCCATATATCTACTAACTATTCCCACTGCATGTGTAATGTCAGGTCTTGTACAAATCATAGCGAACATTAAACTCCCTACTGCTAATGCATACAGTATTTGAGACAATTTCATCCCCTCTTTTTTATTTCTAGGACTCATACTTGAGGATAACTTGAAATTAACAAAATGAGGGGTATAAATTGACTTACAATCTTGCATGTTGAATCGCCACAAGATCTTCTTCAAATAATTCTTTTGAGAAAACTAAATCATCCTATTATTTTTGTCTCATTGAATTTGCATCCTTAGAATCTTGTTTACTGGTCCCAAGTCCTTCATTTCAAATTTCCTAGCCAACTGTGCCTTTAATTCTTTGATACGATCATTATTGGGGCCTGCTACTAACATATCGTCTACATATAATAGCAAGACTATAAAATCAACTTTCTCAAACCTCTTGAAATATGCACAAGGGTCTGCATTTAGTCTACTGTATCCAAGGCTCATGATGAAGGAATCAAATCTCTTATACCAACACCTCAGCGCCTGCTTTAAACCATATAGAGATTTGTTCAACCTGCAAACCAAGCTCTCTTTCCCTTTTTCTTCAAAACCTTCTGGTTGAAGCATATAAATTTCTTCTTCAAGATCTCCATGAAGAAATGCAATTTTCACATCTAACTGTGCAAGATGTAAGTCAAATATAGCACACATTGCCAGAACTACTCGAACTGTAGTGAGTCGAACCATAGGAGAAAATATTTCGTTAAAATCAATACCTTCTTTCTAAGCATATCATTTTACTACCAGTTTAGTACGATATCGCTCCACTTGATCATCACCACTTCGCTTGATCTTGTAAACCTATTTATTGTCAATAGGCTTTCTTCCTTGTGGTAGTGATTCTAGCTCCCATGTCTTATTCTTATGCAGAGCTTCAATTTCTTTCTGCATTGTTGCCATCCACTGAGATGCATCTGAACTATTCATTGCTTCTTAAAGAGTTGATGGCTCTCCATCCTCAGTTAAAAGACAGTATGCAATATTGCTCTCCATAATATAATCTGAGCGCCAGCTCGGTGCTCTTCTTATGCGAGTTGGTATCCGAGTATCTGGAATATCATATTCAACTGGTTCTTGCTCCTTGTGCTCTGGTACAACTTTAAAAGAATCATTGTGATCAACTGCCCTATCCACTTGTACTATTGTAGTTTTTGGATTCTCTTGCACAGTGCCAACATTTTCTGCTTGCTCTTGATCCTTATCTTCTATGAAGATAATATCCCTGTTGATAATAATCTTGTGGTCAGTGGGATCTCACAGACGATACCTCTTCACACCTTCAATATACCCTAAGAAAATAAATCTTCTGGATTTGGATCCAACTTTGTAATTTCTTAGGTATTGAACATCACATAGGTCGGACTTCCAAATATATAGGGGTTGGAATAATCCACTAGTTTACCAGTCCACATCTCCATCGGTGTCTTCAACTCAATTGTAGTTGATGGAGCTTGATTCACCACATAATAGGCAGTATTGATTGCTTCTGCCCAGAATTTCTTATCTAAGCTTGCAATTCTCAATATCACTCTGGTTCTTTCCAACATAGTTCTGTTCATCCGCTCAGCTACTCCATTTTGTTAAGGAGTGTATGCCGTAGTGAACTGCCTTTTAATACCTTCTTACTTGCAGAATTCATCAAATTCTTTCCCGATATATTCGCCTCCATTATTTGAGCGTAAACACTTAATGTTCTTACCAGATTCGAGTTCCACCCGCGCTTTGTAAGATTTGAAAGTTGGAAACACATCTGCCTTCTTCTTGATAGGAAACATCCAACATCTCCTTGAATAATCATCAATGAAGGATACAAAGAAATTTTCTCCTATAGGGATGTAACTGGTGCTTGCCATACATTAGAGTGAATCAAGTCTAGAATTTCTTTGCTTCTGAACTTTGATGTGTTGAACTTCAATCGATGTTGCTTACTCATAATGCAATGCTCACAGAAGGGTAGTGTTACCTTTGTGAGTCCTGGAAGTAGATTCTTCTCTGCAAGTATCTTCATTC
>JAOSBK010000007.1:6322605-6335785 GCA_027568895.1 Erythroxylum shatona | reverse complement strand
TGCATGATCTTGTTTTGAATCTCAAATTTGAATCTGATATCATCCAGTTGTCCTACAGACAACAAATTCTTCTTCACGCCCTCCACATGTCGCACTTTTTCAATAGTCTGAGTTGTCCCATCATACATCTTTAACTTGACGGTGTCGATACCAATGATCTTTAGATCTTGATCATTACAGCTATATACAGCTCCTTCAGAGACAGATTCATACTGATGGAATCATTCTCTTTGAGAGGTCATATGAAAAGTAGTTGCTGAATCGAGAAGCCATATATAAAAAAATCTTCTCTTACCTCCAATAGTCATTCCCGCTTCACAGACCATTGCACCTCCATCATTTGAAATATTTGTTGCATTTCCTTGAGAATAGAATCTTTCTTATGCAGATTCCAACAATCCTTCTTCAGGTGCCCTTTCTTGCCACAATTGTGGCACTTGAAATTCTTCTTACTTTTGGATTTTGATCTACCATGACTATGACTCCCACTTGAGCCACATTCTATTAATCTTCCTCTCATCATCACTAAAGCCTCCGCTTGTTATGAAGTTTTCAGCTTGTCTTCCTTACTTTTACGCAGACTCTCTTCTTCCAGAATAGCAGCTGCAATATTGTCGAAGACTACAGTGTCTGTGTTGTTTGTTAAATTGATGATGAGTTGATCATATGAATCTGGTAGACTTTGGAGTAGAAGTTGCGCACGTTCACTTATCTCTATTGTATGTCTCAATGATGTGAGTTGGGAAAATAGAGTATTTAAAGTATTTAAGTGCTCCATCACCGAAGTGAATTCTGCCATGCGTAAAGTATATAGTTTCCTCTTCAGAAAAATTTTGTTGTGAAGTGACTTGGCCTCATACAATTTTGTGAGGTGATCCCGTATTTTCTTCGCAATCTTCTTTTCCTCTATGCTGGATAATACTCCATCAGCTAAAGCTAGGTGAAGATTAGCTACATCATTCCCATCCATCTTGTTCCATTTTTCATCTATGACTCTAGCTGGTCGTTCACTAATGGTCGCTAGACAATTATCTTTCCTCAAAATTGTCTTTATTTTCAACTTCCACAATGAGAAATTACTCCCATTAAATTTCTCAATCTCAAATTTTGCTGTCATTGCTTCTATCACAAACAAAATTTAGCTCCCACTATTTCACGTAAATAGTACCATATATATTAATAGTAACATATACGTGAATAGTATCGTATGTATGAATAGTACCGTACGCGTGAATAGTACCATATACTTGAATTATAGTAACTACACAATTTAATGCAAAATTAAATGAATGAACAGTTGTTACCGTTAAGGTTACTATTCATCAACTTTTCACTGTACTCACCGGAACTCCGAACGGATTATGCCAAAAAATTCTTCGTAATTTTTTGACCTCGCTCTGATACCACTTGTTGTGGAAATCGACCGAATTAGAGCAGTTTAACAACTAAATAGGACTAAAAGAATAGTAATGAATACACAAATTTTACATGAAAATCTCCAAATTAGGGTAAAAATCACAGACAAGGATAGAAGACGTTTACTACTGAGAAAAACTGAAAAATTATAAGGAAAAACTAGACTAAAAAATATACATAATATTTTTTTGTCTCTCTTTGTCTCTCTTTTCTCTCTCACCTCGCTCTTGCTTGCTTCTCCTCTCTTCATTCATAGGCAGGAGAATGAAGATATGGTGCCATCCAAGTTCGACAATAACTAATATTAATTTAATAACATGGCTTCATAGCGAAATTATTTAAAACTTTTGAGTTATAGAGCAAAATAAAAAAGGATTAAAATCCATCATCCAATTGCCAACAATCTTTGATTTTTTAATTAATTAAGGTCATCATCTTCACGCAAAAGGAGGAGGTCTCTTAGAGAAAATCCACAAAGGTCGAAGCACTAGCATCTGAAGGTGCATAAATGGGACAGGGAGCCATTGGAAATTAACCTAGGTGGCGATAAGAGACAAAAGCAAGAGAAGGAAACATTGCACAAACCCTAATATAAGAAAAAGATAAGATGCCTGTAAGATAGGAGCGTACATAAGAGTCGAGATCCTCTGTTTAATTCTGTGGTCGCTTCTGATTAAATTTTAAGCGATCCAGTCACTTAAGCATAAGTGTCACGCCTATGACATAAGTGTCACGCCTATCACATATTTTTCTTTTTTAAATTATTTGATTTGTGTGTGACACATTTTTTCCTTTTATTGTAATTTTAATTTTTTAAATAAAATTGTTAAGATAAAAATTTAAAATTTGAAATTAATTAATTTATTAAAATTGTTTAATTAATTTATAAATTATAAAATATTAAATTAAATTAAAAATTGGTTTATTATTATTATTATTATTATTATTATTATTATTATTATTATTATTATTATATTAGCACGCATGCATATTAATACAATATTAAACATCTTGTGTATTTATGATAAAGTTTTTTTTGCAGAGAGTGCTTATGAAATGCAAATAAATTATATAATATATTATATATGTGGAATAATTTATTTTGATTTCATCAACTTATTTTAATTGATTAATTTACTAAAATTGTTTAATTATATGACTGTGGTATGATAGCTGGACTGAGTGCAGTCCTCTTCGGTTGCGTAATGACTTACAAGTGTTAAAGAGTATGATTCCTAAGGAGGCTAAAGTTGCATGGTTCATCCAGGAGAGGGATAGAATCTGTAATATTAGAACTACTTATCTGAGCTCCCTACTGTATGAAGGAAGGATAAGTTGATATGGACTTTACATGCTAGCAAGATATTCAATAACAAGTCGGCTCATAATCTATTGTTGGCACCAATGGAGTCAGTCTCGTGGGTAGAAACCGTATGGAAGCAAGTTTTGAGTCAGTCTCGTGGGCCGAAACCATATGGAAGCAAGTTTTAAGTCCCAAAATTGCCATTTTCTTGTGGTTAGCTATAAAGAACATATTAAGAACTAAAGACCGGTAGTTTGGGAGATACGATCCGCAATGTGTCTTATATAAACAAGTAAACGAGAGTAGAAATCATTTGTTCTTTGAGTAGCAGAGCAGAATTTTTAACATGATTTGACTTCCAAGGTTCTCTTTTGATTGGAATGAAACATTGAAATCTATTCTTCAGTACTCCAACTCATGTCAGAGGGATGGATTAATCATAAAAACTTCTTTCGAGATGGTGATCTATTATATTTTGGCGGGAAATAAATAGGAAAATCTACAATAATGAGGAGCAGTACAAGTATGAATTTGTCGAGGTAATTGTCAATTTGATTAGAGAGACTACGATAGCCAAAGGAAAGCAAGGCAACATTAGCCAAGATTGTTATGGTTAATCTGATATTTTATTTGTAATTGCTGTATATTCTGTGTAGTGTAGCTTTTTACTACTTGTAGGATCCTCGAGGAGGATCGTATATAAATTTCTGCTTTGTTAATATATTTCCTTTCAAATTTCCCAAAAAAAAGCCAAGTTTATAATTTATATACAGCTTCAAAATTGAGTAAAAAATCAGTTAAAAGTAGTATGTATCATATAATGTACAAAACTGGTCCTCCATGTTAGAAAATGTAGTAAACCTCTATCTTTACTGTTTTACGTAGATATATATTACAAGTAATAACTTGAATATCTTACACATAATTGATTAAATGTACCCAATGGCTATGTTTTTGGCAAGGTGCTACAAAACGTGCATACTTGAGTCTCTCAGTCTTTACCGATGAAGTGTTATTACATATCCATTCTGAAAACCAACTTCAACTAACCCAATTAGCAAATCCCGCATAGCCAATAAATGCCTGCTACATCGGGATTCCTAGGCATTCCGAAACAAAACTCTACATAAATCCAAAATAAAGCAGTATAAGCACAAATAGATACATCATTCTACCTGAATGGAGCAAGTGGATTTGGACTGCTAGGAGCTTTCAGGCTTCTGAGCTCTTTGCATACATGATCTAACATGCCGAGAAAGTCTCTTACAATCACGAAAATACGAAGTGGCTTGGCTTCATCTTTGCTCACATCCCCATGGAAGTACTCAGTAATTTCTCTAACATGTAACATAACTTTGTCTTCATCTTCCTGCAACTCCTTCAGGTTCTTCTCAGCATAATTTTGGAAGGATTTCATTGAGTGAATAAACTTTGTGCTCCTTTCATCCATTGACAAGTCCTTTTGTATAAGATGCTGTAATTTGGCCATTCCATCTGATAAATATGAGACTGAGCTTGCCAGAACATCTATGTCTACTGTAGCAGTTTTCTTGACATTGTAGAGTTCTGTACTTAAGCCAGCAACAAGGCCTAAGCCCATCTTTCTATAATCTTCTTCCTTCTCTTCAATTGTTTTATTTTTGTTTTTCTGATTGATCTTGCCCATGATACTATCTGCAACTCGTATCCCTTCCGACCTTGTTATTTCTTGAACAACAAAATGTAGTAATGTAGTTTTTCCATCTGTTCCTTTCACATCAGCGAGCTTGAGGAGAGCATCGAGTTTGAATGCTTTAGCACCTCCTCTGATTGTTCCGACATTCATGCGATTGCCTGTTTTGAGCACAGCTTCCAGTAATTTCATGAAGAGGCGGCTAGACCTGAGTTCTTTGCAAGCCTCCTAGTACATGATATGGTAAATTCAGGTAATGTAAGTTGAATGTAAGATATCGGTTGCAGACTTTCTGTAAAGGATTGACCATTTTTATGGTAATTGTTACCTCTAGCATTGAAAAAGAGTTTCTCAAAAGAGCCACCTCATCTTCGAAAGTTTCCTTATAAAGCATTGCTTCAACTCTTGCGAAGGCAAATGGTACTCTAAGCACTTCTCTGACAAATTTCTCTGCTGCTCCCAGTTCGTTGATGTGTCCTTTATATTCACAAAGCTTAGCTTCTTCTTCCTTAGTTGGTGCCATCTTCGCCAATGCCTCAAGTTGTTGCAGTCCCAATCCATCCCCTGCTTCTCACAATTCCAAGATTGTTAGTACTTGCTGAAGGAAAATTGCTTTTCTGTTAGATTTTGTCTGACCATGACATTAGGGATGAGTCAAAAGTTGGTCTAGCTGGGTTCATTATTCATCACAAGTCGGTCTCGATTATTATTTTCCTGAAAATATTAAGATTAAGCCTTGCATGTATCCTGTGGTTGCCCTTTTTTTATATATGCATATTTGTACCTCTTATCAGTGCCTCGCAAACTTGATCGGCGGTTGCATTCAAGGCTTTAGAAAGTATAGTTAGGTTCTGTAGCCTCTTGGCCTCAAGGACGTGCTTGCTTGGAGATGGACTTTTGCTCTTCACTTCATCGTTCTTCAAAGTACCTTGTAAGTTGTACCCAAAAAGTGATTCGATCATCTCCTCGTCTAACCTGTTTCATAAGTCTAAGATGGCAAATTTTCTAGTAGAAAGTCACAGGAGCATCATATATAAGAACACTTCACTTACTCGAAGGAGCTTGATCTTATCTTGTCCCACACCATAGTACGATCTGGTGCGGCTCTAACTTTATCCCAGTGAAGGGGCTTTAGTTTTGCAAGTGGAGCTCCATCCTTGCCCAAAGGCATGATGGGAGGAAATTGAGATGGTGGAGGAGGTGGTCCTTTGGCTTTTAGAAATGATGGTGGGCATGGTGGTGGAGGGACAGTTAATGAAGCTTGAGAATGATTGGCACATTTCTTAGGTGATGAAGATGAGTCATTTTTGGGCTTTTGACTTAATGCTGACGAGCAATTCAAACTAGAAGACATTAAGTTTGGGAATGCCGAAGGCATGGAAGATTTAGATGAAGATTTTCTCAAGTTGAATAAAGGCCTACTTGGCACAGAAGCAGGTGGAGGTGGAGGAGGAGGAGGAGGAGGAGCTGGTGCTGAAGTAAATGTACAAGCCAAAGCGTTGTCACAGTCATTATTTGAATATTGTGGGAGCTTCTGTTGCAAATTTGCAACGGAAATTGAGATATGATCAGGTGTTGTTTGTGGTGTGTATAAATTTGTGGATGAAGATGGTCTAGATGGTGATGTCTTGGGAAATTTTGAAAGTGAATGTTCTGAAGTTTCAGTAAGACTACCAGCTGAAGCATTGGAAAGCAGGTTAGCAGGAGAATATGAATCAACGAAAGAATGAAAAGATTCATCATCAGATGAATGGCATTCCGTATTAATCGTTTTATCAGCAGACATGAAGTTAGCACCATCAGACTCATGCTTTGTTGATTCTACTTCCTCATGAACGGCCATGATTTCCCTTGTAGAAGAACCACCAATGTCACAACATTCTGATCTTTTTTTTAGTTCTTGGCTAGAATCCTCCCTCGTATGAAATGTCAGGTTTGATGTATCATTATTTGATGAGTTCTGGGCAGAAGGTTGTTTACGGCAGGAACTTTGTTCCTCTATACCTCTACCTAAAGAAGTAAGGTACAAGAGATCAAGAACTGGATTTAGACTCACCTTGCTTGCTGATTTCTTCCACCACACATTCTTGGCCTTACCTCTGTTCTTAACTTTGTTCCTGAACACCGTCCTTTTAGCAGTGTTTACTGTATTCCTTCTAAATCCACCAGAAATCCAGATGAAACCAAGAGCAGAAACTATGAAAGCAGCTCCTACTGAGACAAGAACTGCTGTGACAACTCTTCTAGTTCTAACTTTATCACTTGGATCCTTGTGAACAGTATGCGGTGAGTGTATTGGATTGATATGATGTAATGGAGGCCGAGAATGTACATTGATCGGCAGCCTTGGAGGGGAAGCTATCGCGTGGGTCGGATCTGGAGCTTCAGCATCAATGAGGGGTGATGGAGAAGGTGATGGTGAAACATAATTGCTTGGACTGTTTGTTTTCGGACTTGTCAGTCCAAGTAAAGTTCTAAACCTTTCTACGATGGAAGTTTCTTTTCGTTCATTATCATCATCTCCAGAAACTTTCTGTATGTGCTTCTCATTATCATACTCTGTCGCCACCATCAAATGCAACTTTTGTTGAAGTCTGCAGTTCTCTGCACCAATCAAACTGTGATTGTTTTGTAATGATAGAAGCATGAAAATGGTGATGATGAGAATCATGCGGAGAATCTGACAAGAACAGCCCATGTTCTTCAACCAGAAACCATCAAAGTAGCAATCCAACTTTCTCCTTATAAATCTGATTCATTTTTGCAACATTATTTATTTTTCCTGGAAATAATTTGATTTGGCTGGTGCAGGTGCAGGTGCTGGTGCTGTGAAGTTAAGAACGTGTGTTGCAGAGTCTTTAATGCTACTCCAAGGAACCCCTGAGCATGGCAGTTGTAGTTGTACTGGTCCTTCTTTTATTTGTATATACATTCATTCTTATCTCCTCTCACCTCCATAAATCCTCTGCAAAACACTGTTCTTTTGTATTAAAGTAGGTCTCCAGGCACTGTCCTCAACTTTTAATTCGATTCTGGCTCTTATGTCTTTAGTGTAAAGATCTTTCTTAACAAAATGCTGATTAGATGGCCGTACATGTATTGGTGCCTAACCTATCTCCATGAGAAGCAGATGTAGTTGGTGATTTTCATCACTTTTAGTGTGTAAAATTCAATCATGGGATATGCACTTTGCATGAATCTTATAGACGCTAAAAGAAGCCAGAAGAACAGACAATTAAATGGTTTTCCATGGGTCCCAATTTGGTTGGACTTGCCTAACCTTCAAGAGCTCCATTATTAAGAGAGAGAGAGGTTACATGGTCCATCACTGTCTCATGTGTTGAGTGTGGTATCTTCCAATTCACAAACCAATGAAAGCCAGTATGTAAGGTAAAGAATCTTGTGCTTTGGATAACAGGATTCTTGGAGAAGGGATTTACAAATTTAGCAGTCTCTTTCAAACTTTTAATGCCACCACTAGCAAGTAAGCTTATGTTGTTTTCATGTGATTTAATGTCACTCTTTTCCATTATAAAATAGCTCAGCATTTGTACTTTCTTAATCTGACTGAATTTAATTTTTCATCCACATCATAATTGCAGAAAGGAATAGAAAGATCATTGCATGACATGACTTGAAGCGTCTTCTAACTATGGATAATCGACAAGCAAGTATATGCTCAAGAGTCAAATCCATTGAACTAGCTTTTGTTTACAAGTTAATGTTCCTTGAACATTTATAGATTTCCCATTTTAGAGTGATTCTCTTGAGGAATAACAACATAAAAATCCAAAAAAGATGTAGGTGGCCTTTCTCTGTCAGATCTGTTATGTTTCTGTCAAATATGAAAAATGAATCCTATATCATACAAATTCCAGGATTCATGCAACAGATTACTGTATAGTGACGAATTACTGTATTTAATATTTTCATTGAGTGAGAACAAACTATATAGGAAATAATGCATACAGGTTGTAGAACTAACGTTCCAATCCAACTAAGATATTGCTCTTGCGTTTAGTTCCATTTGAAAGATTTACCGCTCCTCTCTTTGTATAGAATTAGGCCCCGAAATTTACATAAAGATGAAATTGTACACCATTTTCTTTTCGACTTATTATCTACAGTTTCTACACATTTTTTAAAAGTATTTTTTATCTCGTACATGTGTAGATGTATAAGATAAAGTTTGTAGGATAAATATACATTGCCAATAAAATTATAATGAGATTAAAATTATGAAATTCACATTTCATTTACGTATTATCCCTAAATTGTTTCTAGTTATTATTCTTGTAACACACTAATACCTCTTAGGAGGATATACGAATGCCATTTAAAACAAACCAAGACAAGCCAACAACTCCCAAAAAATAAGGAAAATATACATCAAATTTCATATTTCACTGAGGTTTAAACGAGTCACAATTTGCACACATCAATCCATACATTACCCATCATACATTATGGTTATTACAAGTCATTTACACATACTACAAAATTTCTCATAATATTTATGAATACAACTCAAAGCATAAGCACAAAATCTTCCAAAAGTGAATACATCTTTCTTTGGCTATTGCGATTGTCCCAACCTTAATCCTGTCTAACAAGACCTACACAGAGAAAAAACAACCATGCTAAGCATATAGCTTAGTGGGAAAAATAATGATGCAAGATGGCAACTACTTTCAACAGTCATCTAACATTTACATGCAAATGATTCATGACAATCAAGCAATGGAAAATACGTTATAACACGAAGTCATGAAATGTCACATATCAGAAATCGAATATGATACTCAACGAGCATATTGACTATGAGTTTGCATCAGAGTAGAAGAAATATCTAAACATATACATAATTTTCCTGCTAATCTTTTAAGAAGTGAATAATAGGAGTAGAACATAAGATACCTATGATTGGTACCTACAGAAGTAGCAATAGCCTTTGAAACATAAAAGACTTAAATCTTTTCTATAAAAATGTTCCTTTGTGTCTTAATTTTCTCATAGCATAAATGTCATGCAATTTAGTGTAGTATCTCGAGAGTTATACCCAAAATACTACAGAATGTTCTAAAATAGGGACAACAACTAAAACTCAACTTCAAGCCAAATTTTAAAACCCTTAAAGATAGAACTCAAATTCAATTCCTTTTTAAAAGTTGTTACTATGCATTTAGTTTAATCTCCAATTAAAATTATCACATTTGGATATCTACAAGTCAATATATGGCTAAAATATAAAAATTTATTCAGTGAAACCACTTCATCTAATGAGATACACACTCCAATTAACTCACTTCAATCTTATTATGCAAGAGCAATGCCGAAAACACATCCAAATGAATCAGCAACATCCCATTTTCGTATAGAATACTTCTTTTAACAAAACTCCTCACGTTACACTCAAAAACTCAAACAACATATCAAAATGTCCATAGCTTTTAAAAGAGTGATCAAAACCCTAATTCTTCACTACACTTGCCTCCCTTCTTTGGTCTTCTCCATTTCTACACATAACATACCTATTCAAAACTCATCTTTAACAATCACATATACATACCAAAATCCTAAATGAAGAGGAGATGAGGAAGGAGTTAATGTTCACACCAAAAACATGAAATCAACTCACCTTAGACTTCAAATGTACAAATTTCTTGTGTTTTCTTTCAAATCCCTTAAGAAATCAAATTTCACAAGACTTTGGATGAATAAAGAAGCTCAAACTTCTGATGGTTGGCCCTCCTTCTTTATGTGTTTAAGTAAAGTTTGTGGTGGGTGACATGCCATATGGCTAATTCTTATGATGCAGGACATGACACATGGCTCGATCTTACTAGTTTTTACTTTTCACCTTTCATTAATTACAAAAATGTCCACACCTTTGTCTTATTCTATGGAATTGCATGCCATGTTACTACATTTATCAATTTAGTCCATGATTAATGTATATTTATGCATGCATAACACAATTAATACAAACTATCGAAATACCCCTAACAATTTTGTTCATATCGATTACAAAAACTTTCATGGACATGAAACATTCCAATAAGTGTATAGTTTGGGGCATCACATTTCTCTCCCCTAAAAAGAATTTACTTCGTGAAATTCATACTTTATGAGAATAGTTTGGGATGCTGAGCCCTCATAGTCTATTTTGGTTCCCACATTGCTTCCTCAAGTACATGGTGTTGCTAGAGTACTAAATAAAGCTTAAAAGGGCTTATTAAAAAGAAAATTCATATAATGGATAGGTTATTTGGCTAATGTAGCTCAAAAAAGCAAAGAATGCCT
This sequence comes from Erythroxylum shatona, assembly GCA_027568895.1. Lineage (NCBI taxonomy): Eukaryota > Viridiplantae > Streptophyta > Magnoliopsida > Malpighiales > Erythroxylaceae > Erythroxylum > Erythroxylum shatona. The sequence continues at coordinate 6,325,091 of JAOSBK010000007.1, read as the reverse complement.
AATCATATCCATGTTAATGCATGTGCTAAAAATGTGGTCTCGAATAGAAATTTAAGGAGAAAGCAAGATGTACATGTCATGCAAGTCACACGTTATCAAAAGACAATGAGACTAATATGAATGTGTCAGTCTAATAAGGCTTAAAATCTCACTGGCTTTGATTACTACTAGTCATTACTTTTCTAAAGATAATGCACGTTGACTAATCACAAGAGTAAAAGTACATGCTAAAGTTGCTATCAAATTCTCTAGTCAACCCATTCTCTAATCATGACTATATAATCCTAGAAGCAATTAAAAATGAGAAAATGTTAATTTTTTTGTTTTATTCTTTTTCTCATTTTGAATGAAAACTTAAAAACAAGAAAAAAAATACAAAAATACAAATGCATAAAAAAATACAAAAATGTAAAGAAAAGAAATTTACTTCCCTTGGGTTGCCTCCCAAGAAACATCTTTGTTTAATGTCACTGGCTTGACTCCTTCTTCTTCTCACGTGACAAAATTGTGATCTTTAGGTATTATAGTTAGTGCCACTTCCAAACGAGATTGTTTCGGATAGGGCCTTACTTGACATCATTCCTATTTAGTGGCCTCCCTATCCTTAGACTTTCGATCTCTAACTAAATCCATGCTTCTTGAAAGATCTCGAATGTCTCTTCACCTTTTTCTTCCTTATTTAATTCCTCTAACCTACTAGGTAAAAATAAAGAGTCATTCTCAACAACATAATAGAACTCAGTATTTACCTTCGAGCTAAATGATATGTCTTTTTCTACTTCGAGCCCCTCCTCTACTTCTTCCACACAAGCAACTACTTAAGTAATGCTCTCAAAATTCTTAAGCTTCTCATCACTTTGTAAAGTTTCTACACAAATGCCCATTGGGTACACCATGGGTTAATATGGCTACTCCTCTTCGCTTTCCAATTCCAGATGATTGATATCTCTCCATCAAGGCAAGGCATCTTGTTGGAACTATGATGCATCCTGCTGAAATTGGAAAGTGTTAGTAGCGACATTATCAACTAATTCTTTCAAATATGTACCTGTGGCTCTCCAATTTTGGAAACTAAACTGAATTTGGCTTTCATCTTGTTGGAATTGTTGGATATCCTGTTGGGTCTACTGTAGACTCTCTTGAAGCTGCTGCATACCCTATTGAAGTTGAAGATTGTCAACATTATAGGTCTTGATATAGTAGTTTAGAGATGTACTTAAATTGTGATAAGAAACTTCTAGTCTGTATGGAAATTGTTGAGCAGCCTTCAAACTATCATGGAAGTAATTTTGTTGATTATCCTATCAATAAATAAAAGTTAGATTGATCAATTCAACCTTGGTTATAAGATTGAGAGTAAAAGTTAAAGAAAAAATTACTTCCATCCATAATTTTTTTTAAAAAAATCATAAACACGAAACAGAACAATGAAAAGATCACGAAATAACTTAAAAGAAACCAATTACGAACATATATTTACAAAACACCAATTAATATCACAAACAAAAACTAAAACACCGCATTTCCTAGCAGCAACACCAAAATTGATAGCATATCGTAACACTAGTAAAAATAAACTAGATTACTACTATAGTAGTGGTGGGTCTAGGCCGATCCCACAGAGAGAGTATGTAAAGTATATGAAATGAAATTAATAGGTGTTTAGGTCTGGGGAGTTTTGGTTTTAGAAATAAGAAAATAAAATAAAGCTAGAATAACTAACAAAAGCAATGTAAAAAAAACATGAAAAAATGATAAAAGCGGAGAATTCAGTAAGGACTTGATTCTTTAGTTCAATCTCAGCCTACACCCTAATTAAACATTTTTCTATGATTTGTTGTTCTCAAACCTCTCTCAGAGACTATTAATAGTGGGTTAATAATTAACCCGAGTTTTTTCTTAGGTAATGTTTAATCAAGATATAATCATTAATTAAACCTAACCACCGAATAATCTAGGATACAATCTCTAGATTCAATTAAGCAATAGCATTACAAATTAGGAAAACAGATACGATACTCATTTAACCTTGTTTATGTTATTCCTAATGATTATAAATCATTAGTTTCTATATAGGAATTTCAAATATAAGAATTACGAATTATAGCAATGATTTTGAAAATAAACGATCCAATGAATGCATTCAAATCATCTTTTCATAATACTCAATAGATTCATACACAAATAATCGAACAATATCGAGAATACGATTATCTATACATAAAATCCAAATCAATTAACATAGGATAACAAAATCAATTTCTAAAGAGAGAGAAAAACAATTAAAACAAAAAAGAGTGATTAATTGGGTCATTGGCATCAATGTCGCCTCCCAACAGGCATCGGGAAGCTACCCCTCCATTTGTCTCCTCATGGTGGAGAGCTTAACTCTATCTTTGTGCTCTCTGGATGTTGGACCCCGAACTTTTCTTGGAATGTAGAAATATGAAATGAGAAAATTTGATGATTATTCATGTGTAAAGAAA
>JAOSBK010000007.1:6311473-6321529 GCA_027568895.1 Erythroxylum shatona | reverse complement strand
ATTACCGAGTTTTAAACTGCATTGACTGCTCTAGCATACCACCCTCGCGGGTCGCGGGCTCGGATATCACAGTCGATATCGGGTTCGGGTCTTGCGGGAGTGGGATGCTACATCTACTCATCAATTATTCAAACAAAACTCAAACATAAATACTTAGACTATTAAAGCAATCCGTAAAAACTCATCAATGATTCTAAGAATATTGCAAAGAACATCATAAAACAAACACCTCCTTTGCAATGACACAAAACCCAAACATATTGTAGAGATTAGTTGGACGACTTATCTGGATGGAAGGACAATCGCAGACTACAATGAAGAAGGACGAGGTTGGACAATTATCGACACTCCTCAACACAAAATGATGACTTGCGAAAAAGACAATTTTGTATTTAATATAATACACTTGTTTAAAATAATGATGAATACTTTATAAATAGAAATGGTTTATAATTATTAACCTTAATCTAATTAACAATTGTTAATACAATTAATGAATTCAATTTATAATTTCATACTATTTTAAACTTACATTACGCCATATACCAATAGGCTATACCATTAAATTCTAATGACATGCTTCATAATAATGTTTAATATTATGTTAATGATCATAGTTGGTGGATTTAAATTTCAAGAGGATCACCTTGAATACTTGTATAAAGTTTCAAAAGGCTATAATTTTTTCTTCCATAGACATAACAAGTTTTTAGGGTTCATTGATAGTTGCTTAATTGATTATGAAATTATTCAATAACACTTAGCGATTATTGACATAAATTTGCTTAAGGTACTTACTTTGACTTATATGTGATTTTAGGCACAATTCGGAAGCAAAGAAGTTAAAGTGAGTCAAAAGCACAGTATTTAGGTCATTTTTTGAAGATTAATTTTCACTTGTCTTCATGGAGCAATAAGAAGAAAATGAAAAGAAGAAAAAATGTAAAGAATAGTGAATGAAGATGGAAAACTAGAAAAAGAGAAAAAATGGCAATGCAAGATGAAGAAAATGCAGTGCAGGAGGACAAGGCAGGAGATGAAATGCAATGCAGAAGAAAGGAGTAACTAGGAGCAAAACGACGCTGCTTGAAGCAGGAAATGACATCTATTTGACACAGACAACATCTACATTTCACACAGACGTCTACATTTAAGGGAAACAATGGAAGGTTATAAACAAACATAAACAGTATCTTGGACCACCAATGTTTATTTGTCACATCACATGAATAGTAGCGAATAGAGAATAGAGCTTGTTACTGAGAGCTTAGAGGCGCAGTGAAGAAGAGCAACCAAAATCTTCAGTAGTGATATTAATAGGGGTTTAAGCATTTTCCTAGGAAATACCCATGGAGGGGTAACATCCTAACGCCGGTTCAGAGGTGACATCGACACCGATGACCCGGGTTAAGTGTTTTTCTTTATTTTAGTTGTTTCTTTCTCTCATTAAGAATTGATTATGTTATCTTATGTTTATTAAATTAGGTATTGTGAAAAGATGATTTTAATGCGTTCTTTGAATCATTTATTTGCAAACCCATTACTAGAATTTCGATGTAATTCGTAATTGTTATATTGAAATTCATGTGTAGCAACTAATGATTGGTAATCATTAGGGATAATATGACCTAGATTAAATGGCACATCGTATATGATTGTTACCTTGATTAATTGGTATTCCTAATTCTTAATGCTACTGCCTAATTAAATCTGAAGAGTATCCTAGGTTATTTAATGGCTAGGTTTAATTAATGGTTGTATCTTGATTAAACTAAACCTAAGGGAAAACTTAGATTAATTATTAACCCACGATTAATAGTTGCTAGAAGAGGTTTAAGAACAACAAATCAATAGAATATACTTAATTAGAGTGTAGGCTGAGATTAAACCAACAAATAGTGTCCCTAACAAATTCCCCACTTTTATCATTTTTAACACATCTTCTTTAATTTGATTTTATTAGGTTAGTTTTATTTTATTTTCTTATTCCAAAATCCAAACCCCTATTTTTCCTAAACACCAATTAATTTTATTTCGTAAACTTTGCATACACTCTCTGTGGGATCAATCTAGATTCATCACTGCTATAGTAGTCGTCTATTTTTTATTTTGACTAACGTTACGATGCGCTGTCAATTTTGACATCATTGTTTGGGAGTGCGGTGTTTTAGTTTTTATTTGTGATTTTAATTGATGTTTTATATATATTTGTTTGTAATTGATTTCTTTTTAGTTATTTAGTGATCCTTTCATTTTTCTATTTCGTGTTTGTGAAAAAAATTTGAAAATTTCATGGACATAAGTAATTTCTTTTATAACTCATATTCTCAATCCTATAATAATCTTTGGACTGATCAGCCTAACTTTTGTTATACTTGGGACAATCATCAAAATTACTTCCATGATAGTTTGCAAGACACAAAGCAATTCTCGTGTGGACCAGAAGCTTCTTGTCATAACTCAGGCACATCTTTCGAAGATTTGATGAATGTTGTGATTGCTAACAATCTCCAATTTCAACAGAGCTGTTGCAATAGTTCCAACAAGAAATGAGGCACATAACGTCTAGAAACCAAAATGTGGCAAGCCAAATGGGTGAGATGGCAGTGAGGATCGACTATCCAGAATGACAAATGGAAGAGGATCAACCATATCAACCCGAAGTATACCTAATGGATGTTAGTGCGAAAACCTTACAAAGTGATAAGGAGCTTGAGAAATTTGAGGTTAATCCTCAATGAATTGCTTGTGTTGAAGAAGTTGAGGAGGAGCTGGAGGCGGAAAAAAGCTATATATTTTAGCTCGGAGGTAAATATTGAGTTCCATTTTGTTGTTGAGAATGACTTTTTACTTTTACCTAATAAGTTAGAGGAATTAAACGAGGAGGAAAAAGGTGAAGAGACATCCAAGATCTTTCAAGAAAGGATGGACTCAGTAGAGATTGAAATTTTAAGGATAGGGAGGACACTAAATGGGAATGATGATCAACTAAAGCCCTATCCCAAACAATCTCGCATGGAATTGGTCCTAACTGTAATACCTAAAGATCACAATTTTGTCATATAAGGAGAAGAATGAGTCGAGCTAGCAACTCTAAACAAAGACGCTTCTTGGGAGGCAACCTAAGGGAAGTAAATTTCTTTTCCTTTACATTTATGCATTACTTTTTATATACATGTGTGTTTTTGAATTTGTTTGTTTTACGTGTTTTAACTTTTCAATGAAAATGAGAGAGATTAAAACAAACAAACATTTTTTTATATTATGTTGCTTCTAGGATTATATAGTCATGAGTAGATAATAAATTGATTAGAGAATTTCATGGCAGTTTTAGTATGTATTTATACTCTTGTGATTAGTCAATATACATTATTTTTAGAAGAGTAATGACTAAGTCGGTGAGAATTTAAGGCTTATTATTGTAATACCCACATACCCCCTAAGAGGATATATAGGTGCCACTTAAAACATAACTAAACAATCCATAGCATTCCAAGTTTTTTAAGAAAATTATGCAAACATATACTAAATTTCATTTTCTTGACAATATTTAACCTTATACACATTGTATAAATATCATCATACATGTTGGGCACCAATTATGGAATCCAACTCTTGCTCTAATACCGTAACTGTTGGGCACCGGTTCTGAAACCCAACTCTTACTCTGATACCAAAATTATTAGACCCCAATTTTTTCATTATTATTGATTTATTTGTCTCATTATTTTAAGAATTTATTCATTAATTTGATGGGTATAAATAGAGATTTGAAATTAGATGGAAAGATTTGAATTAAGTTAGAATTAATATGGTGTTTAAGAAGATTAAAGGAGTTAGGAGGTAAATGAAAAAAGGGGCAAATGGGAAGACCAAAGGAGAGGAGGCGTATTTTTAGAAGGACAAGACCAAAATGTGGTCTTGTTTAAAAAAAAAGAAGAGAAGCGTCGTGAAAGGGAGAGAAGAAGAGAGAATTACGAACAAAAAATGGAAAGAAGAAGAAGGAAGAGGCTTTGCTAAGGTAATCATCTCTCCTTCTTGCTTTGTAAGAAAAGGGTTTAGAGAAATGGATTTGTGTGGGGTTTGTGTTGGAAGAAAGAAAGAACTAAAGAATCATTTTTTATTTTTAGGGATTTCTAAGCTAGGATTTCATGGTGATTGAAGAAGCTTTGGATAAACAAGTAAGTATAAGCATCCTTCTTTCCTTGACTTGTTGGATGAAGCATATTTAGTGATAATTAGAGGTTAAAATGAAGTGAATATGTGTGGGAAGTTGTTGATGATTGTATATGCAAATGTTCTCTTTTTGGGTTAATGATCAAAGATAGATCATGAATTGGCTTGTGAATGATACTGAGTTGAAATGAAGTTGAAAATGAAGTAGGAAGGATGATTTTGTATAAAATGTGTTAGGTGTAAGATGTTAAGGGTGAGAAATCTGGAAAAAATTTGGAAGAAGAGTCGCGTTTCTGCTAAAGTTCACTGTGGCCAACTTTTTGGTTCGCCGTGGCCAACTCTGAGGTTCGCCGCGGCAAAATTGCAAGAAAATCAAAGTTCACCACAACCAACTTTCTGGTTAGCTGCGGCGAAGTTTTCTCTTCACAGCTTGAACACGCTTCGGTATTTTAGGCATAACTTTTTGTGTAGTTATCTAAATAGAGTTATTTTTATTTTGAGTAAACTAGAGACATAGGGATACAATTGTTCTGAAGAAATCTAGATCTAATTCAGTCTATAAAAATTTCAATATTTGGATGGAAGTTGAGCATAGAATACTATTGCAGCATAAGAACAATCCAAACATGTTTGGGGTATGACTTTTCGATTATTGAACCAAATTGAATGCTTTTGGTGACATTAGAAACTTAAGACAATGAAGAACATTTTTCTAGAAGGAATTCTTATCAAATTTCTTTATTTACTTAATCAGAATGATTATGGAAAATTGACCCGAAGGTTGGGACTTTTGGAAGAGTTTGAGTATCTAGAATTTATCTTAGTTAATGGAGTTTTTTATTATTGTTAAAGGAAGTCAAGGAAGGCAAGAGAGGCAAGGGTAGAGATCTCTTTGAGCAATTTTATAAGCAAGGATTTCAAGGTGGGTAATATATTTATGGTCATTGTGTAATATGGGCAAGTTTGCCTCATGGGTGAATATATGCTAAATTGCTTAAATTGAATGGATTTTTTTATTATTATTAAAGGAAATCAAGGAAGGAAAGAGGAGAAAGGGGAGAGGTCTCTTTGAGCAAGGATTTCAAAGTGGGTAATATATTTATGGTCATTGTGTAATATGGGCAAGTTTGCCTCATGGGTGTTTGAAATTGTTTGTAGCTTTTTGGGATTTTTAAAACACAACCGTTGTGCTACCCAAATTTTAAGGAAAAAGAGAAAAGAATAGATTTTTAGTTAGCCTTGCATAGTCGGATTAAGAATATCGTGAATGTCCTTAGCCTAGTTATGCAGCGATCGTTATAGGCATGATGTGGTACCGGGTTGTGACAATTAAATTAATATCAGAGCCGGTACCTAAACTGTTATGTCAGCTAGGCTAGGCCCTAAAGAGGGCAGGGCCCTAAGGGGGTGGAGAGTGTGAGATCCCACATCGGTTGGAGAGGGGAAAAAGTACGCCTTATAAAGGTACGAATACCTCTCCCTTATAGACGTATTTTCCATGCCCTAATGCACCGGATCCTATCAGAACTCCAAAATTAAATGTGCTAGGGCAAGAGTAGTACCAAGATGGGTGACCTCCTAGAAAGTTCTCAGGAAAAAGCAAAACCGTGAGGGCTTGGCTGGGCCAACGCCCAAAGTGGATAATATCTGTGAGTGGGTGATCTGGGCTGTTACAGTTTGAGATATCCCAGAGAAATATGAGACAATATGAGTTGTTGAAGACCTATAAATCTTACTTTTGTTCCATCTTTTCGAACTCCATCCAAAGGGCCTAGTAATCAAATAAAATTGGTTCCAATTCCAAAAGCCATTGTACACCTAAGATAAAATTTACCCCATATATGGATAGGAGGAGTAGCCCACTGAGAATTTGGTTTGGTCCAGATAGAGAGGTGTTTGTTCACACATTCCTACACATCCGAGTGAGTCCCCATTACCAACTGTGACACTCAAGTGAGGAGAGGGTTGAACAAGTAAGTTAAGGTGAGTAGTAAGTCTAGTTTCGATGAAATTGTGAGTAGAACTATCATTGATGCGAACCACAACCTTGTGGCCATTAATGGATCCTACCAATTTTAGAGTAGAGGTTATGGACTAGCCGGTTAGCACATGGAAAGAGATATGTTCTACCTCGGCATCTCCTTCATTATTCATGGTTTCCTCGTTCACCTCCCTGTCCATTTCAAAAATGGTTGGATACTCAGTGGTAGTTTCCTCTTCCGTATAAGCTATGAGACAGAGGAATTGGAGAGGCTTACAATAGTGACGTGAGACAACTTTCTCATCATAGTTGAAGCAAAGTGCCTTTTCTTATTGTGTCCCATTTCTGATAGGGTCAACCTATTGATAGGTAGAGGTATTTTGGGTTTTAGTGGGGTGGTTACTGGTGTTTGCATGGTGTTGGTAGAAGTTGTGAAGTTGGATTTGTGGAAAGTGGATTTACTGGTATTGCGGCTGGCATTGTATTTGTCTTCTACGATTTGAGCCATTCCTAACATATTATGTAGGTTATATGGTTTGAATAGAGCCAATTCTCTCTTAATATCATCTTTAAGCCCCAAAATGAAGCTGTTTAGTTTAATCCTATGGTTTGCGTTGCAATTTCCTCAAACTCGCTTAGATAGGCAAAAAAAAGTAGTATGTTGAGATACTTTGTAGAGATGTACCTCATGGTTAACAAATGTAGAGGGCCCAAAGCACACTTCGAGTTGCTGGATAAAAGCTTCCTAAGGAATTAGTTGAGAGGTCATACATAACCAGTGAAACCATTGCAGGGCAAGTCTAGTCGTATAAAAAGTTGTTATTGTTATTTTTTGATCATTGGGAGTACTGTGGTAAGAAAAGAAAAGCTCTATTTGAAAAATCCATACATGAATATTTTCACCTAAAAACAAAGGTATTTCAAGTTTTGGAAGTCTGGGTTTGAGCTAGTTTAAAATATTTTCAGTTGGGGTTAAGTGTGTCGTAGTTTGATTTAGTCATACTAATGACAAAGGTTGGTTTGGAGAAAAGTGGGTAGTGTGGGCCCTGTGATGTAATAGGTGAAGATGTGTTATATATAGGTAAGGTCGTCGTATTAAGCAGAGGCAATAGGGGTGGTTTGGCTATTTTTTACATTATGTTCATCATAACAGTTTGTTAGGCGGTGAGAGATTTCTGGATCATCTCAAATGTTTCTGAGTGTTTTTAGATCAAGGTGAAGATGGACGTAAGCTTGGTGTCATGTTGATCAAGTTGGTCGGTGATTCGAGAAAGTTGCTCATCAAGGGCCTTTGACTGAGTAACCATTCCTTCAGTCATCATGTTTGACTCTCAACAAAAGCACCAAAATGTTACAAAGAAGTGAGTAAGGATAGAGAATGATGGGAAAGGGGAGAAAATTTTTGGAATAAATTGGCTTTTTCCCTTCAGATTTTCACTGTTCTATTTATACTGAAAATTCATACATTTGTAACAACCATATGTACTTCGTACAGTACTATGAATATTCATTTTTCTAAAATCATTCTACTATACTGGTATTATTGTTAGTTTATGCACTTGCAACCAATCAATTAGATGCAAATTAATGTATGACATTATTTTAATTAATGAAAAGACTTTATTTATCTTTATGTATTAATTTAATTAATATTTTATGTTTTAATACTAAAGGTAAAATCCTTGGAATAATTACTGTGTAATTGAAATTATGATAAGATCATAATTATGAGATTCAATTTACACTTATTTATTATTCCTAAATATTCCTCGTTGTAGTTTAATCAAGATAGGATATTGTTGAAACGATAAAACTAGCACATATTATGTTTCTTTCTTATGAAAAAAATAATTGATCTCATAAATTAAAGTGTGAAGATACTTAAACTAATGTGTGGGTGATTATTAGAGAATAAGTCACTGAATCGACTTGATTATAAGAATTTCGAATGGAATATTACTTAAGTGTCTATAGATTATCTCATAATGATGGTTGTAAAATTGATCCTCAAACTTGAGATTACCAAGGTATCTCATGTGGGAATTACTGTGTTTTATGCTACTTATGAATCGTTCAAGGATAATTAAGTCCGTAGTAATTGGATACAGTATGAACCATACGGAGATAGTTGAGTAAGTCAATATAGGATTTATCACTCTAAAGTAATTATAGAGGATATTCTATTATTCTTGATTAGTAATAATTTATGGAATTATTTAGCTAGAGTGAATTAACATTTAAGAAGGTGTTTTTCAAACTTCAATCATAAATCAATTACTAGTTAGTAAGAACGAAGATGATTGGATGATAAGAGTAAACATTGTATTCATACTATGCCCAATTAGAATATTGAATGACGAAAGGATTAAATTATACATCATAATCATATATGGATAGTTTAGGTCAATCACTTTGACATTCATTATATTTGGATACTAGACATCAATCATGATTTATGATTATGAATTGTTTAATTAGAGAATTAAAGATAAATTAAAAGAAGAACCTAATGGGCCACACATTAAAGAGCAATTTCTGAAAGAAAAATGAATTTAATTAAGTTGGAATTAATTATAACTTAATTATAAAGTTTGAGAAACTTTAGGAATCAAATATGAGATATTTGACTTTATTAAAATTAAATTAATTATAATTAGATTTTGATTTTGATTATAATTAAAGAAATTTATTTTTAATTAAAGACCCTTATGATTTTTGTATTTAAAATTGGAAGAACATTTTAGAAGCTAGCACTTTGTTTTCTTCCTCTCAAATCAAGTTTTAATAATTACTCTGTGGATACCATCAGAGGTTGGACAATTGAATAGCTCGTGATTAATTAATCCTAAAAATTTCAAAGATTTTTTCAACAGGAAGACAAATAAAGTACAATTTCTAATTTGTTTTTGTGTTTTATTCAAGTTTATTCAATTATTGGGATTTGTTCGAAATGCGCAAAATTGTTTGTTTTCCATTGCGCCCGTGATTTGATCATAGTTGGTTTCCAATAGTAGTATCAGAGCCTCCTCTAATTTTTTTTGAATTAGAGGCTTGATTGTTATTGATGTCGAACAAAATTTAAGATTTTGATTCTATTTATGCAAATGTCTTGCGACTGTTCTTCTCTGCTCTGATTTTAAATAATTAATAAGAATGAGGTTTATGTGTTCCATGGCATATTGTTTTTGTGTTCTAGAATATTGCTTACACATGCTTTTAAAAGCTTTTGTGTTTTCTGCCTCTAATTTGTTTCTAGAAATTGTTTCCATGACTATTTTTATTTTGCTTCTAGAATATTGAAGAATGTTCATATATGATGTGTTCTATATATGCGTATATTATGGTTTCTGAAACTTATTTCTGTATTTACACACTGCCTAGTTTTATGCATGGTTTCTTCTGGAATTTTCCTTTCTGCGTTTTGCATTTCTAGAATGCCCACGTATAGATTCTAAAACAAATTGATTTGCGTTTACCTTATTTTGTTTCTGTCTACGTGTGTTCCCTATTTCAACTAATGTATTTGCCTTGTTTATGTTTACTGTTTTTAAATATTACACAAACAAGTGGTTTTAAAAACCAATTGAGAAATTTCTCACCGGCGACAATTTGTCTTTAGTGATTGCGGATCGATGATGCCACTAATTGGCATCACCACCATGAAAAAAAATGGGTGAAAAATCACCCATGGACGTAGGCTGTTGGATCCCGAACTTTTCTTGAAATTTTGAAGTATAAATTTTCATAAAATGACGAATTTAGGGTAAATTATTTACGTGCAAAGAAAAAAAATTTAAGAATGTAAAGTGTTATATGAGTTTCAGATAGGTGAAATATGCTTTTGTTATTGATGTTTATGATTAATTATGGCCTAAAATGGTGTTTTGAGTTTAAATGGA
>JAOSBK010000007.1:6274805-6284882 GCA_027568895.1 Erythroxylum shatona | reverse complement strand
TCTCAATTTTCAATGACATATGTCATTAAATCCCAAAGTCATTTATAAAATTTTCCATTTCCATTTGACCCTTATTTTTATCACTATTTACCAATTGTTCTACCACTTGACATTTTTCCTAGCTAAAATACTCAACAATTTTCAGAAATTTCTCTAAAAATTTTCAAAAATTCTAAATCAATTTATACACTCCCCAAATCAATTTTCAACACATATAAAAATCACATTTCTTAATATACTTACATTAATAAGCAATTATACTCGGAAATGTCAAATGAGTGCATATACAACCATTGTAATGTGTGCAAAAAAATTCAAATTCACATATGTGTATGCTAACATTATGCATGAGCATGAAATGGAATTTTCTCAATCTCTCTTGATCTCACATATACCAACTTTTAGGGTTCTAACGCTTAGTATGGGAAGATGATCTTACAATCTTGATCATTTGAAACGTACATATCAATTATCAATGAAATGCACATGAGACTCACTTTCATTTATTACTTTATTGTGACCGAGTGCCTTTCCACATCTCTTAGTAGATACTAGGTACAATAACAGCTGAGCCAAAGGCTCTTTTCATATTCTAAGCTTTAAGCTCTTTTTACTGGCGACTATGATCACAACTACCTTTATCTTTCATGCATTCATATAATGAAATGCATCACATTTACATATTTTTAACATTCATCAGATTTCAGCTTCACGTTCAGAACACATTTATCATCGGACCTTGATCCGACATTTAACAAAAATTTTGAGTACACTTATTTTAGTTAGATTCACATACAAGGAGCATTTCCAATATGTAGCACCCCACTCCCATAAGACCCGAACCTAACATCGATGGGTGATATCCGAGTCTATGCCTTACAAGGGTGGTTTGCCAGATCACTCAATCTTAACTAGTCAAAAATCAGTATAATTTTTTTTGAAATCACAAACATAATGTACAAAAATCCATAACCAAAGTGGGTTCATTTTCATTCATAAACATTTTCAGTTATACGTAACAACCAGTACACAACTCATTAGAGATTTACTAATCATGTGGGGCCTATTACAAATACCAATCACTCTAGACATAATGTCCTTACATTTCAAAAACCATTTTCATATACATTGAACAACACTTAAGACTACACTTATCAACACAACATATTGAACTACATATGCAGGTGCAAACTGATCCCAACTTGAAACTCTTACTCGGAGTCTTTTTGGAGACCTTTAGAAAACTTAAAAAGCTATGTTGTAATTTTGATGAGTTTTGCGAACTCAGTTGAGTGAACCATCATTGATGATTTCACCGGATCACACACATATCACATATTTCACAGATATTCATTTAGATCATATTTATATTCTTGATATTTCACATAACATGGGATATTATATGATCACACAGTTCAATATAGCAAACAGCTCATATCAATTTATCACTCATTTTAGCTTTGCAAATCATTCAAAGAAATTCAGTCTTATAATATTATATGCATGAGACTCACATTCGTTCTTATTGTTGTGACTGAGTGCCTATCACATACTTATACAAATACTGGCCCATAGGGCTCAGTCAGAATAGAATCGCGGAGCATAGCTCTATGTGCAGAATCAAAAATCACGGAGCAAAGCTCTATATGGAAGTGTTTCAAATTGGCTACTCAAGTCACAATAACTTTATCTACGCATGCATTTTATAAAATGCATCAAACACTGATTTTGCCATATCGGACAATCACATATGATATTCAATTAGAAACTCATAATCATCAGACCTAAGTCCAGCATTCAACTTTCGTTGAGAATTCACATATCATATAGGATTTCACGTCAAATTAGAACACTTCCACTTATGTCCAACTATTAAACTCCTCGGACTTTAAGTCTAGAATTAAAAAACAAATCATAAGTAGTTCAATAATATTGGAAGTTTAAACAAATCAAATCAAATCAAATCAATCCTAGGAAATCATCTAGGTTGACTCACAGTACGCTCCAAAATGCTATTGCCTAAATGGACCAGCAATGTCTGATTGGCGTCCAAAGTGCTCCTCTATAACATACAAAACACATTCACAAATATCACATTTTTGTACAATCATAAGTGTTTAATAATGCACATGAATGAAATGAAATATGTATAATGCATGTTCAGTGACAATTCCGAGGTACTTTATTGAGATCCTTAAGAACAAATCATTCAGCTATTAAAGCCCTCATTAATACCATGTATACCTACAATTTGGACTAATCAAAAGTAATGTGGAACCAATTATACAACTTTATTGACCACTTCAGATTTTCTTCCAAATCACAATTTTGGGTCTACTGTTCACATTCAATTAGAAAGCGAAACTGATGTAATTTGGTTATAATCTCTTCTCAAAAATTGTTCCTATATGTCTTATCTTTCCATTGACACTAAAATCACTCAATTTGGTTCAGTAATTTGGAAGATATGCCTCAAACATTATTAGGTTGTTCACATTCAATAATAGTGTAATATGTACAACTTCCATACAAAAATTAAATATCTTAGAGAGAATTGAATTTCAACTTCTTGAGACAATTTGTAGGCCTATATCTCTAGTTTACTCCAAATTAAAATTCATCTTATTTGGAATTCTACAAATCAAGATATCACCAAAATACTGAAGTATGTTCAGTAAAAATATCTAACTCATACTTTTCCAACCGATACCCTTACTTTGATTCAATCAATATTTTTTAAATCAAAATCAAAAGCTCTAAATTTATATGGAGAGATAGAGGAATGTGTTATGAATCCAATGCTTCAAAAATCAGGTCATTTGAAGGTCGGACGGAAAAGTTATGGCCAAAATAGTGAAACATGTTTCGGCTAGGAGGAGGACCTGCGGGTCGCGATCGCCACTGCGAGCGCTTTCGGCGGAGTCGCGATCGCGACTTTCACCCTCTTCCCCCCTTCGGCGGAGTCGCGATCGCGACTTTCGCCCTCTTCCCCCCTTTTCTCTTCTTCTTCAGACTTGTTTGGTAAAATGGGTATAACTTTTACTACAAATATCAGATTAAGGTGATTCAAAAACCGTTTTGAAGAGGACTTCTAGACCTACAACTTCCATAAAGACCTCAAAAACAAATTTTGCCTTTATAAGGGTCAAAATTTCAAATCAATGCAACTGTTCCGAATATCCATCCCATGTAACATCACAGATTTCTTAATATAATATCTCTCAACTCCAATGTCCAAAAATTTCATACTTTATATCAATGGAAAGTTAAAAGAAAAATCTACAACTTTCATGAAAACAATTTTGTCAAAATCTGACTAGATAAACACAGAAAAATTCATGAAAGTTTTAGCTTGAAAATTCAACACTGTTACTATTCATTCTCAGAAAATTCAGATTTCCAATTTTTCAAAAACACACATTTCAAATTTTTATTTCTAATTTTTCTACTCAATTTCCATCAACTCATTTACTATAAGTTCATACTACTCCAACATATGCAAGTTTAATTAAAATCATAAAAAGCCAAAAATTTATATTCTCCTATTCATACTCTGTTACTTTTCTACATTTTCAACTTCCATTCTTAATCATTATTCTTCCTCTCAACTTCCTTTTAAACACTCATTCCCATCTCAAACCATCATTTTACAACTACCCTTCAACTCAAATACCATGTTTTTGATCATCTCTAAGGAAAACACCAACTCACGTAAACACACACATATATATATATTCACGCACAGTGAAGAAAAACAAGAAACAGAGCAAACCACCTTTTCATTCATTGATTTTCTACACTTACTTCATACATCATTCTATTGCTATTTCAAACTCCAAAATTCATTTTCACATCACCTGATCACTAAAATCCATTAAAACTAAAATAACACCTTATCCATATTTTCATTCTATTTTCACAGTAGCCATGTATATATATATACACAAAAATTCCATAGTCATGCAGATGACAGTAATTCATCAAATTTATTTCATAAACATATAACTCTAAAGGATTTATTCACTACTTACTTATTAAAAACTCCAAGATCTTCAACTATCCCCAAAGCCCTAACTCCATGCAAAATCACATACTCGATTTTTCTTAGGTAAAAAAGGCAAATAGCAGTGTGATAGAGGTGTGGGATGAGGAAACACAAAGAAATCTCTCAAAAGGATTTTTGGTAAATAACTTCGTGTAGTGGAAAGAAATCCGAAGAGGATAACTATGAAGGAGGAACTTAAACAATTCACTAAGCCTTTTTAACTCTCAAAGAACCCTACTAACGAATTATAAAAGCAACTTTCTAATTAGTGACACTTATCACTTTCTTAATGACTAAACTCTAACTTAGTTTCTTTTGAAATTAACTTCATTAATTACATCTTTACAACACAACTATCTCCAATCTTCTTTTGATTCCTTTTTTCCTATTTTCCATAAAATTCATAATTCTCTATAAATTCTAAAATTTAGTACCAAAATTCAAAAATATTTCAAATCCTCTAGTCAATAAATTTTCCACTATAAATAACTTCCAAATTCACAAAATTTCCAAAATATCACAACTCAATCCAAATATACCCGGAATTATTCATGAATGCATGTACAATTATTTTCATGTGCAAAAATTTTTACTATTCATGTGTATGTGTATGAAATATTATGCATGAGCATGAAATGTGTTTTCCTAATTTCTCAACAATTTCTCTTATTTATTGTTTTTACTTAACATGGGTAACAGGATGTTACATTATCAAGGTATCTCACGTAGGAATTACTGTATTTTGATGCTAGTTATGAATTGTCCTAAGATAACTAAGTCAGTAGTAATTGGATACAGTATGAACCATATAGAGATAGTTGAGTAAGTCAATATAGGATTTGTCACTCTAAAGTAATTAGAGAGAATATTCTACTGTTCTTGATTAATAACGATTTATGTAATTCTCTGGCCAGAGTGAATTGACATTTAAGAAGGTGTTTTTCAAATTTCAATTATAAATCAATTACTAATTAGCAAAAACGAACATAATTGGATGATAAGAGTAAATACTGTATTCATACTCTGTCCAATTAGAATAATGAATGACGAAATGATTAAACTATACATCATAGTCATACATAGACAGGTTAAGTCAATCACTTCGACATTTCATATATTTGGGTAATCATGACATGTTGTTAGACATCGATCATGATTTATGATCATGAATTATTTAATTAAAAAATTAAAGATAAATTAAAGAAGAATCTAATGGGTCACATATCAAAGAGTAATTTGTAAAAGAAAAATTAATTTAATTAAGTTGAACTTAATTATAAAATTTGAGAAATTTTAGGAATTAAATTAATTATAATTAGATTTTGATTTAAATTATAATTAAAAAATTTATTTTAATTAAAAACCTTATGATTTTCTATTTAAAATGGGAAGAGCATTTTAAAAACTAGCATTTTGTCTACTTCCTCTCAAATCAAGTTTTGAAAATTGCTTTATAGATATCATTAAATGGTGGATAATTAAACAGATCGTAATTGATCAATCCTAAAAGTTGCAAAGATTTTTTTAACAGAAAGGCGAATAAGATACGATTTTTAATTTATTTTTATATTTTATTCAATTATCAGTATCTATTCAAAATTGGTAAAATTATTTATTTTTTGCTTCACTCGTGATCTGATCATTGTTAGATTCCAACAATTATAGCTCATAATATTGATATCCGACTCTCTTTGTCTTTTTGCGTGTGCTGTGCCTCCTGCCATTTTGTGAAAATTGTTTCTTAGGTTCAAGTGGGTCTGCACGGATTCTTGAGCTGGTTGTTTCTCCCGGGTCTGTTTCCATGTCTGTAACAGAGAGAGTTCAAGCCGTTGCTACCTTGTCATTCTCTTCCGACACCATACCTGATGAATTTATTAGGTCAGAGAATCAACAGGATGCCATAACAACATTCAATGGACCCGTTCTTGAAATAACCACCATTGATCTTAACACGTTCGATAGCCGATGCACACACTGAATAGGGGATATTCCAGGTTGTGAACCATGGAATTCATAGCAAAGTTACAGGACGTTCATAAGCTGTTCTTCGAGCTCACCCGGAAAGAGAAGGAGGCTTATGCAAAGCCTCCTATGCCAAAGACGTTGAAGCTTATGGAATTAAACTACGGAGAGACCTCGATGGGAAAAAAATCATGGGTTGATCGCCTTTTCCACATGATTTGGCTTCTCAGTGGCCGTCTAGAAAAAATCACGGCAACGCCTCCAGAGGTAAGGAATCCGAGCAGCAATATAAATAGATTATTGTGATTATATGTAAAGAAAATAATTTTGTTGTTCCTTTTAAAATAACTCACATTCTTGAAAGATTTTTTTTAATTGATATTTTTCTGAACTTAATTCATAATTAGATTGTTCTGATAAGACTTAAATTCCCAAAAAAATAAAGGTTAGTAATTATTATTGCTAATAAAAATAAAAGAAACTAGAATTCTTGGTCATTAAGTTCCTGAGGACTTGCTGACAAGCTGGACCCTCTTTCCACGTAAAATGAGATTATTCTAAAATAAGCAGGCTGAGTTTGGATTTCTTTTTTAGAATAAGCTTTTATCCTTTTTCAGTGAAAGCCGAAAATCATCAGATACAATGCTTAGCTGAAAGGCACCCGTCGAAAGGGAAAAAGCAGACCATGCCCATAAGTTGATTTAGAACGAGTATTGGCAGCCAGCAGCTTCACTATACCTTACCCATCAAGTATGAAGTACCAATCTTCTATGCATTTTGCTTTCACTTGAATCTTCCTCTGTAGCACTTCCCACACATTTCCAAATTCTCTCCCTATCTTCTCCTTCAACCATCCCCCCTCCCAACACTGCTTCCTAGTAATGGCTACAGAAGTAAAAGAAGAGGGTCATAAACTAGAAGCCAAAGAATCAGTTGCAGAGCCTCCTCTTAAATGCAAGGTAAATCGAGCATTCAAACATGTCATCTTTGTGCAAAAATAAATAATCACTTTCCGGCTTCTAATACTGTTTTCTCTGTTGCTCAGACGTGGGTTTTGAAAGTCTCTGTTAACTGCGAAGGCTGCAAGAGGAAAGTCAACAAGATCTTAAAAAACACAGAAGGTACGTTCTTAATGGGATTTCTTAACCTGTTCTTATTCGTTATGTTCATTTCAGCTTTGGTCCTTTTATGAGTGCAAATTCTATCCTTTTCTCCTCTATTTTCTGTTAAAGTACCATTATCTAAACGTAGCACGAAAAGCACTCCTGGTTTTCAATATTCTGTTCTTGTTTGTAATGTTCAGCCACCAGTAATAATCTACACTCGTCCATAATTGCAGGTGTTCATAGCGCACATGTAGATTTGAGGCAACAGAAGCTGACGGTAGTAGGAAACATGGATCCAGATATCTTGATCAAGAAACTAGTTAAAGCCGGGAAGCATGCTGAGCTATGGCCTGATCAAAAATCTGACCAGAAAGACAAAAACAAAAAGGGAAAAGGGAAAAACAAAGATACTAAACACCGCGACCAAGAAAGCGGTGAGGTCGGTGGTCGTGGTGGTGTTGAGGACGGTGGTCGCGGTGGTGGTAGTGAGGAAGAGGAAAAAACAGCTAAAGTTGAAGTCTTACAAGTAGATGACTCTTCTAAAACCTCCGAAAATGAATGCGGAGCTGCCAAAAAAAATGGCGGCAACAGTGATCATCATGTCAGAACCAAATCTGGCGAGATTGAAACAACAACAACGACCAGTAAATCCAGCGTACAAGTTAAGGAACTAAAACAAACAGTGACCTGCCCGGTGGTTGTTAACCCGTCCGCGGTGGGTGACAAGATTGCAGTAGATTGCCGTAAGAAGAATGATGATGGTGGCTGTGGAGGTGAAAAGAAGAAAAACAATGGACAGAAAGGGAATACCAGCAATGGTGATAATGGCCACCATTTCCAAAATGCAAGAGGAAGCACAGTAACAGCCACTTACTGTGATACAATCCATGGTAATCATGTGGAAGGTCAAGACCAATATGCCCATCCAGCCAATAACAGCCCACCACGCCACGACGCGTCTCCGTACTCTCATTTTTCCCCATCAGCGTACGCCGTTAGACACAGTGCATCGTACCCAGGTACGTTTTACAGTGATCCATCGCATTCATACGCGTATATGCATCCAGGTACGGCGAATCAGCCTCCACACCCGGATTTAGACGAGATTTTCAGCGATGAAAACCCAAATGCCTGCTCAGTTATGTGAATAATTCTTCAAGTTCTTCAATGGAATTGATACCGCTAGCATGGATCCCACGTTTGTATTTTATCCAATAAATAGTAAAGTTAGTTCTAGCTACTTCGTTGGTGGGGTTTGAGTTATAACTTTTAAGGCTGGTTAGCATGCTTTTATGGTGGCTTCTTTATAAGTTGTTTGTGATTTTTTATTTTCCAGGCTAATGTAGAAAGTGGGTTTGGCAGTTTTGGCACATTATATGTCTGTTGGTTTTCTTTTTTATTAATAGTAATTTATTATTTACATTTTCAGAACATTTTTAAATCTGTTTTATGGTATCAATTAAATTAAATCGAATTAATTAAATATTATCATATTAATAAATTATTATATTTAACAAAGGTCAAAGCCCATTTAGCTTTCGATTGCGCGCGTGACTGTGAAAGTTGCCTCTTTCCTTCTTAATCTTTGTTTTATATTTTCCTCCCACTTACAAAGACAATTGGTTATTAATTTTTTTTATATATAAAGGAAAAAGTACACAAGATATTAAATGAGACCGGAAAATAGTTCCCTGACAGATTCTCTAAAAAGGAGAGGAAGGTATCCTGGGGTATAACATCAAAATAGATGATACCAATATCAACCTGACTTGTCTGGATAGCAAGCTAGTCTGCATATCTGTTATTATCTCGGTACACACAATTGGTTATTAATTGTCATAGTTTTATTTGCTTTGGCAAAGGAAAAGTAACGTAGAAAGCCAAGTTTTTTATCGTACAGAATCAGAGACACAACGCCTTTTTGATGAATACCTTTTTGACCTCAATTAAACTGTTTTTGAACCCATTTAAAGTCTTCTTTGCCCTTGCGGGACTCCATTACAGTCCAATTCCCTAGTAATGATTTCATTTCATGCACTAGTTTAGTGGGGTTGATGGGTTCTGATAAAGCTAGGAATCAAAGATTTGATGGGTCATGCAAATAATGAAACGTTTCTTAAATCTTTGAAAACAGTAACAAAGGACCAGTGTTACAAAAATCGTACTGTATGGGCTGAGAAATGGTACAGAGAAGGATGCTTTTGCGAAGGGTCGTTCCTATCGTTTTATAAACTTTGGGTAAAATAAAAAAAGACCTCAATAAATTGAAAATATACTTAAAGTTTAAATGTTTGTATGAAATATAAATTACTCAATTCATAAGTCTACATACTCAACCAAATATTAAATGATCATCACATCAGTTAATAATATCTTACAAATATTATTAACAATAAAATAACTAAAAATAGTAACAGTAACAACAAAATAGCAATAACAGCAATCAAACAACAATATTAGATTACAAAACACTATGAAAATTACACTAACAAATATACAGAGGATCGTGATTTATGAAAAACAATTTCTTCGTGCATTTCTATATGCAAAATCATTGATAATATTATCAAGATCAATATTATCCAACATATCCTTCTCAGTACATAATATAGCTAAACCGTTCAACCTTACTTGTGATATAGATGACCTCAAGTAGGTTTTCAATAATTTTAACTTTGAAAAACTTCTATCAGCTGATGCTACAGTTACAGGTATAGTCAATAGAATTCGATAAGCAATTGAAACATTTAGATAACAATTTGTAGCTTTAACAAATTCTAAAATTTCAACAGATGATATTAACTCATTTGGTAAAGTCGTTTGCAATACTTTTAATTCAGAAAAAAAAAAGTTCATCTAAATCCACATCTGACACATTATCATGAAAAAAAAGTCATCGTAAAATTAGTGCAACATTTTCTTAATTCCTTATCATCCAATAACCTCAACTTCCTTGAATCAAAT
>JAOSBK010000007.1:6264368-6274705 GCA_027568895.1 Erythroxylum shatona | reverse complement strand
AAATTATTATAAATAATAAGTAATCTAAAAATAAAAAAGAGGATACAAAAATAAATACAATATCATTTAATATAAATGTTACGATTTAAAATGCTAATATAATGTCCACGTTAATGACAAATTACAAATTAATTATAACATACTCAAATATTTAATAAGCTAAAAATACATTGAAAAATCAAAAACTTTACCTTTAAATTATACTCAGAACTCAGAAGATAGAACCATGAAATTTTTTGCTGCTAATTTTTTAGTTGGAGTACCTTAAATATATATATTGATGAAAATAAAGAAATTAGAAGGTTAGAATATAATCCAAATGATTCAAAACTATTTATAATCAACAAGTTAACGTTAACTTATTAAATGCTAATAATGTTATTACTTTCAAAGCTTAAGATTTAGATGAAAAGAGTGTTCTACAACTATTAAATGCTAATAACGTTGTAACTTGTAAGCAACATTTTCTCCCTTAGGCAATGTTTTCTCCACCAGACAACACCAACGTTCCTCTATTAAATACTTAAAAGGCCCCTTTATATGGTGAGCAACGTTTTCTCTACCAGACAACACCAATGTTCCTCTATTAAATACTTAAGAGGCCCCTTTATATGGTGAGCAACGTTTTCTCCACCAGACAACACCCATTAAATACCCATTAGAGGGCCCCTTTATATGGTGAGCCCTGGGCAGGTGGCCTGGTTGCTCCTGCCTAGGGCTGGCACTGCTTTTGTGTTAGGTTCATGTATTGATCTGTACCGACTTGTTTCAGTTAGTACCAAGCAATACTGCTAGTATTCAGAAAATTGTTTATATATCCGCTGATACCAAAAATTTTAAAATTAAGAATAATATTTTTGAAAAAAAATATTTCGTTACCATCTCACCTCTGCTACTCTTCTGCTTTCTCTCTCACAACCTCACCCCATGTTATTCTTCTTCTTCCTCTCATGATTTTCTTTCACACACTCACTCTCTGTTGCTCTTCTTCTTCTTCTTCTTCCTCTCATTATTTTCTTTCTCACACTCACTCTCCAACCCACCACCACGCCAGTCACAATCACGAAGTCTCCCTAGAATCACCATATCTGAAATAAATCCAGATCCAAACCTGACCCGACCTGATATTGAATTGATTTTTCATTTTTTGGGTGTGTTTTTCTCTTAAATTTGAAAAACAAATTCATTGTATTTGGTTGTTTATGTATGTTTTTTGATAAAAAAAAATGTTGGAAATTATTGGTATGTTTTGTAAAAAAATTGTTGGAAATTATTAGAATAAAAACTGTTGGAAATTATTAGAAATGAAAATTATTTATGTATGTTTTTATAATTTTTGAATTGAAATTGTTGGAAGTTTTTAAAAAATGAAATTGTTAGAAATTGTTGGAATATGGAAATGGAAATAGAAATTGTTAAAAATGCAATTTGTTTATGTATATTTCATTATTTTGTGAATTGTGAATTTGTGATGATTGAAATTGTTAATTGTTGGAAATGAAATTTTTAGTTGTTCGAAAGGAAATTATTTATGTATGTTTTTGTGATTTTTAAAATTTTGAATTGAAATTGTTCAAAATTGTTGAAAATGAAAATAAAAAATGTTGGAAATGGAAATTGTTTATGTATTTTTGTATTGGTTGAATTGAAATTGTTGAAAAATGTTAGAAATTAAATTGTTGGAAATTTTTAAAATTTAAAAATGAAAATTGTTATAACTTGTTGAAAATGCAAATTGTTAATGTATATTTCACTATTTTGTAATGGTTGAAATTATTGGTTGTTGGAAATAAAATTATTGGTTGTTAGAAATGAAATTGTTGGGAATTTAGAAATAAAAATTGTTTGTGTATGTTTTGTGATATTTGAAACTTTGAATTTAAATTGTTCAAAATTGTTGAAAATCATTGGGAATGGAAAATGTTGGAAATGAAAATTGTTTATTTATGTTTTGTAATTGGTTGAATTGAAATTGTTGGAAAATGTTAGAAATAAAATTGTTGAAAATTGTTGGAATTTGAAAATTAAAATTGTTTATATATGTTTTGTGATGTTTCAAACTTTGAATTGAAATTGGAGAAAATTGGAAACATAAACTGCCATTTCTTTCCATTTAATTAATATGTAAAATATGTTGAATTATTTGGTAATATATATGTGGGCTATAGTAAATATTTACAATAGAAAATGTGTGAAAATAGTGATGTAGATGTGTCCAAAAGGAATCTTTTTTCCAAATTGTGAACATGTTGTAGGCTAAACTCCAACTACATATACTAAGAGTTATTAATATCGATTAAACATCATAGAATCAATTTATATATTTAGGAACCAAATATAGAATGGTGGATATAATATTATGGTTTTTTAGAAATGAAAACAAGATTCAAAGCTTTAAATTAAATAAAGAAGTTATATCCTTTAACTTGATCCTCATGCTATGAATAGATGTGCATGAATAATTGTATAAGATATGTCATTCATTGTTTCGTCATGATTATGTAAATCGTACCCTTCAACTTGATCCTCATCTTTGAAACTTTGAATTGAAATTGTTAGAAATTGTTAGAAATGGAATTATCATAAATGTAAATTATTTATCTATGTTTTGTAATTGTTGGAAATGAAAATTATTTATATATGTTTTGTGATTGATGGAAATGAAAATTGTTTATGTATATTTTGTGTAATTATATTTGTTAATAATTGAATTGTTAGTTCTTGACTTATCGTGAAATGTATTCGATAAAATTGAGATGTATGAGTTATATTATATAAAATGGACATGCTTATTGTATAATGAAATTATGTATTCTTTATTCTGATGTATGCATTCATTTATTTTTACAAATAAATAAAAGTTCAAGTAGTATTGATCAAACCGCTTCAAGACGATACAATGATCCAGCTTGAGCTCATGCTGCATTAGTTCTAGATATGAAGAACCTACTATTTGCTTATTCTGCAACAAGCATTTGAAAGGTAGAGGAATAACCTGATTAAAGTAGCAATTAGTTGTGGTTAAAGGATATATGGAATCCTGTAAAAAAGTAATTCATGATGTGAAGTGACAGATGAAAAATTTGCTTGAAGAATATCAGCATGAGAAAGATAAAAAGAAAAGGTTGAATTTTGAAAAAGGTAATAGAAGTTTATTATTCATTTGTTGGTTTTCATGATGATTGTGAAAATGTTGAAAATGATAGTGATAATGCTAGTGTTCCATCACAAGGCCAACAAGAAGTGAATGTTACACCTCCTATTCTCGTTCTCATTTTTCATTTTTATTCCTATTTTTTATTCCGATTCCTTTATTATTAGTTACCCGACAAAGACACTAGTTTTGCTAACTCTTCAACTTCTTCTCTCATCCATTTTTCCAAAAACAATACTTGGGTAACTGAATTTTCTAAATTTAATCAAGCTTAGTTTCTAACTGCTAGATAACCTATTTGATTTAACCTAAAAAATGAAAAATATATTAGAACATACATTTTTAATCTTTTGAGTGTGCATTGAATAAATAGTAATTATTATAAAATACATATAATAATTTATAAATTATTTTTTAGATAAGTATTCGACGAATTAATGATTTTAAATAAATAATTTGATTTAATTAGTATTTCCCCCCCCCCCATAAAGCAAATTGGGTTGACTCAGAAGAATTTTCCCCACTTAGCCTGAAAGTTTCAAGTTTACGTAAATCTATACAGCCAAGAATTTGACCAGCAAACATTTTATGATGTAATTGGTTTCTTTTCTGAAACATGTTGCTTTCTTTAACCATTCTCAAGGGGCAGGAATAGATCAATTATTACCTTACTTTAAATCTTAAAAGGAACTCACTCTCACCTTACCACATTCCTAACTAGAAAAAGCTGCCCATGGACTGGACCTCGTGTTTGTTTTATATGAAAAGGTAGCTGCTTTTTTTCACTATAGCTACCTAACTTTATTATTGTAAAAAAATATGCATTAAGAAGACACTAGGCCACTCTTTGAACCAGTATTAAAATCTGAAAGGGCTTTTGTTTATCTATCAAACTCTCACCGAAAAAGGCAAGCTCACTTCAATCGATTTAATAAATACTTCCTCCCATCTAAAATAAATATCGTTTTAGAGAGATGCACACTTATTAAGAAAGTTAATAAAATATTTGATATACCCTTATTAATTACATGTTAAATTGCCTTGAAAATATAATCTGTATAATTAAGATGTAAAAGAAATTAAAGAATAATTTTGAAAATAAAATTATAAACATGCATGAAAAATCGTGAACGACACTTATTTTGAATAATTAAAATCTCCCCTAAAATGACACTTATTTTAAATAGGAGAGAGTATGCGTGAACATTAATTATATTCTTCCTTTTGCTTTTCCACCGGCTTGCCTAGGAAAGTGACCCCAGACAGACAGGATTACGATCCTAATACCATTAGACCTTCACCAATTACTTCCTCTCGCCCACAGGGTCCATTCGCGGGGACCAGATATAATTTTAGTCTGATTGTTATTTCTCCAACTTGAGCAACCCACTATATCAAATGATTGTTTCCTCCAACAACTAAAAAAAGGACTAGCATTAAGACTAAAGACTCAACAAGCAACGCCACTCAGGCCGATCATTCCGACGTTGGAGTAACCTATTTTGATACAGCACCTCTCGGGTGCCAACATATCCTATTCGGAGATATGTCAGGGGAGCTGCTCCCCCAGACTTGTTTTGTGATCTGTAGTGTTTTTCGTTGCGGTAATTCCCTTTAATAATTAAAAAAAAAAGACTCAACAAGCAACACAAAGCACGCCAAAAGCAATCTATAAGCCAAAAGATGGAGTCTAACATCAAACGAACAAAACATAGATGTAAAATATTTGTCCACAATTCAACCGCACATTCCCAAAATTGAAAGAGAATAGTTTCGACACATCGATATCACATTCCTTACGTGCACTTAACTTGTCTAAATAAGGGCATACAAAGTCAATACTAGTTCATCATTGACGAAGTTCAGCTTTCTTCTTTTGCCAAAGTCTGTCAATGGCACTGTCAGCATCACCCTGGAAAATAAAATCACTGTGATAAACATTACATTCAACTTCTTTCACACAGAAAAATCCAATGAAGGGTATCAGTACAAACACCATGTTGAATCTTTACACAAGGAACCCAAAACTTTGAATTTGCATCAACCAATGATTCAAACCTAACTTACATTCTAAGCGCAATTCCAAGAATGCATCCAAAAGTTTTAAAGACGTTCAACAGCCCTGTTGAACCCAATAGATGAATAAAAGTATCGATTGAGAACTTCAATATTTAAAATACCACCACCCACCAACTATGAATTTTACTGCTTCTAAGGTTAGCAAAGGTCATGCTTAATGCCATGACTTCTCAAGGTTGATAATTATAATAACAATAACCATCTCATATAAATACTTCTTAAACCATCATAATAAATTGCGTCATTTTCACATTAAACAAACTGCTGAATCAAAAGCACAGACATGAAGAGCATCCCACGGTATTATCATGTTAAATATTGCATCAGACCAAAAACCTCCAATATACAGATCTAAATATAAAAATAAACAACTGCAAACTAAACAAGAATGCTCATGTTCAATGTGAAGGTTGTTTCTCTTTTCATTTTTGTTAAGTAATACATAATCTACAAAAAGCAATTCCTAGTCAAAGCAACAAGCAAATATCCAAATAGCAACGCCTTAAAGTTCAAGGGTAGAATCAGAAAAGATAACAAAAACCTGAGCCCGGACGAAACCGCAGAGAGCATAGGTGGTGAATTGGCCTGTATAGTGGCCATTGGTATCTAAATGCCCAATATTGATCTGCACAGATGCATGGTCCTTGGCGGTGATGAGCCTATTGGTGGCCGAACTGCAACAGCACCCACCATAATATGCGTTACGGCCATAAAACTGAAAAACCCATATCATTATATAAACATAAAAAAGATAAACATACCACTTTCTTGGGATGTAAAGATCCATGTTTTGCCCTTCTTCGTTTTGCATCTTGCCCGACAGATTAAACACTCAGAAAGCAACCCCCGAAGCTCAAATCACCTGATTCAAAGACAGAACCACAATGCTTAAACGCCAAGCAAAGCAAACTTCGCATCAAATTTTGTTTAAAGAGAGACTAAATTCGAGTTGGAGTTAGAGAGAGAAGCTACCAAGACAAGGTAGTGGCCGCAAACACCCTCACACGGCTGTATGTGTTAGATTATATATGTGAAACCCTAATTTCTTTTACCCTTTTGTCCGTCTTAAGGTTACACATAACTGGACCGGCCTTGTACGCCCTTGTTCACACGGTTCGGTCCAGTTTTGACATTTAATAAGCTCTAAAACCTTTTTAAATATCGAAAAATTAAAAAACCAAATCTTCATGAAACACTAAAAGTTTTGTTTTGTATTATATTATAAATTCGGAATAATACGATCTAAAAATCTACTTTTAGGTGACAAATTATATTTCCATACTAATAGAACATATAATTCACTTAAATATAAATTATTATATATATATATAACTCATTTGGGCCAAAGATGAAAAGACCCAATTGTGTGAATTTTCCAAAAGTTAACTTGATTAGTTAGAAAATTCTTGAGCATGAGAATTAGTAAAGAAGCTTGATTAGTTAGAAAATTCTTGAGTATGAGAATTAGTAAAGAAGTTCAGAATGTACCTGTTGAAACATGATTAACATGTCCTCAAAAAATAGTTATGTACTGATGGGTAGTTAGTTAGGACATGGCTATGATTGGAAGATAATTGGAAATTAAACGATTACATGAGAACTCTTTAAGGTAGTTGAATTTGAGAAGGTTATATAAACACAGTAACATCACAACACAAAGGATCCCATGGCATAATCACACTAGTTAAACCTGTCATTGTTTCAAATTTCTTGACATTTTCCACTTATCCTTTACTTATATAAAATTATCATTTTAGCTTAAATTTTAAAGTGTTAACATTGTTTCACATTTAGCAACTTAGAATTCTATTCTTTAGGTTTTCCAAAGCCACTTATATCATAGTTTAGACGTCAAATGCTTTTTTGCTTGAATTCCTCCTTAGCATGCTTGAATTTTAGGTTGGTCATAAAAAATGATTGCACATCCGGTGAGATCATGATATCGCGTGAAGAATGGAAAAGAAGTTCTTGTGCCTCTAGCTTTGGAGGAAGAAGTCCCTATAGTGTTTAACCTGATCTTGGCAACTTCCTCCCGACAGAGAGGTGCCATCTGGTAGTTGCACGTGCCTGCAGTATGACAACTTTCTACACTGTTCACTCATTTGGCCATAACTTCTTCTTCGAATCTCCGATTTACTTAAAATTTGAATTACAAGCTTCTCACACATTGTCCTTCCTCTCCACCAGATTTCATTATCATTTGAATTCTCTAAGTCTACCTAGTGGTGTCATTAAATCACTTGTACCGCATATGCTGCAAATCTGATACTTGCACAATTCATCAACAAGGTGCATCAATCTATCCCACAAATTGGCTCCAAAACTACCCAACAACACTAGATAATGTAAAGAAACAACTAAACACTTCAAAGATCAAGAAAAAATGCAAAAGATGCTACAGATGAAATAAACTAGAACTAAAACACACAAAGAAGCACTTAAAACACGTGAAAACACATTAGAAACATAATCTAAAAACACAATATCAACTTACCCACACTTAAACTTTTGCTTGTCCTCAAGAAAAATCAAACACAACCAATCCATTATATCAATTTATCATCACAAGGATTGAGAGCATGCAATCTTTCAAACTTCGGCCACTCGAATGTCCAGTTACTATACACATCATAACTAGTTTTCATCGGCATACATAAACAAATTCAAGTTATGACATTATCAATCAAAGGCAAGCATAGACTCAAAATGTATATTCCTCTCGTAATTCACTCATTTCAATCAAGTGTTTAAGGTTAATGTTCTCCTTAAGACTTCCTATAGGAAAATACACTACCATAAGCTTGCAAATACACCAATTCTTCTCTACAGGGATTACATGCACAAATATATCAAAAGGACTTTGCTATGGGTTGTAATGGGGCTTAGGGTTTAAGGTATGTCAAAAGGGTTTGAGGGCCCATCATAAGCACTCATAGAATACTACGTATGCAAAGGGACACAAAATGATTTATGAGACATGCAAATGGATATAACTAACTACTCCGCACTTATTATTTCTACTATATGTTATTATTTTCCTTTCCTTTTTGTTTTCTTTTTTTTTTGAACAATAATAAGGAAACACAAACTAACATTGGCAGCTAGATGTAATGTGCTCTAAAAGTATAGGTGCAAAGAAAGTCGCTCAAAGCGTCTAAAAAAAATTAAGTCAAGAATCCCAAATTAATGCAAGCTTAGCACTCTAATAAACTTGTGATAGGGTAGGCTACTAGGATTTAAGGTTTAAAATAAGGTGTTTTCTAGAAACAAAAAAGTCAAAGGCTCAAAGGGGTTTGTAAGGGACAATGACATAGGTTTTTCATTTAAGTCAAGGGCTAAAAGAACGAGGGCCTTAATCACTTCTATTTAACATGCACATAGTAGATACCTATAGGAGTATCACATAATGAAGGAAATCATATGACTATGGAATAAAGTCATATAGGCTCAACTCCTCACTTAGGCTCAAATGAAAATCCATCGTGTTCCTACACATCACCTAATCACTCAAATATCAATTTCTGAGTAAGCCTATATAACCAACTACTTAAGCCAATCCGTATAGTTCACCTTCTATCCAAATGGCCTAATACAATCTTCAAGCATATGACTCAACCCTATTTTGACTACTATGATAGAATCTCAAGGCGATAACTTCTATCTCAAAGATTCAAATGCAAGGAAAATTATAAGCTTAGAACTAGCAACCTAATATGTAACCTACAAGACATGCCAAGATGAAATGAAAACACAAACATCAAATAATTAGCTACAAAGCTACCTCCCCACACTTGAAGGACGCATTGTCCTCAATTTGTGATGAGATAACTACAAACAAAGAACATAATTACTAAGGCCAAAAACCACAAAACAAAACACCAATGCAACTGTTGGAACCCCGTTTTCGAAGCCCAACATCCGGAGTCCTAAACCTTGAGCTTAATGCCTTGTAGGGTCATAATCAATATTTCCCTAAGGTGGTGTGCTACACCGATCAAACACCAAAATCTCAACTTGGCCTTATCAAGGAATCGTAGCTTTAAGTCTTTAATTTGTGATGAAACAAAAAAAAATCATCTCAATCGGAATTTTACAACTCAAGATAAACTTAATGAGCTAACGTGATCATACTCCAAGCATGCTCTCCCAACTGGCCCCTCACTTATTCTAACGCAACTTTCTCAAAAACACTCCAAAAGACACAAATTTTCATGGAGAGACAAATACCAGCAGTTAGGAATCTATTGCTTCAAGAATCACTTCATTTGGGGGTCGGATGGGGAAGTTGTACCCGAAAGAATCGATCATGCTTATACCATCAATCAATTTGTACCTCTCTAGGAACAAATGTCATAACTTTAGTTACAGATTTCAGATAGACTTCATCTTTGCCTTTTTTGAAAGAGGACTTCAAGATATACAACTTTCATGAAGATCTCAAAAACCAAATCCATCGTCTGAAGGGTGGAAAATGGATCAGACGATGCATGACGTCATTATGAGATGATGGTGACGTCATCAGACGATAGAAGATTGGGAAAATCTCCATAACTTTCCCTATAGACATCAAATTAAGGTGTTCTTTATATAGTTGGAAAGAAAAATTCAAGAGCTAAAATTCTTATAAAGACCTTAAAGACCAATTCTATCATCTAGAGGATCAAATTTGGGCTAGAATATGTTTTGGCCAAAGTGAGACGATGCTGACATCATGAGACGAATTGCTGACGTCATACTGAGACGGAAGCAAAATGAGACGGTCAAACTAAGACGCAACAAGTCAAACTAAGACAATGAACAGTAACTGAGACGATAGGATGAACAGTAACTAAGACGATCAAACTGAGATGCAAAAAGTCAAACTAAGACGATGCAACCTTATAACTTGTAATTCTCGTATCTTTCAACTCCGATATCCAAAATTTACAAACTTTGTATCGTTGGAAAGCTAAAAGAGACATATACAACCTTTATAAAGAACTTAAAAACAATCCCTACCTCTATAAGGGTCAAAATTTCAAATCAAAGTGGCTATCCTGAAAGTTCCATCCTAAACAGCATCACAACTTCTAATGATCATATCTTCCAACTCCATTGTCCAAAA
>JAOSBK010000007.1:6248472-6259104 GCA_027568895.1 Erythroxylum shatona | reverse complement strand
CATGTATGGATTAGCATGATGATTTGGATTTGTTGCTTCCGCTACAAGTAATGATTTCTTAAAAGTTTTGAAATCTAACGTTTCTCCAAATATAGCATGCTTTGTTTTTCCAATCCAATAGTTTGGTCACCAACGAGGTTATTACCTAGGGTCATGACGCTCTTATTGACTATATTTTGGACTCGCCATGGATGAAAATTGAGCCAACACTAGGAATCGGTGGTTGTGCACACTAATTTGGCTGACTAGTGGCAACACACATGATTGTTTTTGCCTATTCTAAAATTTGTTTTCTTGATGAGATTTAATTTATACAAGTGATGCTTTTCTACTTTTGTGTATTGGAACTGAAACCTATGTTCACTGGATGAGTGATTAATAAGCTAGGTCTATGTGGTTCCTAATTAGTATATGTTAAGTCATAAGGTAGGCCTATGTCTTTTTAGGTCATATATGTTCACTTCATAAGTGGTTATGCGCATGCTAGATGAGTGAAAAACCCATCCTTAGGTTATCTAGACCGTCTTGGCGTATACTGGGTTCTGTTTGCGATACATGTTTTTCCTACTCATTGAGTACATAGTGTACTCACCCCCTCCACTTTCCAACCATGTAGGTTAATTTAATGACCTTGAACTTATGAGTGTAACATGTGGTCTTTTGACATTTTCAGGGCATTACCACATGTGGTAGTCTTTATTTGTATTTTTGTTGTATAGCAGGTCATGAACTATTTTTATTAAGTTGGCTATGTTAATATGCTTTATGATTTTGTAAATTAACTTTTAACTGTCTTATTGTTTATAAATGATCTTATGTATAAACCTTTTGTACTATTGTTGAGATTACTTTTGAGTGGATATAAAAGTCCAGAAGTTGTGGTAGAGTTTTAAAGGTAAATATAAAAGTGCATTTAAAACTGTTTTACAAATATTTTAATTATGTTTTAGTACTTCCAAAATACAATCGTTGTGCTATCTAAATGTTTTTAAAGGATATTTATTTAGCCTTGCACAGTCGAGTTAAGGGTACCGTGAGTATCCTTAGCTTTGGTATGTGGCGATTGTCATATGCCCGATGTAGTTTCGGGTCGCGACACAACCTCCACTTGCCCACTTGTTTATGGATGGTATTGGGTGGAAACATTATGGTAGACTCCGTATCTTTTAAGATGAGCATTAAAATATTCATTACAAAAATGTGCTCCTCAATCACTAATTATGGCTGGTGGTACTCCAAATCTATCGAATAACATCTTGATAAATTTTTGCACTACCTTTCCATCATTAGTTAAAGTCGCCATTGCTTCAACACATTGTGATATTTAATCCACTCAGACTAAAATGTAAATGTTCCCTATGGAGGATGGGAACGGTCTTATCGAGTTTAGTCCCCACAAATCAAACATTTCAACCTCCATAATGTTAGATAATGGCATCTCATCTATATTAGATTTGATTCCCACTCTTTGGCCTCTATCACATTGTGCTATAAATTCACAAGCATCCTTGAACAAGTTTGGAAATAGAAATCATATTTTAATACTCGTACTGCTATGTTCGCTCCATAAGACCCTAAGTAAATTGATGACAATATGTTGATATGTCTAACATTTCTTCCTCTAGAACATATTTTATAATTAAACCATTAACACATGTTCCATAAGGGATTGGTTCATCCTATAAGTAATAAGTGCACTCATACAATAACCTTTTTCCATTATTGATAAGACAAATCAAAAGGAGGGATATCACATACAACATAATTTACTATATTAGCATACCATGGTACCCCAAGGTGGTTTAGCAACATCAAGGTTTCATCGAGGAATAAATTATTAATATCATCACTCTACTATAGTTACCCTCCTTCAAGATATGATGAGTAGTCAAATACCATGTTTTATGCTCCCTTCTTGTCTCTAATGTTAAGTATCAAACCATTTTAAGAGAAGAACCTATTAAATAAGTCTCTATTTTGCTTCTTTCTTAGTAAAAAGTTACTTTAGTGCTGCATAATTAGTAAAAATGAGCACCTTAGATCACAAGAGGTAAGAATGAAACTTGTCATATATAAGCACCACTTCTAGTAACTCCTTTTTTATGGTAGTGTAATTTAGTTGGACTCCCATTAATGTATTGCTTATATAATACATAACACGTAGCCTTTTATCCTTTCATTGACCCATTCACTATCTAAAATTGGGAAAATGGTAACCTCATCTAATAGGTTCACTACCTCCTTCTGCATTTCTTTCATGTGAGGGTTTAACCTTCTTTGTCTAAACCACACTGCTTTTCTTCCTTCCTTGAGGTTAATCCTATGTACCACCATATTAGGACTTATTACTGTTATATCAAATATTTTCCATCACATAACCTTCATCCTTTTCTTAATTATCTCTACCACCCTACTTTTTTATTTCCCATAAAGCTAGCTTGAAATGGTAATGGGTAATGTTTGACCCTTAATTAGGAAAGTATATCGAAGTTTGTGGGTAACGGCTTCAACTCAAGAGTTGGTGTTTTTATGATAGAGGGTGACATAAATGCTTTTGTTCTCACTATGATCTCTGGATTGAACTGAATACCCAACTTCTCCTTGTCTCCTTCTCCTTTAGTGTCAACTTCCTAAAAAAATCACTTTTTCATTGAAGTTCTCCTTTTGCTCTATGATGCATTCATCCACGATGTCTATCTTTATGTAAGAGCTTATTTTCTTCAGATGCTTCAATACTTTGTTTATATTAAACTCTACATGATTATCACCAATCCAAAGGTTTGCCTTTGTGAACATCAATCAAAGCTCTCCCTATATTTGTGAATGGCTTGTCAAGAATGACATCCTCTATCACACTAAATGGTTTCTTGAATAATTGGTATGCCAAATGAATAAAAATAGAAGCTGGTTTCACATCAATTAGCCCCAGCTCCTGAAAATTGACAAAGACATAAAATTGATACTTACAGCTAAGTCATATAAGCATTAACAAACTCTAAATCACTAATAACACAAGGTATAGTAAAACTCTCTGGGTCCATCAAATTTGATTGTATATGGCTAGTGATTATTGAATTATAGCTTTCCATTAGACAAACTGTTTGGTTGTCCTCCTAAGTTCACTTGTTTCGTAGTATATCCTTAAGGAACTTCGTTACTTAGGTATGTGTTCCAAAGTCTCCATAAAGGTAAGTTGATTTGTAATGTCTTTAGCTTTTCTACTAAAATTTCAAATTATATAACCATTTTATTCTTTTTTATCCCTTGTGGGAATGGAATCTTTAGTTGGTATGGTGAAAGAGGAATGTAGGGAGAATCCTCTTTCTTCTCTTTATCCTTTTCCTTCTTCTTTTACTCTTCTACATGGTTAGTTTCAACTTGTTTCTTCATTGGTTCTTTTAGCTCTTTTATACTCCTAAGTGTGATGTGCTTCAATTACTCCCTTAAATTTACTTTTGCATTGTTTAAAAGGCTCCCCACTTAAATTTGAAAGTTTAAGTGGGCTAACTAGCCAATGCATTATCAATACGAATGTGAATGGAAGAGTTATGGTTTTTACTATTTAGTCAAATTTCATTTCCATCATCTTCTAGGTCTTATCTTAGCTCATGAATTTAGACTTCAACACATCCATTTACTTGCCCAACTTTGGTTTCAATAAACCAAGCTTATCTTATTGAAATCCTTATGGGCCTTGAGCTCTCACTTGAGTTCTTGCATTATTAGACCAAGAGAAATTTGGGTGGTCTAAGTACGGATTATTAACTCCTCAAACATATGTGCTTCCATGAAGTTAAGTTACTCTATGTTGTTGTTTGCCACTAGGAAGCAATTAACTATGATATGGCTCTTTTGTTTGCATAGCTCAAATCTATGCTAGAATTGCTCTAAATGTGGTAGAAGTGGTGGCTTTCAGACTATTCAATTACTTAGTTAGGTTAGCTACCTCAACCTGCAACACTATCAATAAATCTATAAAAGTCAATCCATTTTGATCCCGAAAAGTTGATTACTACCTACTTTTTTTATGTTTAATTATAATTATTGTTGTTCATCTCCTCTAACAAATCTTGTGCTTCTTTAACTACTTTCTGCATTAATGATCCTGCAGATGCTACATCAATGGTGCCTCATGTAGGTGGATTAACTTTGTTGTAAAACATTTATAAGAGGAACTCCCTTAGTAATTTATGATGCTAATAGCTATTCGTTCGTAAACCAAAATGTTAGTTTTACATAAAAAGAACCACAAGTATATGAGTTATTACTTACAGTTAAAATTAGATATCATCCCACAAAGATTGATGTTAGGCACCACTCAATTTAGGTTAATCTTTGTTTAAGAAAATGATTTCAAAAGATTAAAAACTGGAAATTTAATGAAAACTATTTAAACTAGCAATGAATAACCAAAAACGGCAAAGTGTAGTAATTTGATGGCTAAGGTTTAAAATTGGGAGTTACTCTATCCCTATTTTTCTTTCCTTTGATGTTCTTAATCCAATTATGCTTAACCCAATATTTTTTAATGTTCAATTACACTCTCTCAAGGCATAATTAACTAACCCTAATTGAATGGATTAGAATTAGTTATGTTATCTTTAGTCTTTCCATCTTCTCCTAATCCTTTAACAAGATTTTAAGCACTCCTATAGGTGATTTTAGCAAACAGCTAAGATCTCTCTTTATCTATTTGGAAAAAAACTGGATATTTATTAGGCCCATTGGGAGCTAACTGTCGTTACATTACCCAACTCAAATACCCACCCTCACCCTCTCAGTCTATTGTATGGTATAGGCACAATAAATATCACAAAACATCTTTCATTGCATCTAAAACAACAAGAGTTCCACAAATAGTTCAAGAACAACTCCTACAAGGTATTTAGCTACTCATAATCATGAACAATCCAGCAAAATCCATGTTTTTCACATTAAGAGTCATAAAGAGAAAATAATAAAAGTTGGGTAAAGTTAAGAACTCCTTCTCTCTACTTCAAAAGGCTGGAAAAGCTCTGGATCTTGATGTTGTCACCACTTTTCCAAGGTAGATTCTATGTTTCCCTTCTCTGTCTAGCCGCCAAAAGTCACTTTTTTTCTATTTTTGGTGTATGACCTGATAGATGGAGGCTCCTAGGGTTTAGAGCCCTTTATATATGTCAAGGGGAGGGTCAAGCCACCGAAAATCCCATGTTTAACCTAATCTTTGCGAGTTCCACCTATCACCCTCATGCTCAAGCACGAGGGTGACAAAGAGCTGATCATCTTGTGGTTACATGATCGTGCACAAGTAGGATCGTGATAGAGAGGAGGTCATTTGGTAGTTGCCTTATTGTGCACTGTTGTCTGACAGCTTTCTGTACTCTTCATTCTTTTGGCTATAACTTCTTCTATGAACCTCCAATTGACCTAAAATTTAAACTGCAAACTCCTCACATATTTACCTCCCCCTCCCTAGATTTCATTGTCACCTGAATTCTCTAAGTCTATCTAGTTGTGCCATTAGTCACCTATACCACATCTACAGTTGCAAATCTAATACCTACACAATTCATCAACAAGGTGCATCAATCCATCATACAAATAGGCTCTAAAACTACCCTCAAACACTAGATAATGTAAAGAAACAACTAAACACTTCAAAGATCAAGAAAATATGTAAAAGATGCTAAGGATCAAATAAACTAGGGCAAAAACACACAAAACATTACTTAAAACACATGAAAACATACTAGAAACATAACCTAAAAACACACTTATCAACTTTCCCACACTTAAATCTTTGGTTGTACTCAAGAAAAATCGAACACGAGCAATCCATTATGTCAATTAATCATCACAAGGATTAAGAGCATACAATTTTTCAAACTTTGGCCACTCGAATGTCCAATTACTACACACATCATGAATAGTTTTCATTGGCATATATAATCAATCTCGAGTTATGACACTGTCGATCAAAAGAAAGTATAGACTTAAAGTGGATCTTCCTTAAGGAATTCACTTATTTCACTTAAGTGTTTAAGGATAGTGCTTCGCTCAAGACTCCCTATAGGAAAGTACACTACTAAAGGCTTACAAATACACCAATTCTTCTCCATAATGATGACATGCACAAATACATCAAAAGGACTTTGTTAAAGGTTCTAATGGGGCTAGGGTTTAAGGTATGTCAAAAGGCTTTGAGGGCTCATCACAAGCACTTATAAAATACTAAGTATGTAAAGGGACACAAAATGATTTATGAGACATGCAAATGGATGTAACTAACTACTCCGCACTTATTATTGCTACTATATGTTATTCTTTTCCTTTTTCTTTTCTTTTCTTTTCTTTATTTTAAAAATAATAAAGAAACACAAACTAACATTAGCGCTAGATGTAATGTGCTCTAAAAGTAGAGGTATAAAGAAAGCTGCTCAAAGCATTTAAAAAAAGAAAAACTTTGGTCAAGAATCCCAAACTAATGCAAACATAGCACTCTATTAAACTTGTGATAGGATAGGCTAATAGGGGTTAAGGTTTAAAAAGAAGTGTTTTCTATAAACAAAATGGTAAAAGGCTCAAAGGGGTTTATAAGGGACAATGACATAGGTTGTTTGTTTAAGTCAAGTGCTAAAAGAATGAGGGCTTTAATCACTTCTATTTAGCATGCATCTAGTAGATTCAAATTGATTCAGGGCAAGTTCTAAGGGTACTATATATAAAAATATCACACAATCAAGGAAATGATATGACTATGGAATAGAGTCATATAAGTTCAACTCCTCACTTAGGCTCAAATGAAAATCCATCATGTTTTTACACATTACCTAATCACTCAAATGTGGATTTCTGAGTAAGCCTATGTAACCAACTACTTAAGTCAATCCATGTGGTTCACCTTCTATCCAAGTGGTCTAATTCAATCTTCAAGCATGTGACTCAATACTATTCCAACTACTATGACAGAATCTCAATGCAACAACTTTTATCTCAAAGATTCAAATGCAAGGAAAATGATAAACCTAGAACTAGCAACGTAGTATGTAATCTACATGACATGACAAAATGCAATGCAAGCAAAAACATCAAATAAGTAGCTACCAAGCTACCTCCACACATTTGGAAGAAACATAAATATCAAATAATTAACTACTAAGCTACCTCCCCATACTTGAAAGACACATTGTTCTCAATTTGTGATGAGATAACTACAAACAAAGAGAACAATTACTAAGTCCAAAAATCACATCCCAAAATAAGTATCAATATGACAGTCACAAAAGAACTAGAAACAAATAAACAAATAAACAAATATAGAAAACAAAAATAAAAAAGAGAGAGTTTAGAAAGCTTATGGAGAGGACGGAGGTGAAGGGCTTAGAGATAGCACGTGGAGTCCTTACATCTCTAAAGACTAGTGGATTTTTTACATTAGGTACCATCATTGGCAGGCTATCAACTACATTTGCTAATTCATTTGGTCGAGCTACTGCTGTGTCTTTTTGTTTCTATTGGCAAGGAGTGTGTATGTTTTCTCCCAACCTGCTGGCCCCTCAGATTCCTCAATTAATTAAAATGAGTTTAGGGAAAGTCTAGAACTTAAAGCTCCACTTGAAAACTTGTGCTTGACTGTAGTGCGTGTCTGAGGATCTTAGAGCTCCATGTTGTGGTTTAGTAGAATCTTCGTATGTCTTAGGTACAGTGCATCAAAATACTCACAAGAAACAATGGTCAGCCCAATAAGATCAATTTTAAAATGATAATCCAAAGCAGTGGCTAATAACCATTCCTATAGACATTTCCTTCCTTGCCACAGATTGGATCAAAGATTAAGAACAATAAGGGAACATGTTAGGCTTAATCTTTTCATCTATATACTATAATAAAAACAACTCCCTAGTGGAGCATTTGTTGCTTTGAGTTAACATAACACAGGAATTTGTGCACAAGCAACCACTCAGGATTAAAAATGTGAGCATTCGATGCATTGGGAGCACTAAAATCAGGCAAGTCAGTTAAATACTTCTAATAAATGGTAGATGAGAAGTCTTGATGGGAATCTTGTACCTATAGCTTAGAAAAACCAAAAAAGTTAGTGTAACAACTTCTTATCTAAGCTATGAGCCTAGCCTCATAATCTAAACCAAATTTTACTAGGTTTACTAGCTTCAAACCCTAAAGAAGTGAAAAACTCAAGTGTTAGTTCATGAAAAAAGGGTAATCCATATGCACATATTGTCCCCAACCACCTTTATTATACAATTTTGACAATTTATCCTTCAACCCTATTTCTTCTAACATATAAAAATCCAAATATCATGGTGTATAAATTGTTCTAGTTTTGGGAAAAGCATACCTATCACCTTCCTCCTAGGAATAAATGGGAAATGGGGCATCAAAGTTAGCTGCAATGTTTACAGCATTTAGGCCTCCCACCTTAGCTTGGATGGGTTTGACAACTTTTTTGTTTGTTATGTGAAAACTTGCAAATATCACAAAGGAAACATAATAAGTTTCAAGAAGGAAAACACACAACCCCTAGAGAGATAAACTTGCGAAAAGGAAGGGAAGTAGGGGAAAAGAAAAACAATCACAACACAAATCTAAACAAAACTAAAGATTCTAACAAAAAATCTAAGCAAACTTACAAGATTTGGTGAAAACTTGGAAGAAAATAAGCAAAATCTCTTGAAGAAAGGTTATAGGAGTCGAAACTGGAGAGAAGGGTCAAAGGGAAGAGAGAATATGTGTTTGATATGCGTGTTTTAGGGTTTTTAAGGGGGTGGGTCGCTCAAACTTTTCCTAATTTACTCCAAATGGCTCCCAACTTGGTTCTAAATCACTCCAACCTTGCAAATTCAAATTTTAACATAAAAACTACAATCAAACTCAAAAAAACAACACTTGAACTCAAGAAAAGATATGATTAAAGCAAGAAACAGCTTGAAAACTAAACAGTAACAACTTAAACAACCTAAGAACTAACCAAACATGCTTCATTTAAGGTATTGGGCTTGACCAAACTTCAATTTAATCAAGAAGAGTAAGGGAAAGGTAAGAAATCACTTCCCTTTTAGGAGAGAGAGCTCATCCAATGTAAAGCTTGCATCAATTTCCGTTGACATTAGAGACTTCACCCTTGGTGTTCTCTAGTTTTATTGCTCCATGATTAAATACTTGAAATACCTTAAAAGGTCCACTCCACCTTGACTTAACCTTTCTAGGAAATAATCGAAGCCTTGATTTGTATAGAAACACTAAATACCCACTCTTAAGCTCCTTCTTCTTGATGTGAGCATCATGCCACTTCTTAACTTTCTCCTTCTACAACTTGGCATTTTCATAAGCATCAAATCTCAACTTTTGTAATTCATCAATTTAAAGTGACCTCTTCTTGCCTACAAGTTTCCAATCTATGTTTAATTTTTTTATTGCCCAATAAGCCCTATTCTCTAACTCTAAGGGTAAATGGCAAGCCTTACCATACACAAGTCTATAAGGAATAGTACCTATAGGTGTCTTAAAAGCTGCCCTATATGCCTAAAGTGTGTCGTCCAATTTCAAAGCCCAGTCCTTTCTTGAAGTGATCACTACCTTATCTAAAATCTTCTTCAACTCTTGATTCACCGCCTCCACTTGGCCACTAGTTTGTGGATGATATGGGGTAGCCACTCTATAGTGAACATCATACTTCCTCAAAAGAACTTCAAATGGCTTATTACAAAAATGACTACCTTTGTTACTTATAATTGCCCTTGTCACCCCAATTCGAGTGAATATCCTCTTAATGAAATGTTGAAACACCTTACCATCATTTTTTTAGAGTAGCCATAGCTTCAACCCTAAAAATATGGTCCACTCTAACTAAGATATACTTGTTACCTAGGGAGGATGGAATGGTCCCATCAAATCTAAGTGCCACTCATCAAATATTTCCACTCCATGATGTTTGAAAGTGACATCTTATCCCTCTATAATATATTGATCACTTACTAACACCTAGCATATATCAGCACAAAATTTTGAGCATCCTTAAACAAGGTTGGCCAGTAGAATCCACTCTATAAGACTTGAGCAACTGTCTTATTTTCTCCATAGTGCCTTACATAAATAGAACTATGGCATTGCATTAACACTTCAGGTTTCTCATCATTAGGGACATACCTACAAATCACACTATCAGTACAAATCTTATATATTATGGGTTCATCCCAAAAATAACAAGAACACTGGAATAAGAAATGTTTCCTCTGTTAATAAGAAAGATCAAAGGGAAGAACACCACCTGAAAGATAATTTGCAATATCTACAAGCCAAGGAAGAAAGGGGTTTTCTACCACCATTAAATCTTCATCAGGGAAATGCTCCTTAATTTCCTCTTCTTCTTCTTTATGTTCCCCTTC
Source organism: Erythroxylum shatona (assembly GCA_027568895.1). NCBI lineage: Eukaryota > Viridiplantae > Streptophyta > Magnoliopsida > Malpighiales > Erythroxylaceae > Erythroxylum > Erythroxylum shatona. The sequence goes on along the minus strand of JAOSBK010000007.1, from coordinate 6,248,716 downwards.
AAGTCTTGATAGGTAGTCTACCACAACATTTTCTACTTGTCTTTGATCTTAAGGTCGAACTCTTGGCGTAGAAGTACCCATCTGATAAACCTAGCCTTGACATCCTTCTTTGCAAAGAGATAACGCAACGCCACATTGTAGCATCCCACTCCCGAAAGACCCGAACCCGACATCGACGGTGATATCCGAGCTCGTGCCTCACGAGGGTGGTATGCTAGAGCAGTCAATGCAGTTTAAAACTCGG
>JAOSBK010000007.1:6234993-6248372 GCA_027568895.1 Erythroxylum shatona | reverse complement strand
CCCTCATTTCAATCCCAAAATAATATACCCAATATTACAGTGCCATTGGATAGCAATTTTCGCTACCGAAAATCAACCGGTTCGCCACTTGGCGATTTATCCGGTCCAGGAATTTTCTCCGAAAAATTTCAGAAAAATTCCTGAAAATTCCTTAAAATATAAAACACTAAATGGCGCACTCAGAATAATTTTTCAAACCCAATAACCACGTCAATCATGATAACATTGCCTTAGGCACAAAAGCCGGGAATGTCATGTATGCATGTACTGTAATTTCATGTGCACATATGATACTGTGTATCAATCCAATTATGCATGAACAGTCCTAAGTCATTCCAATCCATCTCATCCTATGTCAAATTACTATTTTATCCATCCAGTAGGGGGTGGGATGTTACAAATATTGCTAGTGTAAGTGTATGCTTTGGCAATATATGAGTTTTAATTTGACAGTTAAATTTTATATGATTGGGAGTTACATTGAAATAATTCAATTATGGATCCTCCCATACTTCATTTAGAAAATAAGATGAGTCATAAATGTAAGAGCTACTTTTGGCTATGGTACACCGATAAGCTTTAAATATGTTAATATACTGGTATATTTATAATGCTTAACCTATTACGAGTAAGTGATGTAGAATCATCTTCTTAAATAGTGGCTAATCAGTCTTGGGTAAGCGATGTAGAACCAATTTTAAGACTTGTTATAAGTAAGTGATATAGAACCAGCTCCATAACTACTAGTATATAGTGGTTAACCTGTTACGGGCAATTGATGCGGAACCAACTCTGTAACTAGTGGTTAATGTTGGATCTAAAAACATAAGCATGCTATATTTGGATAAAATGGTATATTTCAAAACTTTTTAGAAATCAAAATTATAGAGGAAGCAATATAACCAAATCAACATGCCAAGCCATAAATGATACGGTATAAGGAAAATAATTTACATAAAACAAGATGGAAATTATACCGACTCCTTTGCTACATCTTTAACTCCTCACTGTGCTAACCTATCCTCGACAATGTATCCACTCCAAAGTACTGTATCCTCTTCTCATTATCGTATCCTCGACTAATCTGATCTACCACTTGTTCTCCTTGGTCAACTTGGATAAAAAGATTCTTTGGTGGGAAAGGAGAAGAAAACTTGAAGAGATTTTTCCTTAGAAGAAAGAAGCGAAAGATGAGACACCTCTCATGCAAATTTTGGCTAACACATGCAAGATAGGGGGGAGAGAGAGAGAGAGAGAGAGAGAGAGAGAGAGAGAGAGAGAGAGAGAGAGAGAGATAGAAATTTGACAACCCCTTGTATTCTTTCTCTCAATTTCGTTTAAGCCTTAAAGGAAGAAGTGAAGTGCATCCATTGCATCACATCCTTCCTTAATCAATCATAAAGAAGCCAATAAATCTTCTCATTTGTTTTAAGATGGATATATGAAAAGAACAATAACCTAAATAATACATCTCATTTTCGATTTTTTGTGATAAAAGAAGGAAGATGGTCCATCAAATGCACCTTTTTCTTCTTTAATCCAATGAATGCTAGAAGGTTACATGCTATCATTAAAAGAAAACCGTTAAACCATTTAATGATAAGATTACCACTCCATTTAATGATGATAAAACATGTTTAAAACTATCTTAAATATAGCAAACCAATGTTAAATGCACAGCTGCATAATTAGCCCATTAAAAATAAAAATCCACCTCCTTTTATCTTTAATAACTTTGGTTTAATTTAATTAATCTAATTAATTAAATTAAACCAAAGTCTAGCCCTTTTCTAAATATTTTTATGGGCTTCTAATTAACAAATAATTAAAGTTAGCCCAACATTCAATCATAGGCTTTAAAATCTCTACTTGTATTTCTTACTTTGCTTGATAATCTTCTTAGAAGCCAAATGAAGAATCTAATTAGACTTATATAATTCAAGCTCCAATAAGCTCGAAATTAATTTAATCTCATTAAAATTAATTCTATCTTATTAACTAAATGCCATTCTACTAAAGACAATTAGTTGAACTCTTGAATTACTAAATACTATGAGAACACATGTTTCAAATAAGATGTCCAATTGCAAATTCTAATATGAACCATATTATAGCCATTTGCATAATAAAGGGTAAAATTACCGTTTTGCCCTTATGTTAGTTTTTGCTTCTAGATCTCCCATTTTACTCTATATGGTGATTAACACACAAGATCTCATCTTGGTGCTAAGACTTGATAGGTAGCTGGTCTATCAAACTACTGACGCTAGTTTAATCACCAATGTCTATAAAACATCTAGAAGTGATGATATCACTATAAACTTTTTATTTGAGTGAATGTTTTCTAATACATGTTTCAATTAATAATTCCAACAAGCAGACACTAGATTGATACTTTGTAAAAATCTATTATGATCATATAAAAAATTATAATGAAACATATATGAGTTCACCACTCATCAAGATTGTGATCCATAATAAACAAATGCTTAAATGTATGTTTTAAGATTAAAGTAACAATCGAATTTATTCTTTAAAATATACATGATTCCAGATTCATTTAATAATGCCATTATCGATATTCAACTATTATCATGATATGAAACTCATCATTTTCTTAAAGTAAACTCCTTTACTTGTACGGAGATAAATCGCAACACTACAGTCTAAATCATAATCAAGAGACCAACTTGATTATTTAACTGTAAATCAATTATTTCTAGATTATAATAATATACATGTTTCCCATACCTCTTTATGTATATATATATATTACTTACAAAAGAATCTCGGTACCTTATGACTAAATATATAATGCTCATACAAATAAAACCAAACTCTTTTATTTTATTATTAATAAATATTTTCATTACAAAAGTAACTGGAAGAAAATTAAGTTATAAGTAAATACACTTGTTTTCTAGGACATTATATTTAGATAACTCCAATAGTTAACCGGTTTTGAGTAAGCGATGTAAAACCAGCTCCGTGACTTTAAGCCAAGTGTACCATATGGTAAACAAACAAGTGGGCTATACTGTGTAAGGAAAGCCACAAAAATAGTAATTCTGTCACTATTTATGTTAAAAGTGATTTAAGAGATACCATATGGTACCGATTCTAGTGGTTGACTTATTTTTTAGTATTAAAGTTTTAGAAAGCTTATTGCCACTATTGTTTATTGTTTAAGAAAAAACAAAATGGAAAATAGAAACTTTATTTCAAAAAGCATTTTGAAATAATATTTCAGAAAAATTGAAATTGTGTTTTACGAAATGTTATGTTATTAGCAAATTTGATGATGCACGAATAAATGGTTATGGAAAATGTTTTACCATAAGCTTTACGATTGTATGGAATATTTTAGTTATGTTGTTATAAAAAGTTAACTTTTATTAAACTTAGTACACTCATTGAGCTCATTTTATTTTTATGTTTTTAAACAACCCACCCCATGCATGCGTACAGTTGCTACAATAATTGGGACTTCGTCACAATCATTTTCGTCACAAGGTTACAACAGTTGCTATAATAGGGCTATGGTTTAAGCTATATCAAAAGGGTTTAAGGGCTCATCATAAGCACTCATAGAATACTATGTATGTAAAGGGACATAAAATGATTTCTGAGACATGTAAATGGATACAATTAACTACTCCGCACTTATTGTTGATACTATATGTTATTCTTTTCTTTTTTCTTTTTGAACAATAATAAAGAAACACAAACTAACATTAGCAGCTAGATGTAATGTGCTCTAAAAGTAAAGGTACAAAGAAAGTTGTTTAAAGCGTCTAAAAAAAAAGAAAAAAATTGTAGTCAAGAATCCCAAACTAATGCAAACTTAGCACACTATTAAACTTATGATAGGGTAGGCTAATAGGGTTTAAGGTTTAAAATGAGGTGTTTTCTAGAAATAAAAAGTTCAAAGGCTTAGAAGGGTTTTGCAAGGGAAAATGACATAGGTTGTTCATTTAAGTCAAGGGCTAAAAGAACTAGGGCCTTAATGACTTCTATTTATCATGCATCTAGTAGATTCAAATTGGTTCAGGGCAAGTTCTAGGGTTACTACCTATGGGAGTATCCCATAATCAAGGAAATGATATGACTATGGAATAGAGTCATATAGGCTCAACTCCTCACTTAGGCTTAAATGAAAATCCATCATGTTTCTACACATCACCTAGTCACTCAAAGATCAATTTCTGAGTAAGCCTATGTAACTAACTACTTAAGCCAATCTGCATGGTTCACCTTCTATCCAAGTGGCTTAATTCAATCTTCAAGTATGTGACTCAATCCTATTTCGAATACTATGATAGAATCTCAATGAAACAACTTCTATCTCAAAGATTCAAATGCAGGGAAAATGATAAACCTAGAACTAGTAACCTAATATGTAAGCCACATGACATGCCAAAATGCAATGCAAACATAAACGTCAAATAATTAGCTACCAATCTACCTCCCCACACTTGAAGGACACATTCTCCTCAATTTGTGATGAGATAACTACAAACCAAGACCATAATTACTAAGGCCAAAAACCACAATACAAAACAAGTACCAATGCAACATTCACAAAAGAACTAGAAACAAACAAATAAACAAAAAAAAAAAAACAAAAACATCAAAAGAGGGATTTTCAAAAGCTTATAGAGAGGACAGAGGTGATGGGGTTGGAAATGGCACGTAGAGTCCTTAAATCTCCCAAGACTTGTGGATTTTCTTTTTCAAGTACCACTATTGGTGCTCTATCAGTTGCATTTGCTCATTCATTTGGTCGAGCTACTGCTGTGTCTTTTTGTTGCTGTCGGCCAGGAGTATGTATACTTTCTCCTAACCTGTTGGACTGTCTGATTCCTCACTTGTTTAATATAAGCACGGAGAAAGTTTGAAACTTGAAACTCCACCAGAAAACTTATGCTTGACTGCAGTGCGTGTTCAAGGATCTCAGAGCTCCATGTTATGGTGCAGTAGTATCTTCACACGTCTTAAATACGGAGCATCAAAATAATCACAAGAAATAGGGGTTAGTCTAGTAAGATAAATCTTAAAATGCTGAGTCAAAGTAGTGGCTAAATACCCTATTCTTATGGATGTTCCCTTCCTTGCCACAGATTGGATCAAAGATTGAGAAAAATAAGAGAACATGTTAGGCTTAATCTTTTCATCTAAGCACTATAATAAAAACAACTCCTTAGTGGAGCATTTGTTGCTTTGAGTCTTGGTAAACACAACATAACACATGAATTTGTGCAAAAGCAATTGGTTATGACTAAGCATGTGAGCATTCGATGCATTATGAGCATTAAAATCATGCAAGTCAGTTAAATACTTCCTATAAATGGTAGATGAGAAGTCTTGATGGTAATTGTTTACCTATGGCTTAGAAAATCCAAAGAGTTGGCGTAACAACTTCTCATCTAAGCTACGAGCTTGGCCTTATAGTCTAAACCAGAATTTACTAGGTTCACTAGATTCAAACCTCAAGGAAGTGAAAAAATCAAATGTTAGTTCACTGAAAATATGGTAATCCATATGCACATATTGTCCCCAACCACCTTTGCTACACAATTTCAACAATTTAACCTTCAACCCTATTTCTTCTAACATATTAAAATCCAAATATCGTGGTGTATAAATGGTTCTAGTTTTCCAAAGAGCATATTTGTCACCTTCCTCCTTGGAATAAATGGAAAAAGGGGCATCATAGTCAGCTACAATGTTTGCAACATTTCGGCCTCCCATCTCAGCTTGGATGGGTTCGACAAGTTTTTTGCTAAAGGGTCTTAGTTATTGGAGGCATAATGATGTGAAAACCTGAAAAAATCACAAAAGAAACATGATAAGTTTCAAGAAGGAACATATAGCCCCTAGAGAGAGAAACCTGTGAAAATGGAGGGAAGGAGTGGAAAAGAAAAACAAATACAAAACAAATCTACACAAAACTGAAGCTTTTGATGAAAAACCTAAGCAAACTTACAAGATTTGGTGAGAACTTAAAAGACAATGAGCAAAATCTCTTGAAAAAAGGTTGTGGGGGTTGAAACTGGAGAGAGGGGGGCGTAAGGAAGACAGAGAAGATGTGTTTTAGGGTTTTTAAGTGGTGGGTGAGATCTACTACTAGCCTTGCATGATCATTCACCCCTGGTGGTTGGAGGGTTCTATCACCCTCGTCCTTGAGCGTGAGGGTGACAGGGGGTTTCACTCTAACTTGTCCTAATTCACTCCAAATGGCTCCCAACTTGGTTCTAAATCACTTCAAACTTACAAAATTCAAATTTTAACATAAAAAACTACAATCAAACTCAAGAAAACAACACTTAAACTTAAGAAAAGACAAGATTAAGGCAAGAAACAACTTGGAAACTGAGCAGCAAGAACTTAAACAACCTAAGAATTAACCAAAACATGCTTCATTAAAGATCATGAGCTTGACCAAAGTGCAATTTAATCAAGAAGAGTAAGGGAAAGATAAGAAATCACTTCTCTTTCAAGAGAGAGAGCTCCTCCAATGTAAAACTTGTGTCGATTTCCATTGACCTTAAAGGCTTCACCCTTGATATTCTCCAATTCTATTGGTCTATGATCAAATACTTAAAGTACTTTAAAAGGTCCACTCCACCTTGACTTGAGCTTTCCGGGAAATAAGGAAAGTTTTGAATTGTATAGAAGCATTAAATCCCCTCTCTTAAACTCCTTATTCTTGATGTGAGCATCATGCCACTTCTTAACTTTCTCCTTGTACAACTTGGCATTTTCATAAGCATTAAATCTTAACTCTTCCAATTCATCAATTTGTAGCATCCTCTTATTGCTCGCAAGTTTCCAATCTAGATTCAATTTCTTTATTGCCTAATAAGCCCTGTGCTCTAACTCCAAGTGTAAATGGCAAGCCTTACCATATATAAGTTTATAAGGATTAGTACCTTTAGGTTTCTTAAAAGTTGTCCTACATGACCAAAGTGTGTCATCCAACTTCAAAGCCCAGTCCTTTCTTGAGGCGATTACTACCTTTTCTAAAATCTTATTTAACTCTCGATTTACCATCTCCACTTGGCCACTAGTTTGTGGATGATATGTGGTAGCCACTCTATGGTGAGCATTATTCTTTAAAAGAACTTCAAATGGCTTATTAAAAAAATGACTACCCCCGTCACTTATAATTGCCTTTGGCACCCCAAATTGTGTGAATATCCTCTTCATGAAATGTTAAACCACCTTACCATCGTTTGTTGGAGTAGTCATAGCTTTAACCCACCTAGAAACATAATCCACTCTAACTAGGATATACTTGTTACTTAGGGAGGATGAGAACGGTCCCATGAAATCTAAGCCTCACACATCAAATATCTCCACCTCCATGATGTTTGAAAGTGGCTTCTCATCCCTCTTTGATATATTGCCCACTCACTGACACCTATCACACTTTAACACAAAATTTTGAGCTTTCTTAAACAAGGTTGGCCAGTAGAATCCACTCTCTAAGACCCGAGCAACTGTCTTATTTGCTTTATAGTGCCCTGCATAAATAGAACTATGACATTGCATCAACACTTCAGGTATCTCATCATCAGGGACACACATGTGAATCATATTGTTAACACAAATCTGATATATTATGGGTTCATCCTAAATGTAATGAGAACACTGGAATACGAAGTTTCCTTTATTGATTAGAGCGAATAACAACACCTGAGAGAAAATTTGCAATATTTGCAAACCAAGAAGAAAGAGGTTTTCTACCATCATTAAGGCTTCATCAAGGAAGCGCCCCTTAATTTCCTCCTCTTCTTATTCTTTATGTTCCTATTTAAGTCTTGATAGGTGGTATGCTACAACATTTTCTGCTCCTTTCTTATCTTTAATCTCAAGGTTGGACTCTTGGAGTAGAAGTACCCATCTAATAAGCCTAGCCTTGGCATCCTTCTTTGCAAAGAGATAACACAACACTGCATGATTTGTAAAGACAATAACATGTGAGCCTAAAAGATAAGAGCCAAATTTCTCATATGCAAAGACTACTATAAGCAACTCCTTTTCAGTAGTGGTATAGTTCAGTTGTGCTTTTGTCAAGGTCTTGCTCATAAACTAGATGGTTTGTAGTTTCTTCTCCTTCCTCTGTCCAAGTACACACCCCATTGTGTGGTCACTTGCATCACACATAATCTCGAAAGGAAATGACCAATCCGGAATTGTCAATATAGGTGCTGTTGTCAGTGCCTTATTCAACTTGTTAAAAGCATCCAAGAAATCATTAGTAAACACAAAAGGCACATCTTTTACTAAAAATGGGTTAAGGGTCTAACAATAAGGAAAAAATCCTTGATGAACCATCTGTAGAACCTTGTATGACTAAGGAAAGCTCAGATGCCCTTAATGCTAGTGGGCGGGGGTAACTTTTCAATTATTTTTGTCTTTGGTTGATCTCACTTCAACCCCTTTGCGTGAGATCTTATGGCCCAATACTATCCCCTCTTGGACCATGAAATGACACTTCTCCCAGTTTAGAACCAGATGAGACTCCTCACATCTTTGAAGTACTCTGTCTAAATTGAAAAAATAATTATCAAAAGAATATCCAAAAACAGAGAAGTCATCCATAAATACCTCCATGAAATTCTCATTCATGTCTGAAAAATGGCCATATGCACCTTTGGAATGTGGCAGGTGCATTACTTAACCCAAAAGACATCGTTCAATAAGCAAAAGTTCCATAAGAACAAGTGAAAGTGGTCTTCTCTTGATCCTGTAGATATGAGAACACCTGACTGTACCCTGAATATCTATCAAGAAAATAATAGAATGCATGACTGGTTACCCTCTCAATCATTTGGTCTATAAAAAGGAAAGTGGTCTTTCTTGGTGGCCAATTTAAGCTTCCTGTAATCAATACACAATCTCTAACCTGTGATGGTTCTAGTAGAAATCTGTTCACCTTTTTCATTTTCCATCACTATCATGCCTCCTTTCTTAGGCACATATTGTATAGAACTCACCCATTTGCTATTTGAAATGGGGTACATAATCCCCGCATCTAAGAGCTTCACTACTTCATTCTTCATAACCTTTTACATGTGTGGATTTAACCTTTTTTGTCTCTTTATTGAGCCCCATTTCTAGAGTCCAACTATCGTTTCTGATACCAAAAGATATTTGACCCAGGTCTTGTGAAGAATTTCGAGGTGACCATTCGGGGCAGTCACGTGAGGGTGGTGCGAACAAAAAGTGAAAAGCATGAAATTTATAAGAAATCTCAAGCACATCGAGTTATCTATTATCTCTATAGATCCTTCGGGAAAAGTTCATCGCGGAGAACTTTTGGTGTCACTACTCCTGAGGTTCAATAAGAGAACCCTTTAGGAGAGTTTTGCGGCAGCGAGAGTCTGGGAGAGGTTTGCCACAGTGAACATTTGACTTCACCGTGGTGAAACCTTCAAATCCAAACCCTGAAAAACAACACCAACTCAAAATTTTAAAACACATTCAACAACCAATACCAATTTTCTAAGCACACATACACTCAATTCTAACCATCCAAACTTAACCACAAGATAAATCTAGACATACTCAAAAGAAAATTTAGTTCTTCATTTCGTTAATAAATCCAAAAGAGTTCATACAAGCTTTACTTACACATCATCATACATATCAAAGTTTGAAACAAAATACAAAGAATGCTCAATGTTGATATGCTTATCTATCCAAAATAGTCACTAACTTAGTACAAAAGTCTCTAACTATTTTAGAGTTTCCAATGCCTTACAAGGATCAACTGTTGTCTCATTCTACACCTAAGGAGGGAAAATAATGGGTTGAGATACACAACTTAGTAGCTAATATATTTATAGCCATCGGTAATTTGCCACAAATTCAAGCATATGTATATAACGATTTAAGCATTCTCAATTTAGCTTAAAAACTCATAATTAAGCAAGTTAACGTATAAACTCATAACATAGGCTTTAACCATTAAGCATAACACTCAAATACATCATACTTGACAATTTAAAAATGCAATGCATAGATAAATAGCTTGAGGATTCCATGGAAACAGAATGAAGAAACTAAAGTTTACACCATGAACAAAGTGAGTACATTTTTGGAGCTCATATGACACAAGTGGGCAGTCAGGAGAAGGCTCTTGTCAACGTGCACATGATGAACAGAATGGTTCCACTCTAGCCTAAACAAAAGCACATAATCGTGCTCAAATCCTTTTATCATATGCTCATACTTTCATGTTTTTTCTTCTTTTTATTTATACAAAATGTTATAACCTTTTTCAAGATATAACATAATCATAATTCAGCATGCACTTTTAAACATTCACAATGATTTCAATTTCAAGCAAATCAAATTCAAGCAATTCCACATATCATACATAGGCAAAAATTTGTCCAATTACAGAATAACTATAAATACATTACCCACCTAATACTGCTTGCAAAATCCAACTGAAGATTGCCTTTCCTCTTTCTCATGAGTAAGGTTTTCTTGATTTCCTAAAAAAAATTTCTTATTTAATCTAAACTCAAATGAAAATTCATTAAACTTTAATAATCAAAACATGCTAAAATTGAACCATAACCCCTTTCAAAATTTAGACTTTCGGGTGAATTTTTCTATGATCGTTATGATCAGGTAAATGACGAAATTTGATAACACTTTAACCCCTTTCAAAATTTAGACTTTCAGGTGAATTTTTCTATGATCGTTATGATCAGATAAATGAAGAAATTTGATAACACTTTCTTCTAGAAAAATTTTTCTCATTGGCTTAAGTTTCTAATGATACAAAAATCATTCAATTTTGTTTAGAAATCTGAAAGTTATACCCCAAATATGTTGGGACTGTTCTTATGCTGAAACAATATTATGTACCTAACTTCTATCGACAAATTGAGGTTCTTAGAGATTGAATTAAAACTTTTTTAGAAAATTTGTAGCCCTATATCGCTAGTTTGCTCCAAATCAAAAATCAATCCATTTAGATAACTACAGAGCAAGATATCATTATAATACTAAAACATGTTCATGCAGGAAAGTTGACTTCCCTCATCCCATTTTCCAGATTTTTCACACCCAAGATCTATACCTAACACATCTTATACAAAAGTCATCCTTTCTACATTATTTACACTTCATTCTTTACTCCATTTCAACTCAATATCATCTATAAAAAAAATTCCCAACACAAACCCTAGTCTCTATTTAATCCCCTTTTTGTATCTAAGCAAGAAGAAAGATGATCAACTTTCTTTTTCTTCTTCTTTCTTCTTCCTTCCAAGCTTCCCATAATTTTTCTCTCTTGTTCTCCTTCTTCAGTTTTCTTCTCTTCTTTTTCTTTCTTCCACAATGTTTCTCTTCTTCTTCTAAGCCAAGACACATTTTTATTCTTGTTTTTCCCATTTTACTCTTCACTCACTTAGTTCTTCCAATTCTACCCCTTCTTTTGTCTTTTATGTCTCTAACTCCTTTAATCCACTTAACACCATATAAATTCTAACTTAATTCTAATCTTTCCATCAAATTCTAATCTCTACTCATGCTTACTAAATTTAATGACCCAATTCAATAAATAAATAAATAAATAAATAAACAGTCAAACAAAACATAAATAAATAATTAAACAAATAAATTGATAATAATTGAAAAATTTTGGGGGTTCAACACTCTTCCTCATTGTTTTGCGTCCTTTCTCAAGGTTAATCCTATGCATCACCATATTGGGGCTAACGCCCCTAATATCAACAATTTGCCACTATTGGACCCCGTTTTCGGAGCCCAACATTCAGAGTCATAAAACATGATCTTCATTAACCCATATTTCTGAAGTCCAACTCTTACTCTGATACCAAGCAATATTGGACCCCGCTTTTAGAGCCCAACATTTGGAGTCATAAGACGTGAGCAAACTCATTTCTTCTATTTCAGATAGATTTTAGGAAACTTCCAACTGGAATTTCAGTTTGACTTCGTCATAACATTTTTTCATTTTCCTAAGTTTCTAATGACACCAAAATCATTCAATTTGATTTATAAATCTGAAAGTTAGGGCCTAAACACTTTCGTACTATTATTAAAACAACACACTATATTCAGTTTCCATCCAAAAATTGAAAGCCTTATAGACTGGATTAAAATTCGATTCCTTCAGATAATTTGTAGCTTTCTGTCTCTAGTTTGTTTAGAAATAAGAATCATCTCATTTTTAGCTCTATAGATCATGATATCCTCAAAATACTGAAGCATGTTCAGTAAAATATCCAATTCATACTCTTCCAATCGGTACTCTTACTTTGATTCAATCAATCTTTTTCAAGTTAATACCAAAAGCTTTATATTTTTATGGAGAGATAAAGGAATGTGTTATAAAACTATTGCTTCAAAAATCAGGTCATTTGGAGGTCGGATAACAAAGTTATGGTCAAAAGAGTGGAATATGTTTAGGTTTTAGGGAGGGGGGAGGGGGGCGCGATCGCGACTTTTGCGCAAGTCAAATTGCAATCGTAACTTCTCCGTTCATGTTTTTCTTCTTCCAATTTGTATTGGTAAAAAGGGCATAACTTTCACTAGAAATGTTGGATTAAGGTCAGTTAAAGACTATTTCAAAGACGACTTCTTGATTTACAACTTCTATGAAGACCTCAAAAATATTTTTTGCCTCTATAAAGGTCAAAATTTCAAAATAATATAGCTGTCCCAAAAATCCATCCTATGCATCTTCACAAAGTTATAATAATCATATCTTTCAACTCCGATGTTCAACAATTTCATACTATATTGCGTTAGAAAGCTAGAAAGATGATCTACAACTTCCAAGAAGAGAATTTTGCCTAATTGAGCCTAGATTAATCCAATTTTTTCATTGAAATCAAAACACAATTTCTACACCTATGAAAGACTTGAAATATGAAATGTACAACTACAAGATAAATAAGCACATACACATTGAAAATTTCATCAATTCTTAATTCATTTCCAAATCAAAATGAAGTTCATACATAGATTTAATTACATATCAACATTACATCAAAGACTTAACACAAGACACAAAATACATTGGATGCTCAATGTTTGATATGCTTATAAAGCTAGCCTAAAATGATTGAACTAACTTAGTTACAAAAGTCTCTAACTATCTTGGAGTTTCTTATACCTTGCAACGATTGCTAACCCTCTCATTCTACACCTGAGGAGTGGAAAAAATATTGGGTTGAGTTACGACGCTTAATGGCTAATATATTTATAGCCATCAACAATTACCACAAATTCAAGCATATGTATTTATATATCTAGCAATTCAATCATTCACCAATTTAGCTCAAAAACTCATAATTAAGCAGTTAATACATAACACATAACATAGACTT
>JAOSBK010000007.1:6212854-6234893 GCA_027568895.1 Erythroxylum shatona | reverse complement strand
GTTTTTAAACCCAAGTGACTTGCCAAAATTAGCCTTACACTCTCCCACTACTCTAATAGTTCAAAACCCTTAGTGATACCAAAATGTCCATCTTACCCTCACTTATTAGCCTCACAACTTAAATGCTTAAGTGATCTTCCCTTAATGCCCCCTTGTGTAACTTATCACTTTACTCAATTCACTACACCCATGTCACATAATCTCATTACAATTTATATCCAACATATATAAATATTGCAAGACCCCAACGATTAATCTAATCACGCTTAATCAAATAAAAAAAATTTTAGGGGCCAACAGCAACAGTCACAAAAGAACTAAAAACAAACGAACAAACAAACAAATACAAAAAATAATAACAACCAAAGAGGGGGTTTAGAAACCTTATGGAGAGGGCGGGGGGGATGAGGTTGGAGATGGCATGTGGAGTCCTTACATCTCCCAAGACTTGTGGATTTTCTTTTTCAAGTACCGATGTTGGTGGCTATTAGTTGCATTTGCTCATTCATTTGGTTGAGCTGCTGCTATGTCTTTTTGTTGTTGTCAGCCAGGAGTGTAAAATTTCTCCCTACCTGTTGGCCCCTCTGATTCCTTACTTGATTCAAATGAGTCCGAATAAAGTCTAGAACTTGAAGCTCTGCCTGAAAACCAGTGCTTGAATGTAGTGCGTGTCCAAGGATTTTGGAGCTCCATATTATGGTGCAGTAGTATCTCCACACGTCTTAAGAGTGCATCAAAATACTCACAAGAAACAGGGGTTAGTCCAGTAAGATCAATCTTAAAATGCTGAGCTAAAGCAGTGGCTAAATAACCCATTCCTATGGATGTTCCTTGCCTTGCCACAGATTGGATCAAAGATTGCGAAAAATAAGAGAACATGTTAGGCTTATTCTTTTCATCTATGCACTATAATAAAAACAACTCCCTAGTGGAGCATTTATTGCTTTGAGTTTTGGAAAACATAGCATAACACATGAATTTGTTCAAAAGCAACCACTTAGGACCAAGAATGTGAGCATTCGATGCATTGTGAGCATTAAAATCAAGTAAGTCAGTTAAATATTTCCAATAAATGGTAAATGAGAAGTCTTGATGGGAATCTTCTACCTGTGGCTTAGAAAAACCAAAGAGTTGGCATAATAACTTCTCATTCAAGCTACGAGCTTGGCTTTGTAGTTTAAACCAAAATTTACTAGGTTTACTATATTCAAACCTCAAGAAAGTGAAAAACTCAAATATTAGTTTACGAAAAATAGGATAATCCATATGCATATATTGTCCCTAATCACCTTTATTACACAATTTTAGCAATTTATCCTTTAACCTTATTTCTTCTAACGGATCAAAATCTAAATATCGCGGTGTATGAATAGTTCTAGTTTTGAGAAGAGCATACCTGTCACCTTTCTCCTTGGAATAAATGGGAAAGAGGGCATCATAGTCAGCTGCAATGTCTGCAGCATTTCCACCTCTCAGGTCAGCTTGGATGAGTTCGACAACTTTTTTGATTCTTGGAGGCATAATGGGGTGAAAACCTACAAAAATCATAAAATAAACATGATAAGTTTCAAGAAAGAACATAGATAACCCCTAAAGAGAGAAGCATGTGAAAATAGAGGGAAGGAGGGGAAACGAAAAACAAAAACAACACAAATCTGAACAAAACATAAGATTTTAATGAAAAATCTAAGCAACCTTACAAGATTTGGTGAAAAATTGGAAGAAAATGAGCAAAATCTCTTGAAGAAAGGTTGTGGGAGCTGAAACTGGAGAGAGGGGGCGTAAGGAAGAGAGAAAAGATGTGTTTTAGGTTTTTTAATAAAGGGTGGGCGAGGTCTGCTACGTGTTGGTGCACGATTGTGCAACCTGGTGACTGGAGGATTCTGTTACAATCGTATTGGTGCACGATCGTGCACCCCTAGTAGCTGGAGGGTTCTGTCACCCTCGTGTTTGAGCATGAGGGTGCCTAGGTTTCACTCAAACTTGTCATAATTCACTCCATATGGCTCCCAACTTGGTTCTAATTCACTCCAAACTTGCAAATTCAAATTTTGACATAAAAACTACAATCAGACTCAAGAAAAAACAACACTTAAACTCAAGAAAAGAAAAGATTAAAGCAAGAAACAACTTGAAAACCAAGTAGCAACAATTTAAACAACCTAAGAACTAGACGAGCATGCTTCATTTAAGGTCTTGAGCTTAACCAGAGTTCAATTTAATCAAGAAGAGTAAGGGAAAGGCAAGAAATCACTTCCCTTTTAGGAGGGAGATCTCCTCCAATGTAAAGCTTGCATCGATTTCCATTGACTTAAAGGCTTCACCCATAGTATTCTCCAATTCTATTGCTCCATGATAAAATACTTGAAGAACTTTAAAAGGTCCACTCCACCTTGACTTGAGCTTTCTAGGAAATAAGCAAAGTTTTGAATTGTATAGAAACAATAAATCCCTACTCTTAAACTCCTTCTTCTTGATGTGAGCATCATGCTACTTCTTAACTTTCTCCTTATACAACTTGGCATTTTCATAAGCATCAAATCTCAACTCTTCCAATTCATCAATTTGCAGCAACCTCTTCTCAACCACAAGTTTCCAATCCATGTTCAATTTCTTTATTGCCTAATAAGCCCTATGCTCCAACTCCAAGGGTAAATGACAAGCCTTACCATACATAAGTCTATTAGGAATAGTACCTATAGGTGTCTTGAAAGTTGGCTATATACCCACAGTGTGTCATCCAACTTCAAAGCCCAGTCCTTTCTTGAGGTAATCACTACCTTCTCTAAAATCTTCTTCAACTCTCGATTCACCATCTCCGTTTGGCCACTAGTTTATGGATGATATGGGGTAGCCACTCTATGGTGAACATTATTCTTCCTTAAAAGAAATTCAAATGGCTTATTACAAAAATGACTACCCTTGTTACTTATAATTGCCCTTGGCACCCCAATCGAGTGAATATCCTCTTGATGAAACGTTAAACTACCTTACTATCATTTGTTGGAGTAGCCATAGCTTCAACCCACCTAGAGACATCATCCACTCCAACTAAGATATACTTGTTACTTACGGAGGATGGGAATAGTCCCATGAAATCTAAGCTCCACACATCAAATATCTCCACCTCCATGATGTTTGAAAGTGGCAACTCATCCCTCTTTGATATATTACCCACTCTTTGACATCTATCACACTTCAACACAAAATTTCGAGCATCCTTAAACAAGGTTGGCCAGTAGAATCTACTTTCCAAGGCTCGAGCAATTGTCTTATTTGCTCTATAATGCCCTGCAAAAAAAGAATTATGACATTGCATCAACACTTCAGGTATCTCATCATCAGGGACAAACCTGCAAATCACACTATTAGCATAGATCTTATACAGTATGGGTTCATCCCAAATGTAAAGAGAACACTAGAATAAGAAACGTTTCCTTTGTTGATAAGAAAGATCAGAAAGAAGAACACCACCTAAGAGATAATTTGCAATATTTGTAAACCAAGGAAGAGAGGGGTTTTCTACCATCAGTAAGGCTTCATCACGGAAGCGCTCCTCAATTTCCTCTTCTTCTTCTTTATGTTCCCCTTCAAGTCTTGATAGGTGGTCTGCTACAACATTTTCTACTCCTTTTTTGTCTTTAATCTCAAGGTTGAACTTTTGGAGTAGAAGTACCCATTTGATAAGCTTACCTTGGCATCCTTCTTTGCAAAGAGATAACGCAACGCCGCATGATATGTAAAGACAATAACATGTGAGTCTAAAAGGTATGAGCGAAATTTCTTAGATGCAAAGAATACTGCAAGCAACTGCTTTTTCGTAGTGATGTAGTTAAATTGTGCACTGTCAAGGTCTTGCTCACATAATAGATGGCATGTAGTTTCTTCTCCTTCCGTTATCCAAGTACACATCCCACTGCGTGGTTACTTGCATCATACATAATCTCGAAAGGAAATGACTAATTCGACATTGTCAAGATAGGTGCTATTGTGAGTGCCTTCTTCAACCTATTAAAAGCATCCAAGCAATCATTAGTAAACACAACAGGAACATCTTTTTACTAACAAATGGGTTAAGGGTCTAACAATAAGGGAAAAATCCTTGATGGACCATCTGTAGAACCCTACATGACCAAGGAAAGCTTGGATGCCCTTAATATTGGTGGGAGGGGGTAACTTTTCAATCACTTCTATCTTTGCTCGATCCACTTCAATTCCTTTGCATAAGATCTTAAGGCCCAATACAATCCCCTTTTGGACTATGAAATGTCACTTCTCCTAGTTTAAAACCAGATGAGAATCCTCACATCTTTGAAAAGCACTCTGTCTAAATTAAATAAACAATCATCAAAAGAATCTCCAAAGACAGATAAGTCATCTATAAATACCTCTATGAAATTCTCATTCATGTCTAAAAAATGGCCATCATACACCTTTGAAATGTGACAGTGCATTACATAACCCAAAAGGCATTCTCCGATAAACAAAAGTCTTATAAGGACAAGTGAAAGTGGTCTTCTCTTAATCCTATAGGTATATGAACACTAGATTGTACCCTGAATATCCATAAAGAAAACAATAAAATGCATGGCCATCCACTATCTCAATCATTTGGTCCACAAAAGGTAAAAGAAAGTGGTCTTTCATGGTGGCCAAGTTAAGCTCCGTATAATCAATCCACACTCTCCAACCTTTGATGGTCTTAGTAGAAATCTATTCACCTTTTTCATTTTTTATCATTGTCATGCCTGCTTTCTTAGGCACTTACTATCTGAAATGAGGTAAATAATTCCCGCATCCAAGAGCTTTACTACTTCATTCTTCACAACCCCTTGTATGTGTGGATTTAACCTTCTTTGTCTCTCCCTTACTATTTTGCATCCTTCCTCAAGTTTAATCCTATGTATCACCAAATTGGGGCTAATCCCCCTAATATCAACAATTTGCCACACCATGGCTTTCATCAGCTTTCTAATAGTCTCTACCACTTTCTTTTCTTGCTCAACATCCAATGAGTTGGATATGATGATGGTAGGGTATGGTCCTTACCTAAGAAAGTATGCCTCAAGTGAGAAGGTAAGGGTTTTAGGTCTAAGGTGGGTGGCTTAACAAGGGAAAGTGGTGTAGGGGTAACTGATCTCTCCAACTTCTCTTGCTCACTTTCCTCACATAACTCTTCTTCATTCACACCTTCATCCATATTCACTTCAATAACTTCTGCCACCTCTTTTTCAACTTCCTTCACACAATCATCTACAATATCGATCTTCATGCATGCAGTATCATTCATCGTTTTCTTTAGAGTTTTAGACATATTGAATTTAATATGTTCATCACCAATTATCAAAACAAGTTTCCTTTCATGCACATCAACTAATGCCCTACTAGTATTCATAAAGGGCCTATCCAAAATCAAAAGACAATTCCTATCCTCTTCAAAATCTAACATAATAAAATTTGGAATGATTAAATTATCTGCTTTTACTAATACATCTTCGACAACTCCAAATGGCCCTTTGATGGAATGATCCGTAAGTTGAATGAGCATAGATGTTGGCTTGACTTCTCCTACGCCCAGTTCCCTGAAAACAGATAAAGGCATTAAATTAATGCTATCACCTAAATTACATAAGCATTTAGCAAATTCAAAGTTAACAATAACCCATGGAATCATTAAACTCCCTGAATCTTGTAGTTTTGATGGCAAGGTGCTTAAAATGATTGAACTACAATTTTATATCGAGGTCACCGTTTGATTGTCCTCCCAAGTGCGTTTATGTGTGAGTATATCCTTGAGAAACTTTGTATACTTAGGCATGCGTTCCAATGCTTCCACCAATGACAAGTTAATCTTAAGCTTCTTCAGCTTCTCCAAGAACTTGGAGAACTGAGTGTCTACTTAATGTTGTCTCACCCTTTGTGGATATAGAAGCTTAGGCTTGTAGGGTGGTGGTGGAACGTATGGCCTCTCTTCTTCTTCCTCCTCCTTCTTCCCTTCTATCTCCTTGCCCTTCTCCTTTGTTTGACTCTCCTATTGCACACTTGGTTCTTCCAATTGCTTACCACTCTTAAAGGTGATCACCTTGAGTTGTTCCTTTGGATTTGCCTCAGTTCTTGGTAGGCTATCTACATTTTTAGAAGATAAGGCAGTAACGAGTTGGCCTATTTGAACCTCTAAACTGTGGATAGATGAAGCATGATCCTTCAAGATTACATCTTGGCTTACAAACATTTGTTTCTGCTACTCTTTTTGGGTTGAAAATTTAGAGTTCATTGCATCCATCATCCTATCCATCTTGCTCTCCAAGACTCCAACTCGATCTTGCTAAAATTCTAGAGGTCCTGTAGGTCTTGCTGGGCCACCTGCATCATTAGAAATCTAAGAAAAATTCGGGTGATTTTTTCACCCAAGATTATAAGTGTTGGAGTATGGATTGTTACCTCTTTGTTGCGGTTGGCCCAAGTAATTTACTTATTCTGTGCCGCTGGCTCCTAACAAGAAACACTCTACTGTGCAATGGTTGTCCTGCCTACATAATTCACATTGGGTTTGCATAGCTTTGCTTGTGGATGAAGAAACTTCTTGCATATTGTTCAACTTCTGAGTGAGAGTGGTAATCTGGGCTTGCAAGTCTGTAACAGAATCGATTGGAATCATGCCTCTTTGTTCCTTTGTGCCGTGCTTACTCCTTTCATTTGACCATATGCAACTGTTAATGGCCAACTCCTCCAAAAGATCATGAGCTGCCTCAATAGTTTTCCTCATCAAAGACCCTCCAACAACTGCATCAATTTTCCCTTTTGTAGTTTTATTCACACTATTATAGAATGTCTGGAGTAAGAACTCCCTTGGAAGGTTGTGATGTGGGCAGCTTCGTTGTAATTTTTTGAACCTCTCTTAAGCTTCATCTAAGGACTCCCCATCTTTTTGCAAAAATTTTGTAATCTCCTTAATGATCCAAGTAGTCTTTGTTCAAGGGAAGTACTTGGTGAGGAAGGATTGGGCTGCTTGCTCCTATGTGGTAATCTAAGATACACTAAGTGAGTTGTACCATGCCTTGGCTCTATCTCGTAAAGTGAATGGAAATAGTCTGAGCCGCACAGCATAATCAGACATCCCTTGAACTCTAAAAGTATCACATATCTCCAAGATGTTTGCTAGGTGGGCATTGGGATCTCCAGTTGATAACCCATATAAATGAACACTATTATGGAGTATGTTGAGGAGTGCAGACTTGATTTTAAAATTGTTTGCTTGAACCGCAAGTCTTACGACTCCTTGTGGACTAAATTCGAGCCTCATGAAATCCATCAATGTTCTCTTGGCCCCTCCTAGTTCTCCTTCTTCCGCCATATTCCTTTGTAATGCCTCTTGGCACTTAGCTCTTCTTCGCTCTCTTTCATGTCTTATGATGTAGGATAGCTCTTCTTCACTAAACTCAGTGGATCTTCTTGTGCTCCTTGTGTTCATACACCTGCAAATACACAAGGAAAAGTATCAAACACTCTTAAATCAAAGTCACATAAACTAAACAAGATGCTAAACAAATCAATCTCTGGCAGCGATGCCAAAGGCTTGTTCGCTTACAAACCAAACTATTAGTTTTACGTCAAAAATTGTAAGTATACGGGTCGTTATTTGTAGTTAAAAATAGATATCATCCCACAGAGATTGATGTTAGACACCACTCAATTTAGGTTAAGCTTTGTTTAAGAAAATGATTTCAAACGATTAAAAACTGGAAATTAAATGAAAATTAATTAAACTAGCAATGAACAACCAATTAAGGCAAAGTGTAGTAATTTGATGGCCACGGTTTAAAATTAGGAGTTAGTTTATCCCTATTTTGCTTCCCTTTTGTGCTCTTGATCCAATTATGCTTGACCCAAGATTTTCTAATGTTCAATTACCCTCTCTCAAGGCGTAATCAGCTAACCCTAATTGAATGGATTAGAATTAGTTATGCTATCTCTAGGCTTACCAACTTCTCCTAATCCTTCAACAAGATTTTAAGCACTCCTATAGGTGATTTTAAGCAAACAGTTAAGATCTCTTTTCAACTATTTGGAAAAATCTGAATATTTATTAGGTCCGTTTGGAGCTAACTCTTGTTACACTACCTAAGTCAAATACCCAAACTCACTCTCTTGGTCTATTGTATAGTATAAGCACAATAAATATTACAAAACATCTTTCATTGCATCCAAAACAACAAGAGTTCCACAAATAGTTTAAGAATAACTCCTACAAGGTGTTTAGCTACTCATAATCATGGACAATCTAACAAAATCCATGTTTTTCACACTAAAAGTCATAAAGAGAAAAGAATAAAAGCTGGGTAAAGTCAAGAACTCCTTCTCTCTACTCCAAACAGTTGGAAAAATTCTGAATCTTGATGTTGTCGCCACTTTTCCAAGGTAGATTATGCATTTACCTCTTTGGCTAGCCTCCAAAAGTCTTACTTTTTCTATTTTTGGTGCGTCTTATGATGGATGGAGGCTCCTAGGTTTAGAGCCTCTATATATGTCAAAGGGAGGGTTAAACCACTTAAAATCCCATGTTTAACCTGATCTTGATGAGTTCCGTCTGTATGAGGGTGACAGAGAGGTGTCATCTGGTAGTTGCACAATCATGCTTGTTGTCTGACAGCTTTATGCACTCTTCACTCTTTTGGCCATAACTTCTTCTCCGAACCTCCTATTTACTTCAAATTTGAATTACAAGCTCCTCACACATTGTCCTTCCTCTCCACCATATTTCACTATCATTTGAATTCTCTAAGTCTGCCTAATGGTGTCATTAAATCACCTATACCACATTCACCGCAAGTCTAATACCTGCACAATTCATCAACAAGGTGCATTAATCTATCCTACAAATAGGCTCCAGAACTACCCTCAAACACTAGATAATATAAAGAAACAACTAACCACTTCAATGAATAAGAAAAAAATGCAAAAGATGCTAAAGATTAAATAAACTAGAACTAAAACACACAAAAAAGCATTTAAAACACATGAAAACACACTAGAAACATAATCTAAAAACAAATTTATAACCTTGCTAGAGAAAATGCAAGTTGTTGGATTAATTGTCCATGACCTGTCTAATTGTCATACCAAACAAAGACTCTTTCACCATTCCCCACCTTACAAAAAAATCTGATTTAACTTAATCCCTTAACTGAAGAAGTTGGCCAAGGAACTAAGAGTGAGAAGAGCTCTTTTGCACCATCCATATACTTTTGTCGTTCAAAAAATAGCTATTTAACCATTTCACCCAAAGACAATTTTTATCCTCCATCCACCATAATCACTTCAACATCAAGTTTGAATTAATATCTTTTATAGCCTTCACTCCTAGTCCCTGTTCTTCTTTAGGAGTTCATATATTAGTCCAACTGACTTTTGCTAAACCTTCTACTCCATCTAAGTGACTCCACAGGAATTTTCTAAATATCCTTTCTAAGAATTTGATAAGTCTTTGTGATAGGAAGATATGGAAACTCTAACAAATATACAAAGAAGAAAGAACAAACTTGATCAATTGTAGCTTGCCAATATAAGAAAGTGATTTATTCAACCATAAGGAGAGTCTTTTTTTGACCCTTCAATAATAGGATAGCATTCATTGAAGCTTAATCTTTTAGCAGAAATAAACAGTCCTAAGTGCGTCAAAGGAGGGAGCTTTCTATTCATGTTAGTGATTTTAACAGTGCTTATTTCCATATATGAAGTTGCTTTAAAGATCATAAAGTTACTCTTGTTTAGGTTCAATTATAATCGTGATAATCTTTTGAAATGCTGAAGGGAGTCCATGAAAACTTGAATTGAATCTATATGAGCTTTACTTGATAAAAGTAAATTATTTACAAAATACCAATTTGTTAAGGAAACTTTCGTGCATTTGGAGTGGAATCAAATTTGGGATTTAAGTTGACATTGTGTTTAATAAGGAGGTAAGAACTTCCATACATAATATTCCTATAGACCCTTCAAAGATCTTATAAGGACATTTATTCACTAAGACACAATAAGATGCAATAGAGTTGATTTAAATTTACCTAATTACACATTCAAATAACATTCTATCTTTTTGGTTTTTAGACAACATCTTTGAAATATTTAGAAATATTGTTGTACAATAAAGCTTATAATTATTTATATTCAATTTGATATAATAATTTAAAAACATATTTTTCACTATTAAGATAAATATTAAATTTAATTATAGTAAGACAATTGTAAATTAATAATAGTGATATTACATAAATTTTACTAGTTAAAAAAGATGTTAGTAATTTGTTAGTTTATAAAGTGTATTGAAGATTCAATAAATAAACATTTGACTTACTAAAAATTCAATGCATTTTACGTATATAATTAATTGAATATAAATTACTAAGGGTATCCTTGTTTGGGGGTAATGGGAAAAAATGTATGAGTATGAAATGAAAACTCATGTTTGATATCAACCTATCATTGAAAATGTAATACTTTCATTCCCCCATTTTCAGCAATACTCCATTCTTCTAGATTACTAGAAAAATGGGATTCATTTTTGCCAATACTCTATTTCCATTCCTTACTATATTCATTCCTATTCCTATTCTCATTATCCTCTGTGAACCAAGCGCTCCCTAAGTCTAGGACATATTTATTATAATTTGAGAATTCAACCTCAAAACATTTAGATGTAATTATAAAAGTTAGAGACCGATCCAGCTATGCCTCAATTAAAAATAGGTTCTATTATAGTCGCACTTTAACATAATATCATAATTAATTATACTTATATGGGTAATTTTAACAAATTATTAATTTGTTATATGAATGTTCCTACATGATTATATAACGATTTTTTAAAATATTATCTTATTAATTGGTCCTATTGTTCCAAGTTAGAATTATAGAAATCATTTTATAACAGAGATGATTAATTTATCGAATACTTCATAAGAGAAAATATTTAATTGAAGAAACAATAATTAGGAAAATTGTTACAATTTTAGTATATTTCTTTGTGTTTAAGTTAATCTCTTCATATAAGCTACAATTTTCATCAATCCTATAAAATAAAATAAATATAAAAGAATAATATTTTTAAGAATTAAGTAAAAAATGAAAATAAAAAGATTAATTGAACATGGCAGAGTATTAATTTTAAAAATAAATTATTACTACTTGATAATGGTTTTATGAAATAGTGAATTTTGGTGTTTTTTGCTAAAAAAATTATTAAGTGAATATAAAATACCAAAAGGTGTTAATTAAAATATTGTATGGTCTTTTTACTTGTTAAAATTTTGCAATCCTTAATAAAATATTTTCAATTTTGATGAAATAGGAACCAAAGATATTATTAATGACATTCTTTCTACTAAAAAAATAACCATTAATTTATTTGAAATATAAAGATTGTATCCCATAATCTTATATTAGCAAGTTAACGACATTTATGCAATTTTAATTTCATTTTTTAATTTAAATTAAACGAACGAAGCTTTTACATACTCAAAAAAGCTTTTACACTTCACACTCTCTCTTAATATTAATTTTACTCTCTCAGATGAAAATTTAATAAATGTTCACTTTTAGAATTTTCAATACCATAAAATATTTGAACTCATAAATGAATATAATTATAAAGAAAGTTTGAATCATTTACCATAAAAATAACAAATCTGAATAAAAGGTCATGCATTATTTCAAGGATGCAGCTGGTTGATGTCGCAGTCAAGTCAAAAGGGGACCATGTTATCCAAGAAACAAAACTGTGCGTGATCAACCTCATTTTTAGGGTTAATCTACAGTGTATAAATGCTTCTCAATTGTGTACATATTTAAACAGAAGACAGGATGAAACCTGGCATATTTCCTTCAGCAATATCTAGAAAAAAGGGCAGCTGCAGCACACAAATGAACTTGTTTTCCGCTCATCATCTCTGAACGGGAAAATATATTGCAGTTGCTCTCGGAAACCTTCAATCCAGCCGCTCCATCTGCATAACAAAATACTGAATTCAACAACATGATATGGAGAATTCTCATAGAGAACACTTCCCTATGGATTAGATGGGTTAATGGATTTTATCTTCAAGGGGATGGTCCATGGAATGCAAAATTGGGAGGTGATGCTTCATGTACAATGAAACAGATCTTCAAATACAAATCAGCTATGCAGCACCACATAAAAGTGAAGATTGGTAATGGTTTGTCCTTATTCTTGTGATTTGACAATTGGAGCCCTATAGGCCCTCTCTTCCTGCTCCAAAACTTCCATACACAAAGATCCTTTTTCCCTACCAATGCCAAGGTCCATTTCCTGATCCAAAGAAACAGTTGGGTGGAAGCTAGAAGACTCACAAATGGCTTGCCCAACTGGATGTCAAATTACCAACCAAACCCTTCCACTGAAGACAGAATCAAATGGCAACTTGATCCTACTGGAGAGTTCACTGTCAGATCCTATAAAAATATGATAGCTTCTTTATGGTCTAACATTCTTGCCAATTCATTATCCTGATTCAGTGCCCAGAGGCTGCTTAGTCTCATGGCATAATCTGGTATGGAGCTCTCTACTGCCCCCCCAAATATATCCTACACAGTTTGCCTAATCATGAAGGAGAATCTTCCTACATTAGAGAGGCTCAACAGTTTAACTCAATCAAGTGCTAACTCCATGTGCAAACTCTGCAAAGGAAGTGTTGAAACAGTTAATCACTTATTCTCTGAGTGCAGCTTCTAAAAACCACTCTGGAGGAATAAATTGGAAAGATGTGCAGCACCTGAAACCCCATCAAGTTGGCCATAACTAACTCAGTGACTCCTGAATCTAAATGACCTGAGCTTGCCTAGTTTACTGATTTTGGCATGAAAGAAATTCAAGGACATTCAAAGGTTTAACAATGGAAAGGTCAGAATTTCAGCAAACAATATTCCACCATGTTGGGAATCTTCATAACTAGGGGTAGCAACATGACAATCTCAGCATAACATACAAAACAATTGGTCCTTGTAAAGTAAACTATCTCATTACATAGCTAGCTGTATTTTGCTTTTGCAGAAGATGTATGGGAACAACCTTGTGTAACTAAGCAATTGCTTTGATCAATAAAATTCTTGAAATTTCAAAAAAAAAAAAGACTACGACTCTTTAAGCATAAGAAATCACCATAAGCACTGACTAAAATGTAAAGCAGCTGAAGATTAGATTGTGCAAATTAATGTCAACAACAAAGTGTGGCAATCTACATGCAATGTCAAAAAAAATGGAAAATATGCATCAAGAAGACCAAATGTTTGAATATGAATTTAAGTCATAATGCATCATCATTGCAACCTATGCTTCAATATCCTGAAGGGTGAAATTCTTCATGCAAGAATGCCTGTTTTATTCCTCAAAGCTAAAGCCATCCTGGATTAGCTGTTGAAAATCATGAAATGATAATGATTGACATATTTAAGGATCGATGGTTTCATGATGTACCTTCCACAGGCCATCGTTGAGATAATGCATGTTATCCACCCCAATACCCTTATTGATTGTTTTGCTGTAAAATAAGAAATGTAAGTTAAAACTAATGGAGTGGAAAAAGTACTGAAGAATTATACACTATGCAAATCATTGTCTAGTCTACAAATGACAATGCACTAAAATGCACAGAAAAATATATTTTGAATAACTTACAAAGTTTCAGATCAGTAGATTAGTTTCAATGCCAGAAGATCCTGTCCTATCGTTTACATGCAAAACTACTTATTTGATTCCCAGTTGATTCTTCTTTACAATTATGAACAGGTCACCAATCCGAATCCACTGAAGAGGATTTCTTCATCGACACTGTATAGGTCTCAGGCTCTATTTAAGGTCCTAATGTTTACATGTGGAATTATTATTCACTTAATTCTTTATTACAATAATGAACAGGTCACCAAGTGGATTCCAATGAAGAGGATCTCTTCGATGATGCTGTATAGCCAAGGTCTCAGACTCTTACTAAGAAGCATTTCTAAGATCCTGCCCAATAATTATATGGATCTCATATTTCAGTGCATTGTAACATAATTGACATTTTAAGTGCAAGGTTGCAATGCCCTTAATGTGTCATCTTTTTCTTCATGGAAAATTAAAGTATAAATAAGTAAGCATATATCTGGATATCAGCGTGCAATTGATCATGCATTACTAAGAAGTAATATCTTAAGGTTCTACACCTTTTCCATAAATCATCACATGATTACACATAGGTTAGCTTCTACTCCAACAAGGAACAGACATAACACTTTCCCTTTGTTCAACTACTCTTATAGTTCATTGTTAGAGAGTTAAAATATAACTTACATGTCTTTTGCTGACATTTTTGTGAATCCAATAGCAAGAGCATGTTGCTTTCCTTCTGCCATTATGGCCTGAGAGTTTTCATTTAACACTCAGAAATATGCAAATAATACTGGGCCAAAAATAGACAATAATGACATTCTCAAGAACAGTTATGAAGAAGGAAACACTCAGCACAAGACTGTACACTCCATACCACAGGGGTTTCTGCTCCCACTTCTTCATCCAAAGCACCGCCCGGAGAAGTAAGTCCAGGACACATTATGTTAGCACCAGCTAGGACAAATTTTATTGCACCCCTATCCACCTGTAACTTCTTCATGATGTCTGGATCTGGAGACCAGTAATATATACACTAGTAAGCAAGCAATGGTATAGACTTGCAAAATCTTAGAAGTCTCTCAATGGAGGTCTACTATCAAAGTAACAGTTGAGCAAACAAACAACCAACTCTAAGCTTCACAATAAAAGAATTTAAACTCAAGAAAAAAGCACCTCATTCCGCCCAAAAAGCTGTAAAAGTCTTATAAGTTCTGAATTTGCTCAGAACAGCATTATACTTTAAGAGGATCATACAACTTCTAACAAAATCTAATAACAGATGCCTGGATAAATTATTCTACACTTCCTGCCATGCTTGCCGATAAAGCCGAGTGAAATGTGAGGATGTGAGTACACAAGGTAAATTTAGCTCCCACTAAAGAGAGTTGAACATGAAATCTTACCACAGGAAAAAGCATGCAACATTTACAATATGCGAAAACACCAGCCTTCAAATTGCATTCATTGCATAAGTTCATCAACAATTCTACAGCTATAAACGGGATATGACACAATAACAAATATCACAAACCATAATGAGATGCGATGCTTTACATTGATGGAGAAGCCGCAAGGTAGGCATGTAAGGGCCATCACGGACGTTGAAAAACAGGGGCACATTGTTAACCAGAACCAGATTTAAATGATTTTGGCTGCAAGACAAGAGATAAAAGTTTCCCAATATATCAGAAAAAGAACTACAATACCAAAAGACAAAATATAAAAGATAGAGAATCAGACCATTTGGCTACAATCAGAGGAACCTTTTTTGGAAGCAAATCCTCCATAACCGGTTCAAGTCCAGGGTACTGCAAAAATTGACGAGTTGTTTCAGAACACTAAACCTTAAACCTTACAAAAAGAAAAAACTGAGCTTGCAAGACAGAGGTGCAGACCTCGTCAACTATACTTTGTCGAATTTTGCGCTGGACCGACGCCTTAACTTGGTTCTGCGAGGAAACATCCTCGGAGGAAAACCTGAAAAAACCTCATTGTTCAATTGGGTTAGTTGTCGACAAATAGTTAACACTTACTACAGTAACTATCAAAACCCAAATAAGAAGTTTCCTGAAAAAAAAAATGGTGAATGCCGATTGCTTACTTCTTGAACATTTCCTGAAGGATTTGAGAATGGAAAACGCAATTAATTGAGTGAACAAATTTAGGGCTTTGAGAGGTTTCAATGCGATCACCAAGAAAGTGGTAAAAACTAAATAGATTTGATGAGGAGAGCAGTTAATGGGTTCAAACTCTCCTTTAGTAAAGTAGGCGATGACAAGGAGCACTGTAGCTTTGTACTTTGCCAATTACATTTAAACCTTTCCGAGACTCGAAATCTTTAGGTCAAAAACTAATTCTCTCCCTCAAAATTGCTTATATTTTTATTAATTAAGATTCTAATTTCAGTAATTAATAATAGGAATGTAAATAATAGAATCCAGACATATTAGCATATCGTATTAGTCGATATCGATTAAAATGTGTCGATTGAAAAATAGTAAATTTTGAAAAATTTTATACCAAAATCAAATTTTGGTTGATATTGACCTGTATAGCAAGTACTAACACAATACCGAGTTAACTTGAAAATTTATAAAAATTTTAGAGTAAAATTTATATAAAGCCCTTTTCACTTTCCTTCGATTCTGGTTCACTACCTTCTTCTTACATTTTCACTATGCGTTATTGCCATCCACTTTTGCCTACGTTTCACTGCTGTCATCCTGTCGCCCACTGTTAGCACTCTCTACTACCTCTCACCTTTTTTTTATGTAACAGGGCCTAAGCTCATTGAAGAAACTACAGGTGAGTTACACGAGGGAGAGATACTCCAACTGAGTCTGTAAACAGCAAAGGGGAAAGGTCGTCAACAACATCGTGAAACCAAAGTACTCCTAGTGGCAATCTATAGTTGTAATTAGTTAACTAGCCCGCACAATGATTACCCTCTCGATAGACATGATGCATCCTCACTTCTCAATTCCTAAAAAGTAATTCTTTGATAACTGAAATCATAGCATTTACCATATGATTTTGCTCACTAGAAATGATGGATGCCACCAAAGTTGAATCGATAGACATATGTACCCTAGAATAACCATGTAACCATGTGAGGTTCAACTCATAATAGACTGCTCATAATTCTGTTTACCAAAACATACAAAACCCCAAATTAGCACCAAAGCCCACTAACCAACAATCACTAACATCCCTAATCAGTCCACCAGCTGTTGGCGGGCCTGGATTACGCTTAGAAGATCCATCAGTGCTTAAACTAACTCATCTCTCTCGTGGTTTCTGCCAACTAACCTCAATTACTCGTTTCCCCTAAGCTTAATGGTGAGTAGAGACATCACATTGCAGACTTTGGGCCAGAATCACTTCCAGAACATAAGAATGAATTTCATTTATGTGATGTACTTTGGACGAATAAGATCAAATCGTTCATTTTGCCATTCCCAAAGCTTCCATAGCTCAACACCAAATAGCAAAGTCCAAGAGCTATCACTATGGATCCCATAATCATTAGTCAGATTGCTCTCAAACCAAGCATTAAATTCACTATAATAAAATTCTTGCTATCTCCTAACCTCAACAAGAGTATTCCAAACCATATGAGCTCGCCAACAGTCTCTGAATACATGAGCTAAAGATTCTTCATGTTTCGGACAATCAGAACAGCTTGGAGAACCTGTCAGGAAGAGCTGAAAATGTTTTCCGTTAGTCACAATTCGCAATTATGCTACCAACCATAGGTGGGTTTGAATATGTAGAGAGGTCCTTGTCCTATGTGACCACATAGGCTGTTGAAGAAGACGATAGGCTGAACGTGTAGAGAAACAACCACTAGACTCCAATGACCAATATAGTCGATCTGCCTCCTGGGCGTGGTGGGGTGGGAAAGTTGCAGCAATTTTTAAAATCATATCTTAAGGTAAAAACCTACTTAACTCTTCCTAGGACCAGCCCCTACATAAGTCAACATATTCACATACTTTCCTCTCTAACTGATCCACAGGGACTGTAATAATAGTATGAGAGAGTAAGTTTTTAAAAACCCTATGCACCCAATTATCATACTAAAATCGCACATGTTGTCCATTACCCACCGACCAAGCAACATCTGCCATCAACTTAGGAAAGTTAGTGCAAATACTACGCCACAGCGGGGACGAATCTGGTTTGGCAACTAACCCCATACGGAATTCCCTATCCAGCTTATATTTTGCACAAAGAACCTGGTTACAAAGCTTTCCTAGTTCCTTGATGAGTGACCAACCAAGCTTCATGTGAATGGCGGTATTCATAGCCTCTAAGTTTTTTAACCCAAGCCCCCCACATATTCTAGGACAACATACTTAGTTCCAAGAGACTAGGTGCATTCAACGTCTTTCACCAGTTGCACCCCAAAGAAACTTTTTACAGTAACTATCAATCTCCGAAAGCAATCCTTTAGGAATTTTTGCTGTTTGCGTTATGTATAAGGGAAGTGCACCCAATACCAATTGACATAATGTCAATCTTCCAGCCATAAATAATCCTTCTGCTTTCCAACCTGAAAGGGGAGCTTGAACTTTTTGCAAAATATGGGAGTAGGTAGTTTTGGTTACCCTTTTATGAAGTAAAGGGATCCCCAAATACTTGCCAAGGTCCATTGTTTGAACAAAACCTAATAATCGAGAGATATTTCCACCCACAGTAGGGTGAACATTGGGAGAAAAATACATTTTCGTTGTGTTCGTACTAATACGTTGTCCCTCTGACGCTTTGGAGAATAGTACCATATCATCTGCAAAACAGAGGTGAGAGATCACCTGCCTTGCTTACCTGGAAGGGTCTCTAGCAACTAGCTCCCACCCGTGTCTCAATTAGTTGAGATAACCGTTCCAGGCATAAGACAAAGAGATAAAGTGATAGGGGGTCACCTTGTCTAATACTTAGACTGGGTTGCAATTTCGAAGAAGGCTAACCATTCCATAAGATCCTCATCTGAGCAGTGTCAGCACAACTCATGATTAAATGCACCATTGACAAGGGGATACCAGCGTCTCGAAGTGTATCCTAAATAAAGCTCCAACTCAGTTGGTCATAGGCCTTTTCCGTGTCCACTTTAATAGCTATAAAACCCCGATTGCCATGCAATCTACTTATGGAATGCACGAGCTCTTGTGCCACCACAATGTTGTCTGATATCTGCCTTCTGGGTACGAAGCTACTTGGAAATGGACTGATGAGCATTGGAAGGCCTTCTTTCAGCCGTTGAACAATGATCTTCGTGACTAATTTGTAGGTCACGTTACATAAACCGATAGGTCGAAATTGGAATACTTGCTCTGGGCTGTCTACTTTCGGGACCAAGGTTATGAACGTATCATTAATACCTTAAATAAGTGAAGGGTCCTCGAATATCCTCTTCACCAGTGTGATCATGCTAGGTTTGACTAGATTCCATTGAGATTGATAGAAACGTGCATGGAATCCGTCGAGGCCAGGTACTTTATATGCACCCATTTGAAAGAGGGCTCGGGTAACTTCATCTTTCGACACCTCCATGCATATATAATTCGAAGTACCTTGCGAAACATTCGGAAAACAACCTCTGATAAGGAATTGGGGGCGGTCCACCACCTCTTCCGAAAATAAAGATTTATAAAACTCCACAACCAGCCTCCTTAACTCTGTAGACTCCACAATCCAGCAGCCATTAGAATCCCGTAGGGCTTCAATTGAATTCCTTCTGATCATGGTAGAAGATGGAAAAACCTAATATTTCAGTCTCCCATACAAATCCAGTCCGTCCTCAATTTTAGAACCAATGTAACTCTTCCTGTCGTGTAGTAAGACGGTACTTCGCTTAAAGCTTCCTTTCGAGATTTACAAAGAATTTGTTGTACCTAGCCACTGGACACTTCCAAGTCGTGCTAGTAATCTAATCTTCTGTCTAAAAATATCGCCAAAAACTTCTCTATTCCACTCCTTTAGTGAATCTTTCCAGCGTAACAACATGTTTGGTAAGAATTCATTATTATCCCAGTTATTCAAAAGAAGCTGAGGATAATCAGGGTGGGTAGTCCAGGCTAATTCAAACCGAAATGGCTTCGCTGCATTTGGCTGACTCTGTTGATGTTCAATACAGACAAGGATGGGGTGATGATCTGACCGAACGTGAGGTAAATGTCGAACAGTGGTCAAGGGAAATATTGAGATCCAATCTAGAATACCAAAGGCCCGATCTAACCTTTCAAAACACCCTACCATAACTTCTACTTTCATGACCTCTCCAGGTATATTTTGGTCCACTGAAACCTAGATCCACCAATTTACAAGCAGAAACCCACTGTTGGAAGCGCGCACACCTTCGAAAGTCAAATGACGCTCCTCCAAGTTTTTCCTCCGGACCCAACATCTCATTAAAATCACCAGCAAGCAGCCAAGGACCTAAAACCATCTCTGCTAGTTCCGCCAAAAATTTAAGCAGCTCAGACTTAGTAACAGGATTTGGATTGACGTATACAAAAGTACAATACCAAATGGAACCATCTCTACGGGAGATTTTAATATGGATAAAACCACTGCCACTTTTTACTACTGTTACCATATCTTGAGAATTTTTCCATAAAAACCGTAGACCTCCAGAAAAACCCTGGGATCCACACGATGTATATTAGAGAAACTCAACTACCGAGTAACTCGTGTTGCATGAGAACCACTTATTTTAGGTTCTGCAATGACCACGACATCTACCTTATGTATGCGAATGAGGTCCTTTAACACCTCTCGAAACTCCATAATAGCGGCCCCTCGACAGTTCCAATAAATAAACTTAATCATTGGAAAATAAAGAGGAAAAGAACCATGCTAGTTCACGTAGTGGATACCATGCTTGACAACCATAACGCCATCTACATCATTCTCATCCCTTTTTTCTTCCGGACAAGCTTGCATTTCAGGGACAAACGACATCCTTAACTGACCAACCTTAGTTGAACATAAATCTACAGCCCTTCTCTCCTTATCTTCCAAATCAGGAGGATCAAGGGGTTGCGTTATCGGGGTTGACAATGGGTGGGGATGGGTCGTAGGGGAATATAGAGGAACGTTATCCTCCTTTTCCTATATCCGCTCATCAAGTTGCATGGGTTGCATGCAGGGAGCACAAGACGAGGGTTGGGTAGAAGGGGGTAAAAAGGGATGTTAACAATCTATTCTTGTACCTAATTATCGAGTTGCATGGGTTGCATGCAGGGTGCGAAAGCTGATGTCAACTGCTCCTGAAGTTTATTAAAATTATCACAGGAGTATGTTGTGGCGTTAAGAGAAGTTACTGGAGCCTTCACGATGGGCAAAGAGGTGGTGGGCTTGTTACTAACTTCAACTGGGCCTGACTTATCCCTTCTACCTATTGAGGCACTGTGGTATAGACCACCTTTCCCACCATGCGAACCTTGGAGGGAGTTTGGCTGAGGCAAGATCTGATCTTGAGATGATGTTTCACCGGCAGCACGTTGGTTATCCAAATCTATTTCATGCTCCTTCAAGATACTAAATCTAGATCCCTGGATTGTTTTTCCCTTTTTATTATGGCCTATCTTGTCGGTAGCCTCCACTGTCCCATTTCGATCATTATCTCTTCCACCTTGAGTATTGGGCTTTCCTCGGTTTGTAGGAGTACGATGACGTTCACGTTTTGGCTTTTGAACCAACATCTAGGAGCCATAGCTCTCCACTATCTCTGGTCGTATAACAGGTTCCTTATGCGACGATGGTGCCGTCACTATAGCTGTTGTCTGTGCGTCATTGTTCCCTCGAGCATTCATAACTTACTATTCAACAGGACAAGTTTCTCTTCGATGACCCTATATGCCACAACCAAAATACACTAAATGTAAGCCTTCATATTCAACTTTTCATATTCTTCGCTTCAGTCGAAATTTAGATATCAACGGCTTTTGTAGGTCTACCTCCACGCTAATTCTTGCATACTTAGCTCGAGTACTAGCCTCTGTACTCTCGTCCACTCGCATTGTCTTGCCTAGTTTATTACCAATCTTGGTGAGGATGAGGCTATCATAATATTCCACTGGTAAATGCGGTATCTGAACCCACACCGTAGCTTTATCGATGGAAATTGCAAATGGGTCAAAATTTGGTCTCCATTTCATCACAGTAAGTATGTGATCAGCCACCATCAATGGACCACCCTCCATCACTAATCGATAATCCTACATACAGTTAAATTTATCCAAGTAGAAATCGTCACCCATATTAATTAACCAACACCACATAACACTGTAGTTTCTGTAAGGAAAGTTTAGAGAAAATCAGTTTTGACTAATTCAAATGTTGTGATAATTTCTCTATTAATTAGAAATATAT
>JAOSBK010000007.1:6198631-6209173 GCA_027568895.1 Erythroxylum shatona | reverse complement strand
TGGAGTTCCGCAGCAAAGGATTTCTAGATGATTGAGTTAGCCATTGTTTCTGCAATTAGTTAGCTTTCCTTTGTAACAAAAAAAAAAAAGTATAATAAAGCAATGATGAACATTTGGTTAATAACGATGAACATTTTAGGTATAATAAAGTGTAATAAAAATGACGATGGACGTTTTGGTCATTATGAAGGCCCCCAAAAATGTAAAACTTAAAAGCAGAAAAAAATGTATGACTTATAGAGCTAACAAACATGTGAATTAACCAAGTTTTGGAACGACCAAAACACCAACAAGGATTTGAGAAATGAAATATTCTTGGGAAATTATTATGGTTATTGAAAATTTTTTCACCAAATAATGTGGTTTCCTGGTACTCTTTGGGAACGGGAGTATAGAATGCCTTCTCCCACCACTATCCAGTGTCAAGTACCTAGAAACAATCTAAAACTCTGCTTTCAATAGATGAGTTTAAGTAAGGATTTCATTGGAGAACATATATTAGTTGAACATACATGAGGCAAGGAGTGTGCAAATGACTAGCTCGAGAAATACAAAATAGAAAGGATTATAGGCAAAAAGTTGAAAAGGTTTTGTCAATTTGTAGTTGAACATGTGAGAATATCAAAATATTAGAGTTGTTTTAAATACTAATAAATATTAGGACCATACTTGTATTTCAGTATAAATTTGAGGTTCAATAGGATTTTTTTAACCTAAATGCATTGAAGAATTAAAGGTCACTTTGATATTACTATTGTTAAATCGACACATGAACACATCATGTCCCCAATATAATAAACAAAAGTTTTCGTAATTTCCTAAAAGCTAAGATTATTTTAATTGTATAATATACTTATATAAATACAATAACCATGAATAAAAAGGTTTTACTTTATTATGAAGTTTGATTTTCTTTTCTACATCTCCTCTCAAATTTACAAGTTAATATAGAAACTATGGTAACTATACAAATATTCAACCTTTAACAATATTTATATGTAAAAGTTTAGAAGGTTCTAACATAAAGAGGAGTATGTCAAGAGTGTTAACTCATCTATAGTCTACATATATCTAGAACCTGATTTGAACTATTTAACAACATAATTTAGTTAAGATTAAAGTTTAATTTGAATAGTAATTAATTTTAATTAAATATCAATTAGGTTTTAATAAGATAATTTTTAAAATTTTATAATTAAATTGAACTTAGTTCAATTATGTTTTATTTTTTAATCATTCTTTGTTTGTATTCCATTAGATTCTTATATGTTAGCAATATATATAAATTATAGTTTTAAATTAAATCAATTAAATTTTATATTTATAGATCAAGAATTTTACATGTATAGATTAAGGTTTAACAACAAATCACATAGATAATTAAAAGGAAAGTTTCTAGCATAATCCATAGGAGTTGGATTCTAAACCAATCTAATTCGGAAGCATCCTCGATAAGGATGAGATTTTTGCCTATAAATACTCACTATTAACAATCACATCAAATTTTTTGTTCTAGTTACTTTGTTCCAACCTTGTTCCGTTAAATCTTATTTATATATTTATATGAGGCCCACATATATGTGTGGATAATATTTAAAAAAATGATAAGAATATCATAATTAGAATAGGAGATCTAATTTTTGATAAGTATTGTTGACACGATAAAATTTCTTTGTAGTAGTCAACTTAAATGAAAATTAGTTTTGGCGATGGCTTGCTTATTGGTCATTTTCCTGTTGGCATATCTTAAGCACAAACAGTCACACGTACTTGTTATATATCCTTCCCAAGGCCTCCTGTGACTAGTGTCCTTAGTTTCCTATATTTTGTTGTCTCCTCTTCTGTCTTTTTGCGCTTTGTATATAGCACGTACCCGGCTTACTATGCCTGCATCTTTCTCAATCTAAACGTCTCAATCTAAAGGCAAAAAGACAGAAGGAAAAGCAGGCCAAGCAAGTTTGCTTAACTCTATTGTTTTAATCTCCCAATCTCCACCTGGGAAAATGCATCTGTCAATAGGTTCTTTTGTCTTGGTATCAGAACTGGAATCGACTAGTGTACAATGGCTAAAACATGAACCAATGTTGCAAAAATTCTACTGGATCTATTATCGTATTAGATTTTGGTACGGTATTGTATTAGTATCGATTAATACCGAGTATTATTTTGAGTAATTTTTTAAATATGTAAAATAGTCTCTAAATTTTTTTGTAAAAATTGCAAAAATAATTCTTAAATATTGTACTGAACAATTTAAACTAATTTTGTCTAAAAAATATCATGATAATAACAATTTAAAATAATAAAAATTTATTTATTTTTCTTAATATTATTTTCGCATATTCTACGTATAAATAATAACAACAATTAATATGAAAAACATTATTTTATCATCATAGAAATATTTAATTAAGAACAATACAAATTATTTAAAATATTACAATTTTATGATATAATAAATAATAATTAAATTAAAATATCAAAAAATAATTATTATCAATAATAAAATATAATTTCTATCTTAATATTTAATTTTCAATAGTAAAAAATATTTTTATCTTAATATGTGATTGTTATTAATAATAAAATATTGTTATATTTATATTAACAATTTAAAAAAGAAATAGAAAAATTTGAGGCCTCTTAATTTTCATTTAAACATATTTTAATTATTCTTTATAAAAAATTTAACTATTATTTACTATATAAATTTAAATATTATATTATTAATAATAAAAATAGATAACGATGAAGAAGATCTGTCAATACTTGTCATCTCAAGGCCTCCGTTTGGCTTCCCTGTTATGTCAACCAAATCCCATACCTATGACTGGACACGAGTTCCTCGACGGTCAGTTGCGACAACTTTGCTTTTAATTGGTATTCTCAAAAGGAGCGATCGAAAGTTTTGATTTTATAGTTCTTTTCTTTGCCGTATTATGATCTGCATTGATTCGTTATAGTAGAGAAGAAAAACCGTGCACAACTATCGTTTAGTACTCTTTGGAACTCAGTACTTGGTTTGGATGGATGTTTCGGAATTTGTTTTCTCGGCTTTCTTCTGCCGAACCGAACGAAGGCAGTTTCTCCCCCGATGCTCTGTTCTTCCTTACCGACCTCGGAAAGTAAGCCCGAGGTAAGTCCCACTCTTGATTACAAGTGGAAATTCCATGCAATGCATGAAACTCATGTCCGGTCATGGGAACGGGATTTGATGGACATAGCAGAGAAGCCAAAAGGAGGCCTTAAGATGACAAGTATTGACAGATTATTCAATATACGCGGTTTTTATTCCAACAACAGTTGCAAAGGCCACTTTCCCACTGTGTAAGTTGCCTAAGTTTGAAGGTTTCAACGTCCGATATTGACTCTTCTTGGCAGTTGGCAAAGAAAATAGGACTTTTTAGAGAGAATAAAATATGGGTGTAGAGAGAGAGAGAGAGAGAACAACCCATATCTTTCATTTGTTTCTCTCTTCCATTTGCTATCTCTAGCTTCTCCATCTCTCTTCTTTTCCTTCTCCTATCTCTACAGGGTGGCCATTTGATTCCTCTTTAAGTATAACTCGGTAGTTGAGTTATTAATCCTTTAATCGGTCGGCTATTTGATCCTGTCTTATGTTGTATCTGAATATTTTTCTTTTCCCGCAATAGTTCGTATCATTTTCTCTCGTAAAGTGTCTTTGGATTGATTTCGATCAATTTAACGCTTACCCTTTTCCTCTCTTTGTACAAATTGGTTTCTGATCCTATTATTTCACAGTTTTAACATGGGAATCTATCTGGGTTCTTCTTTTTAACGTTAAAGGTCTGAACTTTCATCCATTTAAAAGTTTTTTCCATATTGAATTCTTGTTCCTCGTATAAATTTAGAAGGTGCGTGGCTTCTATTTGGAGATTAAGATGATGATGATGACCATGGAAAAAATGATGGATAAGGGAGTGTTGGATGACATAATAAGGAGGCTGTTGGAGGGTAAAGGAGGAAAGCAAGTGCAGTTATCTGAGGCAGAGATCCGTCAATTATGTGTTAAAGCACGCCAAATCTTCCTTTCTCAGCCTAATCTGCTGGAATTGAAGGCTCCTATTCGCATATGTGGTCAGCATTTATTTTACGCTCTTGATCGATTGTTCGTTAGCTTGTATTTTATTGTGATGTTCTATGTTTATTTGATATCATGTGGTCCTATACTTTTCGTGTGGGTTCTTTAAAAGATTTTTGGATGAGAGCGGTGATAGGGATTTGCGAATGATGAAGTGCATTACATTTTGGCTTGTCAATCTTTTGATTTGAGTTTACGAGGAACTAGTAGTGAAGTATACTTTGCCTCTGTTTTGGGACAGTCTTTAGATATGGATCATATGGAACTGCATTTGAGTTTTGCATATGGATTTAGGTTTGGCTGATTACACTTTCCTTTAAATATTTTGGAGGGTCATGTTAATGGGGAATAATTTTCGGGTAAACTCTGGTAGTTTAATGATTTGACAGAAGAGACGTTGATACTGATATCTACTAATCAGTCATGTTGTTCTCACTGCATTTTCTTCTCAATTCCACGAGAGAATACATGCCTAGCTGAAATGCCAAAAAAAAGAAAAAGTGTGTTCATCTTCACTTTGTGTAATTTAATGTCAAGTCCTTGTATATTTAATTTGATTGGCCTGTTACAGGTGATATACATGGACAATATCAAGACCTTCTGAGGCTATTTGAATATGGTGGATACCCTCCTTCTGCAAATTACTTGTTTCTTGGAGATTATGTTGATAGAGGGAAACAAAGTTTGGAGACCATATGTCTGCTTCTGGCCTACAAAATCAGATACCCTGATAAAATTTACCTCTTAAGGGGAAACCATGAGGATGCGAAGATCAATCGAATATATGGATTTTATGATGAGTGTAAAAGGAGATTTAATGTTAGGCTTTGGAAGATATTTACTGACTGCTTCAATTGTTTACCTGTGGCTGCACTTGTTGATGAGAAGATACTGTGTATGCATGGAGGACTGTCTCCTGAAATGGAAACTTTGGACCAAATAAAGGAAATTTCAAGGCCTACTGAAATTCCAGACAATGGACTCTTATGTGACATCCTTTGGTCTGATCCTGATCCTAAGGCTGAGGGTTGGGCAGACAGTGATCGTGGGGTTTCTTGGACCTTTGGACCTGACAAGGTTGCAGAGTTTATCGAGAAGAATGACCTTGATTTGATTTGCCGAGGTCATCAGGTAAATCTTTTTTTCTTAAGCAAGCATTCAGACTTTGCTCTAGTAATTCACTGTCAGTTGCAACTTATTCTTTCTTACTGTCGTTAGAAGGCCTCAGATCACAGTAATTCTACGGCAAGATATCAATCTAAGGAACTTATCTAAATAGTCTGAATAGTGCTGAAGAATTATGTTTGAGAAACTTTAGTTTTATTATACCTATCTTTAAATTTTTTATACAGAAAGAGTTTCAAGGACAGTGAAATAGAAGAATACCTAAACCGAACAGCCGTAGGATATTGAAAGCTAAATCTCTATCTAGCAACATAGCCACCCTTGGAATATGCTAAAACATCTACTGAATCAAAGGTGTATATACTCTTGTAAATAGGTTGTGGAGGATGGATACGAGTTTTTCGCAAAACGAAGATTAGTCACAATATTTTCAGCTCCAAATTATGGTGGGGAATTTGACAATGCAGGCGCTTTATTGAGCGTGGACGAATCTCTGGTTTGTTCGTTTGAGATATTAAAACCAGTTCTTTCAGCAAACAATTCGAAGCTACCCCTTAAAAAGGTATGGAAACAATACCAAAAATATCATTTGAATCTCGTGAACTATCTCCCCAGTTGTCAATTACAAGCAGTTGATATCTTCTTCATATTGTTTTTCTTTAAACAGCCCCCTAAGGCTGGAGCTGCTTAACATGTGAGACAAGTTCAGTTTGTGCAAGACCCAATTGCAAGGAAGGGACTCTGGCTGGAGGGAATCATTTTGTTTATTGTGGCTATATAACTAATCATGAAGCAGACTCTATTCGCAGATCCTTTTCCCGTACTAACTTACCCATTACTGCAGATTAACATGTGCTAGTCGTAAGTATGGAGTTGAGAACTCAAGCCATGAACAGTGATTTGGCACTTCATGGCCTTCACAAGTCTGGCATTTCACCTCCCACTAAATTGTGAGTTAATGCAACAGTAATTCCCAATAGACGATTAACTTGATATTATATACATATGCCCCATAATTCGGAATGTG
The DNA here is from genome assembly GCA_027568895.1 of Erythroxylum shatona. Taxonomy (NCBI): domain Eukaryota; kingdom Viridiplantae; phylum Streptophyta; class Magnoliopsida; order Malpighiales; family Erythroxylaceae; genus Erythroxylum; species Erythroxylum shatona. The sequence continues at coordinate 6,202,919 of JAOSBK010000007.1, read as the reverse complement.
GTAGTTGACAACTGCCAAAATTTGCAGCTGAAACCAAAAACTCCATTTTATATGGTTAAGGAAGGGTTACTTTTCCATGCTCGCAGATTTTCATAGAATTGTAAACCACAGATGTACAATAATAAGTAGTTGTTGGCCGCCACATTGTGTGGACATATGATAGATATATCATCCTCTTCTCAGCTCTTCCAAGTTGTCTCGTAACTTTACCTGTCCTACATTATAGGTTTAGATCCTTCTTTCTTTAGGTGCTCTTAAAGGCAGGTACTGAGCACCTAAATCTTATGTAATTGTGTCTAAACCCATGGCATGTAAACATTGGAAGCACAGTGCTTTGAAGTAGATCTTGGTCAATGAAGACAATCATTTCCTTTTCATGTTTGACATGATAACAAATGCTCCAAAAGTTAACGAATTGTGGCCTTTGGCACATTAATAATATGCCTATATTCCTACACAAGTAAAAATGATAAGTATAAATTATCGTATGTTTTCTAAGTGTTAGAGTGTGTTTTTAGTGTTTTCTTATATGTAATCGTATCTTTAGGGCTTAGATTTATGTTCTTGTTAGTGTTTTGTGTGTTTGTTTGATTGATTGTGTTTAAGGCAAGGATTTAATTTTAAATGCATGTTTCAAAGGTTATTTGATGTGCTTGGTGATGAGTGGAGAGAGGCAAAATTAAAGAAAAGATGAAGAAAAAGTTCGAGAATAATGTCTGGCACGATCGTGCTAGAGCGTTGGAGGAATGTCATACATGATCATGCATGTCATACATGATCATGCATGTAGCTTTTTCAGGTTGTGAATTTTTTTAAATATTTTTGACAATTTAAGGCTATTTTTGGTACAAAAATCACATGGAAAACCCTAGATAACCCTAGAAGACTTAAGAGTATATAAGAGAAAAATATCAATTAACGACTGGAAAACATAAAAAAGAGGGAGATCAAAAGATTAAAATATGATGAACAAAAGCTATAGTTTCCAACTCAAGGCAAAGAAAATATGACATCTAGATTCAATTCTCTACCCTTTTCTTTTATTACCTTATTGTTGTGGAATATTAATGATAATTCAATTCGGATATATAGATACATCTATGGATTTATAAATTTTTAAGGAATTATTCTTGATTTTTCTGTTAAACTTTGATTTAATGAAATATGCCTGTCATGTTTATTTCTTTACATTCGATTTGAATTGAGAGACTGGAATGGATCCCTTGTGTTGTGTTGCACAGACAGAGTTGGTACCTCAATAGACCTATAAATATCAAATTAATAGGAAATTAAAGAGAGATCTTAATTGTTTATTAGTTACCTATACGCTTGCTTCAAAAGCAGTTGTATAGTTAGAAAGAGTTTTGATATATCGCGAGGTCATAATTTAATTTTTATCTATTTTAATGAAGATTATTTAATTAGATCTGGACAAAGGGTATTCATAATCATTGAATATATAAGGTCAAGTAGGATTAAATAGAGAAGCTAAAGTGAAAACAAATAAGGACAGAAGTAATTTCACAAGTTTGGTATTTCAACTCCCACCAAATTTTGCGTTAATGCAAAAGTAATTTCCAATAGACAATCAACTTGATATTATACACATATAATCCGTAATTTGGAAATGTGGTTTAGTTAATTTGCCAGGATTTCATCCATTTAACCCAAACTAAAATAAGTACATATAGAATAAACAATTGAAATTAAAAACTCCATTTTATATGGTTAAGGAAGGGTTTTGAAAAGTTTGAACTTTTCCATGTTCACAGATTTTCATAGAATTATAAACCATGGATATATAATAATAGTTAGTTGGCCGCTACATTGTGTGGATATATGATAAAAATAATTATTTTAAATATTCTAAAACACTATAAATAGATATATTAAAATTATTAATATGTGAAATAGTTTAGATTTAAAATAATAATTTATTAATCCTTTCAATGATACCATTTAATTATAAATTTTTATGTTAATTACTATAAATAAATTGACCATGTTAAATAAAATTATAGATTAATTAAGAAAAATAAAAATAATTAATTTATGACAAAGATATTAAAATGTATGTTAAAAACAAATTTATAATTAAATTATATTCATATTTTGCTTGGCAGTACCTAAATTGTGACTTTTTTATATATCACTTTATTTTCATATTTTTTTAAAAAATAAAAATTATATTAACTATAGGCAAAACCAATATAATACTACAATGAGTTCTAAGCTAATAGCCTTCATTCAAGTATAATATGATTGAAGATTGTAAAAAAGTAAAGCATTATAATTGACAATCCTAGATTAATGTATGAAGCAAAAATATAGTTTGAATTTACACTTTATATTTGTGGTAAGAGTGTGCTTCATATTTTTAACAAAAATAGTTGCTCTAATCTAGTTAACAATCTTGTCTTCTAGTTGGTACTTGCCCTTTCCCAAGTTTGAAAACCTTATGCTATCCCAAATTATGTAAATGGTTGTAGTGAAGGCTGCTTTGAAGAGAATTCCATTAGTCATTCCTTCCTTGGAGTTTCTGATAACCCAACTCAGTGTTTGTTCCCAATCATGCATGCTGCTATTACCTGGTGTCATATGCAAAATCTTACTCCAAATTGTTTTGGAGAATCTGCAAAGTAAAAAGAGGTGATCTTTGTCTTCCACAACTATTTTTCATAGTACACAAGTAGAATCCACAATGTCATGCCATTAACTCTTGGTTGTAAGCCTATTTTTAATTGCAAGCCAAGTGACTAATGAGGCTTTAGGATTCAAAGTATTTCTTTGTAGAGGATTGTACCAAGGAGCTTCAATTGAGTTATTGGTAAGAAACTAATGATAGGATTTATTTGAGTATTTAGCACCCGGATTAAGAGTCTAAGTGATTACATCTTCATTCTTCACATAATTTGATTGAGGGAAATATTCTACTATAGAGTCAAAATCTCTAAAATTTCCGCTTCATTCACCATTCCAGATCAGTGATGAAACTTTTAGATTTAATTGTATTTTATTTCTCAAGTGAAGAACCTAAGGATTGTGAATAATGGGGCTTGAATCTAGTCAATTATGAAATCAAACCCATATCTTTTCTTCATTTCCAATTGTATGCTTGAGGAAATATAGTGCATCTCATCTTCATCATCTACTTAAAGATCCAGGAGACATCCTTTGTACTCTCTTTTTATATTTACTCTCATGAAATTTTTATAATTTAAAAAAAAATTGACCTAACAAAAGATGTGTTAAATTTCAAATCATTTATATTACCCTTATCCTCTACTCATAATTCTTCTTCCTTAAAAAGCAACTTGACTCTCTCATATTTTCTAACTCCTTAGAATCCTCTAGGATTTGCTGTATTTAGAATTTGATTTCTACATATGCAACTTCCACAACTTCTCTTTGTAAAATATGATACTAGTATAGTTTCTTCTAAAGCTGGATAATTTTTGTAATCAACATGGTATTCACATTTTCCATTAATGTTGTTTCTTATTTTAAATGATTCATTATAACTTTTGTTTATAGTTGTTGTATTGAATGTGTGAAATCTTAGTATGGTTTCTATTATAACTTAGTATTCTTTACAGTTGGTTATTAATGCAAGTAATGTATAAGGAGTCAACTTATAGTACTTTTCCACACTTTTTTTGAACGATTTTCTAATTTACGTGGTGATATTTTCTCATGGAAGTCTTGTGATTTTTGATATTTGGAGACATGAGATTTAAATATTACACTTAAAATTTTTTAATTTATTACTTAGTAATTTATTAGTAAAATTATATTAATTACTATGGATGATCACTACAAGAAAGGAAGATAACAGCGACGGAAAATTTGCGGCCGAAGAAACGAAATGCATCGACAAACTTGGTTGGGAAATAAACTATAGCGGCGGTATACAATCTGTCGAAAAATTCCGTCGGTAAAAGTCGTTGTAATTCATCATCTTCCAACTGAACGAAAACGATGTCGTTTTACGATAGGGGGTATATGGTTTGTAGCTTAACAAAAACGATGTTGTTTGGTTTAAATCCAAATGACGTTGTTAAGGTTATGTTATAAATGTTTTAATTTAAACCAAAACAATTAAAAATAACATTGTTTAGTTTAAATCCAAATGACGTCATATACGTTAGGTTAGAAACGTATGACACCAAAGCAAAATGACGTCATTTATGGTAACTAGCAGACATTTAAAACAGGAGCAAAACGGCGTCGTTTGGATTTTAACCAAACGACGTCATTTTGGTTAAGTTATAAACTTTTATAACTTTAC
>JAOSBK010000007.1:6166348-6179389 GCA_027568895.1 Erythroxylum shatona | reverse complement strand
TTTTATTGTTATTTTAATATTTATATTAGACTCATATTTATTTATTATTAATTAATTATATAATAATAGACATTGATCTATTTTTATTTCAATAAAATATTTTATTTTTACTTATTCTTATAAGTTTTACTTCTTGTTTATTATATAACGGTTTTATAGCGATTCACTACCGGTTGAACTTCTAAACCTTAAATCTTTCCTTCGACCGGTTCGATGTCCGGTCCAGTTTTTAAAACATTGGTCCTACCCCCTACAATGTTACTATTTTAGGTAACTACTTTTTAAACCTCTTTCTTAAGACACATTGGTTTTGCCTCTCCTAGCAAATGGCTTATTGTCTGATAAATAATGGTCAAATTTTGTTGGATGAATTGGCATTTTCACTTATTCCTTCTTCCTATTACTTTACCATATTGCCTTTACTTGATCCAAGTGCTTAAATGCCCCCTATACCTACTAATTTCTCCTTTTCCCAAAAAAAAATCCCCATTCATCCGAGGCTCCCCTTCCATTTGCTACTCATTTTTTCAACCCTCAAATAAACTAGAAAAAGGTGTTTGGTGAAACTTTTAATACTTCCCTTGAGTATTTCTTATTAACAAACTTAGAGGGCTTCTGTATCATCTAATTTGGAGAATTTGATGGAGGGTATAAAGAGCTAATTTTTGACACTGGTAGGTTTTTTCTTAAGTAAACGTCACCCTTTCCTGATTATAAACATTTGGGTGACAAAACAATAGAAGGGAAAAGGTATGGGCGATATTATGCTTTCAGAGGACAACCTTATCATATATAGGTTCTCTTCTGAATATAGTGGTAAAAAGGTAATGGAAGCAAGTCCATGGCACATCCAAAATGTCCCATTATTTCTACAACCTTGGAAACTAGATTTATGCTAGGAGCATATTAAACAAGAGAATATCTCCTCATAGATTAATGATAGATGCATTATTGACTATATTTATATTTCATATTTGATGTATTTTTGCTTTATATTTTATACTTTTATTATTTATTTGGTACTTAATTTTCTTTAAGTTGTTTATATGTTGTAATTGCCTTCATAGACTAAAGGAGAAGAATTCAGATAAAAACACATAAATAAAGATTTGAACCATATAAGGGATACACAATTATGCATTACTCTATGCACTTTTCTCGGGTTGTACAGATTCACAAATTTTGGATGGGAAGGTTACCTAAATTTTTGTCTATCAATGTAGTTACAAGCTGACCCAACTGTACCTCCAGGTTGTGAATGGAAGAAGCATGATTCTTGAGCATCAATTCAGTCCCTACTTATGTCTTTTTTTGTTCTTAATCTGTATTATTAACCTTAGATCCTATAAAGTCTATCGTAATAATTATTCTGACAAACTGGGATTCCATCTTTGACTTAAGGCTTTCATACTTTGACTCCTAATTTTCTGATTTGTCTTGGAATCCTGTCAATCTTTGTGGTCTCAAATTTGCATTTGTATTGTTAGTTAAGGAAAATTTTGGATGTTTTTTCAACTAAATTCATAAGTGCTCGAGAAAGAATTGTTACCTAACCGTTGTGACACACCTAAATGATTTTCTTATTTCATTCCATAATTGTTCATCAAATAACATTCTATTGACGTATGGTCTTATTGTCCACATATTTCACAAACCTGTTGCATTGCGTTTACCAAACTGGATGAGGCATTGATGTTTTTTAGCTTTCTGGTTAATGTCGTTATCTACGCTTGTATGGCTGAAGCTAACTCTATTAGCATGATTCCCTTTTTTCCCTTCACATTGTATGGTCTACTTCTTTCAGTTGACCACAAATAGTTCTTAGTGACCATATCCTCAATCAGATCATATGCAACGTCGATGGTTTTTCTCATCAACAAACCTTTGACTGCTACATCAATTATACTCCTGGTTGCTACATTGGCTCCATTATAAAATGTTTGCAATAACAACTCTTGGAAAGTTGTGATGGGGAAAACTTTTCTGTAGCTCCTTGAATCTCTCTCATGCCTCATACTGCTAAAAGGTTATGATCTCCTTAACAATTCGGGTCCTCTTTGTTAATGAAAAGTATTTAGCTAGGAAAGCTTGCATTAACTGGTCCTATATAGTTACATGTTACAAACTAAAAGATTTTAGCTATGCCTTTGCTCAATCTTTTAGTGTGAAGGGAAAGAGCCTCATCCTTACTGTCTCTTCGGATAATCCATTATACCTAAATGTATTTCAAATTTCCAAAAAATTAGTAAGGTGAGCATTTGGATCCTCAGATGGTAAACCATAGAAATGAACAGTAATTAGGAAAATATTCAATAAAGTAGGCTTGATTTCAAAATTGACTTCATTAATAGGCAATTTAGGGATCCCTTATCTGTTAGGATTGAACCCAGACTGCATAAAATCCATTAATATTCTTTGGTAACTACCTTGATCTCCTTGATCTCCCATTATCTTTTTTATTTTAACTTGACGGCTTGCTTTTCTCAATTCCTTATAAAGTTTAGTGATGTCAAGCTCGCTTAATCTACTCGCACTTTCAGAACTTCTTGTGTGCATAGACCTATTAGACAAAAGAAAAGAATATCAAATAAAAAAACACAAATAAAAACAATTTAAATCACACTTGATGCTATGTACAATCCTCGACAATTACACCAAAAACTTGATAGCTACTTCATGTTTAGCTCAAAGTTTTAAATTATTTGAAGTTTTTATATCATAAGTATACGGCTTGTGTAAAATAGTATAACAAGGTATCACTTCCTTCAGGATTGGTTAGTTGCCTTATAATTCAAATTGGCTTTTATTTAAGTAAAGAAAATGATGAGAGATTGAAATTGTAAAAATTCACAATTTAGAGTCTTGCAAATATACTTTAAAATGGTATGAAATTGCTTAAGATACTCACTTTGACTCATACATGATTTTAGGCACAATTCAAAAACAAAAGACCTAAAGTGAGTTGAAAACATCATCTTTGGGTTGTTTTTCGAAGATTCACACTCATTCATCTTCATGGAGCAAGAAGAAGAAGATTAAAAGCAAGAGAAGACAAGAAAATGACAAGAAAGATAAAATGTATGTTGAACATATCAAAAGGAGGAGACAAGGAAAAAAATGAAATGACTTGAAAATCACTCACAACCATACATTAATTTTGTAATGCTCATCATGACTGTGTAATATAAATGCATGGGTGTGAGAGTGTGACACTTGACCCCAATGCATGGTGTGTCACAGGTGTGAGAGACACCTCACTAATTTAACCCTAAGTTTTTATATAAAAGCAAAGGGAGTTGTGACAACCGAGAGTTTTATAAAAGTTTTGGTGTGTTTTGACTGGAGAAAATCGAGATTGAAGTAGGGGTTTCGGGACACAACAATGAAGAGGGCAACAAAAGCTCTCAACCTTGAGAGACCCATGGAGGGCTAACTTTCCAATGCCAGTTTGAAGGTGACATCAATGCTAATGACTCGGTTAAGCATTCATTTCTTGTATTTGTTTCTTTCTCTCTTTAGGAATTGATTGTGTTATCCTATGACTATTGTTTGGATATTGTGAAAAGATTACTTGAATACGTTTATTAGATCGTTTTATTACAAACTCATTACTAGAATTTCATTATAATTCATAATTATTATGTTAAAATTCATTTGTAGCAACTAATGGTTCGTAATCATTAGGGATAACATAATCTAAGTTAAATGACCCCATAGTATGTTGTTGTTATCATGATTAATCAGTTTTCCTAATTCATAATGCAGTTGCCTAATTGAATATAGAGATCGTATCTTACGTTATTCGGTGGCTAGGTTTAATTAACGACCGTATCTTGCTTAAATACAACCTAAAGGAAAACTAGGGTAGTAGAGCTTATCATTAACCTAAGATTAATAGTTGCTAGGAGAGGTAAAAGAACAACAAATCAATGAAGTATATTTAATTAGGATGTAGGCCGAGATAGAACCAAAGAACCAAATTCCTAACGAATTCCCCACTTTCGTCATTTTTGCAAGTTTTCTTTACTTTGTTTTCGTTAGCTTATTTTCATTTTTATTTTGTTATTTCAAAACCAAACCCCCTAACCTAAACACTGATTATTTTCATAATGAAACTTAAACACACTTTATGAGATTAGGTTAGACTCGCCACAGTTATAGTAGTAGGTCTAGTTTATTTGGTGTAGCGTTACGACATGCTATTGTCAACATTAAATTTCTTGATCTATTCAATCAAGTAAGGAAAAAACTTAAACCTTTGGTCTTTCAGTAACAATGTTTGAAAAGACTTTCTGATCTTAGCTAGGTTTTGAATAAAATTATAAGTATAATTTAATATAGCTAAAAAGCTTTGAACTTGTTTTTAATCTTGAAATTTATCTGGGAATTGAGAAATTTTTTCAAGTATATGAGGTTGAAGTTTAACACCTCTACTATCTATTTTCATTCTAAGAAATTCTATTTCAGTTTGATATATCTTATCCTTTTACTCAGAAAGAGCAAGTCCATATTTTTCACATAAATATGCAAATGTATGAAGATGTATAATATGTTTTGCAATATTATTACTAGCTATCAAAATATCTTCTACATAATAATGTATTAAATTATGATACTTAAATATGTTATCCATTTTTCTCTGGAATATCTGAGAGGCATTTTTTAAACCAAAAGACCTTACTAGCCCTTCATGATGACCTTGAGGGGTAGAAAATGCAATATAAGAGTTGCTTTTTCTATTCATTTTTATTTGGCAAAATCCACTTTTAAATCAAATTTAGAGAAAATTTGTTTTCCTCTAATTATATTTATTAAGGTTTCTTTACGAGGTTGAAAATATCGATCAAAAACTGTATTATCATTTAATCTTTTATAGTTTACTACCATCCTTGCTTCATTTCTAATTATCTTTGCATGGTTTCTGGCCATAAAAGTAGGAGAAGAATGTGGGGATTTAATTGGTTGAATGGTTTTTAAATTGTCTATTTCTAGAATTTGTTTTCAAAATTCTTGTTGATCTTCCAGAACGTATCTCATAGTAGTGACTCTAAATATTTTTTGTTTTTCTATCATTTTTAAGGTTGCTTCCTCTTTATTTTTATTCCAAAATTGTAAACGATTATCATAATAATTATTTTCTTATTTTTGTTTAACTATTTCTATTCCGGCTTTTACGATGTTTATCAATTTGTATTTATTGATTAGAAATATCTAAACCTATGTCGATTTATTTGAGGCTTTAATTTTTAAAGTTTCATGATATTGTGAAGGGAAACAAATCGATTTACATAAGCAAGAACCAGCTCCACTATCTCTGTAGGCTGCAAAATATTCAGCTCTATAGTCTTTATGGGTAATTCCAAATCTATTCTATATATTTGAGATTTTGTTTAAATGAGTTCTTTTTTACAAAATTTTTTATATGGATTAGATTTAAATTTGATAAATACTCTTGATAAAATAATTTCCTCTTTATTTGATGAATTCATTAATATTATAACAAAGAGTTACTGTTTAAGTCTTAAAAGGAAATCCTCGTCTCTAATTGATCGAAATTGATAAAAATCAATTTGAATTTGCAAAATTTAGAAGATGCTTGATTTGTACGAGAGAATGATAATAAAAATGAGAATGAATATAATAAAAAATAAGAATAGGTATTATCATTATAATTATAATGATTGATTAATTGACTTGACGGCAAATTACAACAATATCCTTAGAATAGTCAAAGCTCACCATCCAAATGACACCACCAAACCAACCACGTGGCTCTTCTCTTTTTGCTTTGTCCCCGAAGGAAGCCAAACAGCTTTCGATTCTCATTCCGACACGTTGCCACATGTGGGTCTGTAGATTCTGGCGAAGCCTGAAGGTTAAAAACGAGCCATCCCTTATACGTGTCCTCCTCCTCCTACTATAAACTACATCTTCCAGAAAAATCCTGTTAAGCCCAGAAACGATTCCTCTCGACGCCAAAAGCCAGTTTCTTCTACGCTTCACCTTCTCTGCTGTCTCCACTTTTACCTGAAGTTGAGGTGAGTTCTCGTCTTATGGAACTAAAGATTTTTCTTTTCCCCTTTGTTAATTCCTTTATCTTTTGCGTTTGCGTATTTACGAAAGAGAAAGAGAAAAAGGGGTGGTTTGTTCTCTTTTCAAATATTGGCTTCTGAAAGATTTCCAGTGTTCTTTACGTTGGAAAATTGGAATTTAGGCGTGTAAATCTTATGAAATCGGTTTTTTGCTTTGTCTTCTAATGCCTGATTTTCGTTTGGTGGACAATTCTTGTTTTTACTATTTTATGGATTCCTTGTTCTTGTGCATGGCTTCGAATCAGGCAATAACTTCCTTAACTACTTCGCATGTACGTTAAAATTATGAATCTTTTCTTTTCTGACAAAAGGTGATATAACTTGTGGAAGGATTAGTTACGTATTGTTGTGGGATACAGGGAACAATGAGCAGTCGATCGAGCCGAACTCTTTATGTGGGAAATCTTCCAGGGGATATCCGTGTACGAGAAGTTGAAGATTTGTTCTACAAGGTATTGTCTTTGTTGAGTTGTTTCATAACACATGAATTGTTCCAAGTGTTTAACTGGACTTGGGCTGAATTTTGGCTTTAACTCTGTAGTATTGAACTTGTAATTTTACCCTAATCCTAAATTTGGGTTTTGGTAATTTTGTTTCTTGAATACGTGGATGTGTATGTATTTGCTAGGCTATAGTTAACGTTAAAGTTTGGAATTTGTTCCATTTTTTCCTACCTACTTTGGAAATCAATAGATTGTTGCAGGTAACCTACTTACTTTGAAACGCCTTGATAATGATTGTTGTTACGTGATGTTACTCTCTGATTGCAGTATGGTCCCATAGTCGACATCGATGTGAAAATCCCACCTAGACCCCCAGGCTATGCTTTTGTGGAGGTGCGTTGAGATTTTATGATTTAGGAAATTGTTTCTTTACATCCATGATTTCCTTTTGCTTTTCAAGGGGAAAAGTCCACCAACCATTAAATGTTACCTCATTTCATTTTAACAATTTCCTTCCTTCTTTGTTACTTTATTTGATATGTCACATTTTCTAAGTGTTACACGCCACTTATACAATTTTCTGAATTTTTATTTCAGTTTGAGGATCCTCGAGATGCCGAAGATGCAATCGAGGGGAGAGATGGCTACAAATTTGATGGGCATCGGTTACGGGTCTGTCCATTTATACTCTTGCTTGCTTATGCTATTGTCTTTAGTGATCAATAATTTCACTGAAAGGGTTTACCATTTTTAATCATCCTTTTATTGAACAAGTGTATGACATGTTTAGGTTGAGCTAGCTCATGGTGGGAGAAGACATTCATCACCTGTTGACCGATATAGCAGTTACAGTGGCAGTAGTGTTAGCCGGGGACCTTCCAAGCGCTCAGATTATCGGGGTATATGCTGCTCTAGCATCACTTGTTTGCTTTTACGGGTTTGTTGTTAGTTTTGATTATGCTTTTATGGGTTTGTTGTTAACTGTTGATTATCTTCTTTTCTTTCAGTTTTGGTTACTGGATTGCCACCTTCTGCTTCATGGCAAGATCTAAAGGTGTTCTTGGTTAAGTTTTGTAATGTCTGATTAAATAACAAGTTTGGGTATTTGAGTCTTCAAAGTTATTAACTGTTAAGTTAAATTGGCTTGGGTTATACATCTATCAGGATCATATGCGCCGAGCTGGGGATGTCTGTTTTTCTCAAGTATTTCGTGACCGGGATGGTAAGAATAAATGGCACGATGTCCATCTTACGATTGTATATGTATTAGTCTATTAGACAATAACTTTGTCGTAGTGTGATCTGCTGGTACTTGATGTGGTAAAACTAGTTTGTTGCCTTATGTTTGCTTTCTTTTTGAAAAAGATGTTTTCTTTGGTTTTTAGTTGAATGATGTATTTGGGTTGTTGACTTGAAATTATTTCGATGGTCTAAAATTGAGCATAAAATATTTTGATCAAGTGGACAAATGAGCAGAGATTATTGAATCTTCAAAAGATCGATTCTCCTTCATCATGTAAAGATTCTTAACTAATTGTCTTCTCATGACCTGAATGTGTCTTTGCATACTACATAGATTTACTGGGGATGTCATGTTAGAAACTAAGTGGGTCCTTACTGTTTCCTGTAAAATAAACTTACTGTTTTTCATTTATTTTTCACTTCAGGGATGACTGGCATTGTGGATTACACGAATTATGATGATATGAGATATGCGGTAGGAAAATAAGCTATTGCAAAATTATAATGCAACTCATTACTTGGTTGCAAAGTTTTTGAGGGCTTTATAATTGAGGTCATACCAGTCCTAATCTATTGCTTGTCTCTGCAGATTAGGAAACTTGATGACTCTGAATTTCGGAATGCCTTTTCTCGGGCTTACGTAAGGGTAAGTAATTGGGTGACTCTATGGCCAAGTTTTTCCTGTACTAGTATTTATTATTAGTTGACATGTGCATAGGTGAGGGAGTATGATTCAAGACGAAGCTATTCTAGGAGCCCTTCTCGTAGTCCTTATTTATCAAGGCGAAGTTACTCTAGAAGCTACTCGAGAAGTCCCAGCCGCAGCTGCAGTCCTAGCTATAGCTACAGGAGCAGAAGGTTAACTTTTTGGTATTTTGCAAGAACCATGAGACCATGTTTTAGTCGCAATCAATTTGACTAAAAGCTTGTTTTATGGCAGTTACTCTCCTAGGGTTAAGCATTCATATCGATATGCATCAGTATCCCCTGTTGGGTCTGTTTCATCACATTCCCATAGAGGAGCGTCTCTATCGAGGTATACGTTTTAGTTTCTACTGAATTACTTTGAAGTCGGGTGTTTGGTAAACTCCTTGGGAGCTTTGCTACTATTCATGTTTGGTGAAATGGCAAATATGAAAATTATGGTCTTAAAAAGAAAAGCTTTGTTGATGTATTCTTCTTATTGCTTTAGCTAGTTGATTCTGGGTTTTATTGTTCCTCGTGAGTCTGTTTGCTCGAGTCTTGTTTAGTTAGTGTTTTAGTTTAGTTTTTTTGAATAGTTGAGTTGGCTCTCCTTATCTAGAGGCTTCAAAAGAGTGAAAATGTGAATGTTACTTTATCTAGTAACCAACTGCAATTTGCTGTCTGATTATATTTGGATGAGTTAACTAGATGCGTGTCCTTCAGCTAAATGTAAATGCAGTGTGTTGAAATCAACTGTGTTTGGAGTATATGCTTTCTGTTTAGGTGAGGTCTTGGTGTCTGTTGGATGCGTGATATAAATATTGGTAATATTTTTGGACATCTCCATGAGTGGCTTCATTCAATTTGTGGCTGTGATGGTTGGCAGTTCAAGCATCCTTTTAGTTGATTTTGTTATTTCCTTTATGCAAGTGCGATCTTTGTTTTTAGTCTGTATTGTTTTTATCACTTCTATTTTCAAGTCTTCAATCCTCTGAAGTTTTAGGAAAATGCCTTTTTCACTATTTTCCCAGTAAAGTTTGGTAATCACATTGTTTTTAAAAACTTTACAAGGGATAGGTCCAAAATTTGAAATGTTTCTCTTTAACTTGTGTCTTGGATAATACATCCATTTGTGGTAGATCTTCCCTAGTCCTCTGTCTCCAGACAAGTCTAACTGTATAAGAAGTTAAGCAAAGAATTAGCAATTGGCTGGTTGTCATTCATTGTTTATAAGGTTGCATTGTTTGTTTTATAGATTGATCTTGAGCTGCGACTTGGGGACTGGATGTTAGGGACTTGATGGGATGCGTTCCTCATATGCCTTCACCTCTTTGGTTGTGGACGTATGCTGTTTCTGATGAGGACGACCCCTGGGGAGATAACTCCAAGTTACAGCATAAATATGTGGTGGATGTTAAATTTATGTGGTGTGATTTTGGTTGAAATTTGGCTGGATCTGTCTTTGTGAAGAGTAGATGTGGTCTTACTGACAGGAAGTGGGTCTCCTTTTGTTGGGAATAGATGGGGGAGCGTTATATCGCGTTTCTCTTGCATCTATGTTTCCTTTCTGGACATTATTCTAAGTTATTGGTGATCTACTGGGAAAACTGTTGCCACATAGTGTGTTTGATATTTGGTTAGTTTCATTGACATAGGCTAGTCCCTTCTGAAGTGGTGAGAATCTAGAAACGCATTTGACTGATGTCAGCTGGGAATTCTGTGCTTAGGCTTTTGGGTGAAAAATTTTACAATGGATATTTCTGCTTATTGAGTTTGCTTGCTTCTGAATATTTTTGCAGATCCTCGTCAAGGTCAAGATCCCCACTTTCATCTGTAAGTAAAATTATTCAATCAAACTGCAATTTCTTTTTTCTTTTGTCATTGTTGGTGCCCTACAGCCTTGTCGTAAACTGGTACATGGAAACCGAAGTAGGAGCGTATATTGTTCTGCATGACCTTTGGTCCGAACTGTTGTTGTCAATCATGTGATTAGTTATGTGGATGCATTTTCTAGGAAATTATGCTGTCGAATATGTGGCGGTTCTGATTTTAGGTGCTACTTTCTGGCAGGTGAGATCTGATCGAAGTCGTTCAATGGATTCTAGGGATCCATATTAGGTGGTCTCGGACCGGTTATGAAATGTTGGGGAAGAACCTTAGAAGGTTTATAAAGCTAGAGATATAGCTTAAAGAGTATCGTTTTTAAGAGTAACTCAAACCAAGTACTCCTTGATCTTTCTGGAGACAATGCTTGATTGAACCATGTTTCTTTTGTTCTGTAGTCTGCGTAGCCTGCAACCTTCCAGTGTATGATAATGGATGAATGGGAGGCTTTTATATCATTGAATATGTTCGTTACTACGTTGGAATATTGTCGGACATCAAAGCTATCTACGTAATGTGTGTGTTTTATGAACCAAGTTTTAAACTCGTCATTCCACTACTGATTGTAACTTGTGTTAGTTCGTGTATGCCTAGCTGCGTCTTACCCTGGGAGCTCATGGGCGCTAAGGTGAGGTCGAACTAAAAGTTCCCAAGTGGACCTTTTTGTATAATGTGTTTAATAAAGTCTGGTTACTCGATATAATTTTATAATCCTGTTATTTGCGTAATAGCGTGTGGGCGTGTGATTTGCGTTATTTGGAAAGAATGTAATACAAGCAAATCGAACTTTAAATCGCCCACGAGGTTAGCGCCCAATGAGCTAGCGGCTCTGGCTCGACAAGTAGCCTGGGGCTGCGATGACTTTTGAGATGAGGCACGAATATGGCTTCCTTTTCTTATCTTTGGATGAGGGTGTTATAAATTTATAATAGTATAAGATGAAATGTAACACAATTTTATAGTTTGAAAGGAGGTTTAATCATAAAATGTAATGAAATGAGATAGAAACGAAGAGTTATGTTATGTTATGTTCTATTCCATCCTAAGCAGTAAAAATGAGATTTTTAATTCAAAAGTTTATCTTCAATAATCTTTTATAGTGGTAATTATTTCTTACCTTATCTTAATAACAACTGATACAATATAATAATATTTTATATAATTACTAACAAATTGTATATAATTAATAATTAAATTTTTATTAATAAAAATAAAAATATAAAAAAATTATTCTTTAATTATTTGTCATAATGTTGTGACATGTTTTTGATAAGTCACAAATATATTTTTATATAAATAAAAATATAAATAAATTGTTTTAAAATATAAATAAAATAGAATAGAATAATATTTAATATAATAAAATTTATTAAATAATTAATAATAATTTTATATAATTAATAATAAATTGTATATGATTAAAAATAAAATAATAAAATTTTTATTAATAAAAATATGTAAAAATTATTTTTCAAGTCACAATCATGATTTTAATTGTTTTTCAATAAGTCACAAGTTTTTGCTATTTTAAAACCATAATATTCGAGTATTTGTGCATTTTCAGTTCTAAATTATACCGGTATATTATATAAGTGTATAATAATTTAGTTTCCTTTGATTTCTTTACTAATTTTGACCATTACACTTACATTCCATCATATTTTCACTCACCAAATATCAAATTGTAGACTTCTACGTCTTATTCTTCTAGAAATGAAATTAAAGCATTTTCTTGCAATTTTTCATCCTTGATTATGTTAAATTCAAAGCTTGATTCTCCTCTTAGCATTTTCTTTTTACCTTATAGATTGCTTGGGTGAGAATTTTGGAATTGAATTTTATGGATTTTTGGAAATTAAGAGGGGGAGTTGATTTAGGGCTAAATTGTGAGTTTAAATTGGCATTAGTTGAAACCTAGCTAATTTCGTATGGAAAATTTTTAATTTTAATTTTAATTTTATTCTTTACTTAGTTTTAAGTGTTTAAATGGACTTTTATGCATATGTGAGTACATGGTTATTATAATTGCTAGATGATTCTCTCCTTTCATGTTCATATCTACTATAGCATCCTTGTATAGGAGGTTTCTAGTATAGGTCTCGAGCCTATAACCCTCCCAATTTGTACTAGAGCTAGGAATACTATGGTTTAGGAGCGGGAAGGTTTCTTGAAGTGCCCAACCCTCCCTTTTTATTCCTTCTTAGTGTCATTCATAGTGTGAGCTTTATTACGTATCCTGAATTTACATAAAAGAATAAAAAACGAAGGTAATGTGGAATACTTAAATTTTGGTTCTATCTCTAATTTCGATGTCGATTTCGAGCTTCAAACATTTCCGAATCTTCTGAGACCTTTAGTGAAAAATGCTTTCCGATTCACGTGCTAAATCTTTCTACAGTTTTCTCAAAATACGAGCTTTCTTAACGGGTCAAAAAATTTTTATGCTCGTGAATGATATAAGCAACTGCAGGAGGCCTTAACCTTTATATAGATTTTATATCGGTCTTCCCTATTATAAAGTCGATATGGACCTAATCTATACTAATTGGGACCTATTTTTCACCTAAACTTTGACCTATTAATCTAGATCATTTATTGGGTCATTTTATTATCTTTATCTAGATCAAATGGCGTAACTTAACTGATAATTTATTTAAAAACTAAAAATATAATTAATATTGTCCAACCCTATAAAA
>JAOSBK010000007.1:6121492-6140282 GCA_027568895.1 Erythroxylum shatona | reverse complement strand
GTCCACGTCTAGGCTTGAAGGCGTCTAATCGCTGACCATTCCAAACAATAAAAAACAACGAGCTAGTGACACAGTCCATAATCAACTTGATAAAATGACGTGGGAAGCCAAAATCCAGTAGCACCTGAAGAAGAAAGCTCCAATCAACTCGGTCATAAGCTTTGACCAAGTCGATTTTAACAGGCAGCCCCCCTTCCTTCGCTGTTTAATCACATGAATGACCTCTTGAGCTATTAGGATGTTGTCTACAGCCTTATGCCCAGGGATAAATGCGGCATGAACAGGATTAATCAAGTCAGCAACAAAGGGACATATCCGATTAACAATCACCTTTGTGAGGATTTTGTAAATAACGTTGTACAAGCTGATCGGGCGGTACTGGGTAATTGAGATCGGATTATCCTCTTTGGGTAGAAGGACAAAGAGGGCATCAAAAATGCTGGGAGGCACCTCGCCACTAGTAAAGGGTTGCTGGACCATGTAGACAACCGACTCCCCCACATCTGGCCAGAAGGTTTGATAAAAGAGAGGCTAGATACCATCCGGTCCAGGGCTTTTATATGGTTTCATTGATTTGATTGCCAGTAATACCTTCACCGGATCAACTAGTTGGAGTGACCTGGCTCTCGCCTTGGTGGATAAAGCACCATGAGCACCCTAAGATGGAGTCTGAGTTCGACACACAGTGGTACAAAAAATCTCCTTGAAGAAAGAGAGAACCTCTTATTCAATAGCATCCCTTTCAAAAGTCCATACGCCAGAGCGAAGGCGCAAGCGTTCAATGCAATTTCTTTTACGTTGGAGGAGGGTAGTAGCATGGAAAAATTTCATGGCTTTATCTCCCGCTTGGATCCATTGCACGCGTGATTTTTGGAACCAGAGAAGTTCCTCTTGACGAAGCACATGACTATACTCCGCCGAGAGCTGTTCCTTAAGAGCCACCAAGAAAGTACAGTGGCGAGTGGTCAAATAAGTTTGAATTCCCTATAATCTAGCCAAGAGGTGTTGCTTCCGTCGGAGAATGTTACCAAAAACCGTGGTATTAAATTTAGTGGCAGCAGCAGTGACCACTTTGATGGCTGCGGGGACACAATGACGATGGGAGTCTCACACCTCACGGACAACCCGAGGGAAATCTTCATGCAAGAGCCATGCAGTCTGGAAATGAAAAGGCCGGGAAATTGGAGGTGGTATACGGGTACGAAGTTAGAGCAGTAGAGGGTTGTGGTCTGAGACCGTGCGTGGTAAGTGAGACACAGAGGCCTCGGGGAAGCGAGTCTGCCATGCTATGTTACAAAGGGCTTGATCCAAGCGGACATGGGTAGTGAATTGGCCCTGATTTTTCTTCTGTTAGGCTCCTCTACTTACCACTAATGTTTATCTTCTACTCTTTCCTCCTTTGGGTTGTCGTTTTGTTCTCCCTGCCTTATCCGTGCACTGTGTTTTTGATTTCCCAGTAGCTGGCTTATGCACTGCCTTATTGCTTTTAATTCTGCCGCATGTTTTTGCTACTTTTCTCTAAAATAGCTCCATATTTCCTAACCTCAAAAATAATGTAAAAATACCATAATCAGGACAATATTTATCTAATATGCTCCAAAAAATCCTAAATTGATTTATAAATTAATAACCTATCACCAATCGATTGGTTGTAGTTTAGTGACAAAATAATTAATAAAGACATTTTTTTATCTTTATGTATTAATTACATTTTATGTTTTAATACTAAAGATTAAATCCCTAGAATAATTAATGTATAATTGAAATTATGATGAGATCATAATTGTGAGATTTAATTTACATTTACGTATTATTCTTAAATGTTCCTAATAGTAATTTCATTAAGACGAGATATTATTGAAATAGTAAAACTAACACATATTATGTTTATTTCTTATGAAGAAAGTAATTGATATCATAAATTAAAGTATAGAGATACTTAAAATAATGTGTGGGTAATTATTAGATAATAAGTCACTGAAATAACCTGACAATGGAAATCCCAAATGGAATATTATTTATGTATCTTTGGATTTTCTCATAATGATGGTTCTATAATTGATCCTTAGACTTGAGATTACCAAGACATCTAATGTGAGAATTACTGTTTTTTGATACTATTTATAAATTGTTCTAGGATAATTCAGTTGGAAGTGTATGGATGTAATATGAACCATATAGAGAAAGTTAAGTAAGACAATAAAGGATTCGTCAGTATAAAATAATTATAGAGAATTTTCCATTATTCTTGATTAGTAGTAATTTATGGAATTCTCTAGCTAGAGTGAATTGAAATTTAAAAAGGTGTTTTCAAATATCAATTCTAAATCAATTACTAATTAGTAAGAACAAACATGATTAGACCAAAAGAGTAGATATTATATCTACACTCTGTCCAATTATAATACTAGATGGCGAAAGGATTAAATTATACATCATAACCATGAATGGACATGTTAAGTCAAACCACTCTGACATTTCTAATATTTGGGTGGTCATAACATGCTGCTAAATGTCAATCTTAACCTATGATTATAAATTATTTAATTAGAGAATTAAAGATATTGGATGACAAAAGGATTAAATTATATATCATAAGCATGCATAGACAGGTTAAGTTAAATCACTTTGACATTCCTGATATTTAGGTGGTCATGACATGTTGCTAGACTCCAATCTTGACCTATGATTATAAATTATAATTATAATTCACAATTAGAATTAGATAAATTAAAATGAGTTTTAATTTATCTAATTCTAATTGTGAATTAGAAATATAATTTATAATGAGTTTTAATTTATTTAATTCTAATTGTGAATTAGAATTATAATTTATAATCATTAGCAATATATTAGGAACCTAATGGGTCACACATTAAAGAGTAACTTATGAAAGAAAAATCAATTTAATTAAGTTGAACATAATTATAAAGTTTGAGAAACTTCAGGGATCAAATGTAAGGTATTTAATTTTATTAAAATTAAGTTAATTATAATTAGAGTATGACTTTAATTAT
Source organism: Erythroxylum shatona (assembly GCA_027568895.1). Classification (NCBI taxonomy): domain Eukaryota; kingdom Viridiplantae; phylum Streptophyta; class Magnoliopsida; order Malpighiales; family Erythroxylaceae; genus Erythroxylum; species Erythroxylum shatona. The sequence continues at coordinate 6,137,265 of JAOSBK010000007.1, read as the reverse complement.
AATTAAGGAATTTAATTTTAATAAAATTACAAAACCACCCTAATGATTTTTCTATTAATAAGAAGAAAAGAAAAAGGAGTTAGCACTCTTATGTTCTTCCTCTAGAAGGTGTTAAAAAGCTGCTTAATGGATACCATCAGAAGCTGAACAATTAAACAGCTCGTGGTTGACAATAGGATCATAATATGGCTCCCTTTGATTAGGTATAAGTTTAACATTGGGAGTTCCTTTCTTACTTTGACTTGTTAAAAGACAAACTCTGGTGTTTTAGATTTACAAAATTTAAAAAATAATTTCAATGGAAACATGAATAAGGTATGATTTCTTATGATTCATATTCGTGTTTTATTCAAGTTTATTCAATTATCAGGATTCGATTTGAAATTGTTAAAATATGTTTTCCGCTATACCCATGATTCAATCACAGTTAGTTTCCAACAGTGATATTAAAGCCAGGTTTAATTGTTTAACTTGAATTGAGGCTTGATTATTATTGATTTTGATTTAAAAAATTAAGGTTTTTCGATTTTATTAAAATACTAACTTGCTCAATTGTTTTGTATGATTCTGAAAATTTATTTCTTTTTTTTCGTCTGATTCCATGTTTTACTTGTTCTGGAATTTTGTTTTACATTTGCCTATTTGATTGTTGCATCCAGAAATTGTTTCCTATGTGTGTATGTTGGTTCTGGACGATTAAACAAAATGGTTTTTGCTTTTGGATAATCGGTTTTGCCTTCTGTGTGGTTTCAAAAATTTTGTTTTGCATTTACTAATTAAGATCTATAGAAACATGAATAAGAGAAAAAGGTCATGAATTTATTTTTGGTTGCGAGTGCCTTTGGTTAGTTTTGAGATTACATCTTTTGAATGTACATGTGATTTTAAAAACTTGTTTATGTCACCTTATTATCTGAATCTAGAAATTATTTATGTGTTGTGTTGAAATCCCTTACGATTTACTGCCTTGCAATTATGGGAATCAGATGTTGAAATCCCATGTGTTGAAATTGGTGAAACCAAGTATCGCTTGTGATGCCAATGAATCGCTGGCGACGCCAACAATTGGCAACGCTAGGGCAATTGACGCCCATAGATGGGTTCACCTTGCGAGGCCTCAAATTATATCCTAGTTAAAATGTTACATGCTCATGAAAGTACATATGTTATAGGTGTTAAAATTGTGCTATGATTTGAATGTGAATTTCATATGTCTAGAATTTCGGTCTAATGGATTATATTTAGTGATTTGGAATTAATTGATACCATTAGTGAATTAAGGTATTAAAATGTACATTTGGACTCGGAAAATTATCAAGTGGCAAGTCAAGTTGGTACATGGAAAATTAGAATGACTAAACCTATGAGTTAGTGACATTTGACATAGCTAATGCATTGACGTTTGACAACATTGGTTGAGTGACAAGTAGCCTAATTGAATTGTGACATTTGGCTGCCATATTTGAAGATATGTAGGTTGCTTTAATGAAGGACAAGTATCACACTTTCATGTGTGACATGTGGCCATTGCAGATCAAGACACCTTGCATTCAAAGAATTAGGCAAGTAATGAATCATCTTCACCATTGAAGTTTCTGCAGCCATCTCTCTACACTTTACTCATCTCTACCAAAACCTCTTAATCCCTCTCAAATTCTAGAATTTTCCTTGATTTTGGATCATCTTCACTTGGAATCATTATAAGTTACTGAATCAAGAAGTAGGTTCTGCTATTTTATGTGCTTAATGAATGATATTTGAATTGGTTTGGACATCAATTTGATGAGGTATTAAAGCATGAATAAGGTATAATTTAAGTGAAATTGATGGACTTTAGTGAAGGTGTGTCAAATGAAAGTGAAGAAGTTAAGTTTTGGAAACAAACTGATGGTTGTGGGTGAGTGAACCTTCGATTCACTCATCCCACGATTGTGGGATTTATAAGGCACATTCTCATGATCATAGGAAATAGTTAGGAAGGTGAAAAACTTGGTTTTGTGCAATTGTTGAACTATGTAAGATTATGTCATTTTATTTAATACATTGGGATTTAATTAGACTTGTTTAAGGTGTGAAATGAACTTAAATTAAGGATAGATTAATTGAGTAAAAGTTAATTTAGTTATAGATAGTTAATTGAGGTAATTACTTAAGAAATGTGTGGTTATAATGTGTCTAATGTTGAAATGTATGGTGTGTTTAAGGTTGAATGTGTCCTTATGAACACAAATGTGTTTTAAAGGATTTATGTGATGTGAATTGAATATGATTGTTTAGGAATTGAGAATTTGTATAATTATTTGTCATGTGTAAATACATAACGTATTTATTAGTACAATATTGCAAATGTTTATGTTTATAAGGCATATTAAGTTTGATCAAATATGGATGAATATATTAAATTTGAGCAAAATGGAATAAATTCATATGTTATGCAATACATCACTTATATGTGATTCTCAAATCTAAAATTTTTTGTTTTAAAACTGCCAAGTCCTAGTTGTGGGTAAATAGGCATGCCTAGAAGGGTCTGCAGCTGCTTCTGTAACTAGACACTAAGGCGTCTTCTATAACTAGACACTAAGCTTTCTTTTATGACTAGACACTTCGATGTCTTATGTGCTATACATTCTGATTTCTTCTTATTTTAGACACTACTATGTCTTCTGTTTCAGAGACTTAAGTCTCTTTTGTTTCAGATACCAAACATGAGTATCTTCTGTTCTGGTCCCGTTACCTACTTCTATACAAAAGGATTAGCAGGCTAACTATTTTGTATTCTGTTATATACTTTGATATAATCAAGCTTTATTCTTAAATAATTACATTCTGTTTTGATATAATTAGATACTATTTTCATGCAGTTATGTAACATCTCGTTTTCTAGTGCTAAGGGTTAGAACCTTAGAATACTGCACATGAGAGATGTCAATGAGAAAAATTAGGAAATGCACTTTATGCTCATGCATAATATAGTATACATACACATGAATTTGATTGTTGCACACATTTCAATGATTGTACATGCACTCATTTGACATTCTCTAAGTATAAATGATTGTTTTAATGTGATTATAATGCGGGTTATGGATTATGTGTCTTAAAAAAATTAAGTTGGTGTGTATAAGTAGTGATTTATAATTTTTGGTGAAATTTGAAATTTTTGGAATTAAGGGTATCTTTGGAATAGGAAAAATGCCAAGTGGCAAGACAATTAATAAATGTTAGCAAAATTAAATGTCAAATGGCAGTAGAAATTATTGATAAATGACATTAAGATTTAATGACAAGTGTCATAGAAAATTGGAAGATATTTGGATTAGAAATTGACAACAAATGGACTGGTTGAGAAAGAAGACCAATTAGAAATCGTAAGGTGGTGACATACGGCAAGTGACAAGTGTCACTTGCTATGTCACACACCCATCTACGATATTTCCTTCATTTGAAAGACTATCCTTTATCTTCCATTTTCGTTTAATGTTTTCTTCTTCTCTCTTCATTTTCGATCTTCATCTTCTACACTTATTCTTCTTCATTTCCACGATACCTTCAAGTCTCACCATTGTGAACTTTGCCATCATTTTCACACGTTTCTTTAAGATCTTGTATCTTCTTCTTAAAGAAGAATCTAACCTACCCCACCTTTATGATGATGATGGTATAGTTCAAGGAAAACTAGGGTTAAGTGATATTTTGAAGAAGCTTGAAGTTTTATCAAGTAAGTTATGCATTAATCTTCATGGGTTGTACGAATATAAACATATTGATGATAGTTTAAAGGTGAAATGATCATGATAGTGGAGTAGAATGTGTGCAGAAATTTGATGAACATTTGTATACGTTGATGTTTTGTTTTTGGTGTTTATGATCAACCATAGTTTATTATTCATTTATGAATGATATTGAGTTGAAATTTAGGTGAGAATGAAGAGGAAATGATGTATAGATGATAAACTATGCATATGATGGTTTGAATGTAACATGTAGGGGCTAAAAATTTGGAAAAAGTGAAAGAAGAATTTATGGAGTATGTTAGCTGTAACGTTTCTACTGGACATACATCTGTATTTTAGCCATATCTTGATCTGTAGACATTCAAATGGGATGATGTTAAGTTTAAATTAAACTAAAGACATATGGCTATATTTTTCATGAAGAAATCAAATTTTAATTTTGTTTATAAGAGTTTCAAATTTTGGCATGAATTTGAGTATAATGTGTTGTCGCGGTTTGAGAACATCTTGTAGTATTTTGAGTATAACTTGCAAAATACTGAACCAAATTGTGTGAACATGGTTTAATTAGAAACTTAAGACCTATGGGAATATCTTTTTAGAGAATGTATTGCCTAAATACCTTATTTTCTTTTTCAAAATAGCCATGAAAAATTGACTTGAAAATCTGTTTGAAAGAAAAGCTAGAATGATGTTTGAATAACACGATCATGGCATAGAGGAACATCAAGGAGTTGCACGATCATGCTTGATAGAGAGGGATTGTCAAATGATTGCACGATTGTGATAGAGGAGGTGCACTACTATTTGACAACTTTCGACACCCTTCACTCTTTTGACCATAACTCCTTCTCTGTACCTCTGATTGACTTGAAATTTGAACCAAAATCTCCTCACACATTGTCCTTCCTCTCTACTAAATTTCATTGTCATCTGAATTCACTAGGGAAAGAATTGATAAATGGTTGATTGATGAACTTAGAAAGATCAAGTTTAGCAAGATATGATATATGAATATATCTCAATTCCGAAGTTATAAGTTGTTAATGATATAAAAGTGTTCTTAGAAATACGAATATGATTGTAAGGAGATGAGTAATGTGTATCAAGAAAAGGTGAATGAGAATTGAATATTATGAGAGCATGTAATGCTAGAAAAAAATGACGAGTAATTGAATTATGATATTAGAATAACCAAGTGTTTTTGAGGTGTAAACCTAAGAATAAACTAAACACATATAAATGATAAGGTTTGAATGATCAAAAGACGTGATTAAGGAAACATACCTAGAATATTCAATTTAAGCATGCATTATACATTACACATATGCATATGTGTATAATTGAATGTTTATATGATTGTGTAATTAATAATGTGTGTACAACATGTGTATTGCATAATGTTGATATACATGATAGAATGTCCACATCCAGACGTTTTTGAATCAAGGAAGCAAATGCTAATCTGGAGCATATTGTGAGTCGACCTAAATAGTCTCATTTTCATTGCCTGTTCTGTTTTAAATTTCTGTATTGAATTACTACTGATATGATTGATGTGAATGTGAATGTGTTAATTCCAGACATTAATAGTTTGAGGCGTTTGATGCATGAGAATCACATTAGAAGTGCTCCTTGTATATGAATCTCATAAAAATAATTGTACTCAACAGTATTGTTAAATGCCAAACTTAGGTTCGATGACATGTGAAAGTGAATGTGTAAAGTGAAATAAAGTGACTGATTGATCTTATGTAATTTGATATGTTTCATTACATGAATATATGATAACATAAAGACAGTTGTGACTATAATGGCTAGCCTGAAAAAGCTTCAAACTCGAAACATACACAAGAGCCACAGGCTTAGTTGTTAATGTTCACGGTATCCGTAAGAGATATGGGATAGTATCTGAAATAAGCCCAATATCCACAAGGAATGTGGGCCAGTAAAAAGGCACTCGATCATAACAACACAATAATCAAAAGTGAGTCTCATGAGCATTGCATATAAAATTGATATGTATGTTTTAAGTGATCAAAATGAACTGTTTGACTGCTCTGAATGTGAAATGTGAAATATGTGATCAAAGGGATACGTGATGCTATATAATTATTAGTGAAATGATGTGAATTACGTGATTACATAAACTGTATGTGTTATGTGATATGACTGAGCTATCGAGGATGGTCCACTCACTAAGTTCGTAAAACTCACCCCAAATTTGCAACATTATTTTTCAGGCTTAGAGAAAATCTCTAGTTAGACAAATTGGAGTCTAGCCACTACATTATAGTAAGAGATAAAGGTCGGGATTGATTCATGTCTACACATGTATTTCATTATTTTGTATCAAAATATGTATTCACAAGTATTGTACAATGTGTATGTGAATGATTTTGAAATGTAATGACATTATGACTAAAAGTGTTTTATATCTATAATGGGCCCAAGTGACTACTGAAATTCTGATGATATGGATAATGGTTGTAACACTTGTGATTGAAAAATGTTTATAAAAAATGGCCCAATTTGGTTATTGGTTTTGCGAAATATGCGTGTGATTCGTGAAAAGTTTTTAATGGTTATGATTGACTAACTATTTTAGCATGCCACTCTTGTAGAGTATGTTCTCGAATACCGATGGTTTGTTCGGGAATATGCCTTACAAGAGTGGAGTGCTACAAGTCAAATTCTATTTTGGTACTTTAAAGTTATGTTATGATATTATGATATTCTTTTCTTACACTTGTAAGTTTTGCTCTAAAGCCAATATATCTTGTTTCAATATATTATAGTCTATTCTGAGATACATATTGTTTGGATTACACTTTAATATGAACAATTAAAGATTGCTTGAGATGTGATCTGATTCTATATATGTGAATGCTAGACGACCGTTAGAAACAGTCGCCAATTTATATTTTTTTTTACTTGTTTCCCCACGAAGTTTTATGCTTAGCATAGTGGTTTTGCTTCCGTGTAGGTTTTGATAAGAAGGTTTAAAGACTGGGACAAAGACAACTGTAGTGACCAAGGAGATTGTGTTTTGTTTTGGAAATGTTCAATTTGTTTTTTAGTTATATTTAATGTAATGAGACATATTGGAATTTGTATTTTGTTTGATGGTTTGTAATAACCTTAATACAGGTTGGATTTGGATTTAAGGATTGTATGTGATAAGTACCATATGTATCTTATGTTCTAAATATGACCTAACCTATGAAATGAAATGTAAGTTACTTGAGTTTCTGGAAATGTTTAGCATGTTTTAGTTTTTTTTTTTTATGTGGCATCTGCATATCCTCCCAGGGGTATATGATTGTAACATTCTCTGGATCACTTTTCTTCATCAGGAAACAGTCCACCGTATTATGGTCCATTTATCTACAGAGTTCACACTTGAGTTACACAGCTTTTACCGAAGCTGAGGACGAAGCCTTCATGTTATGGAACTATTGAGTCAAGTTACCAATTTTCTCTTGCATTTCTGTCAATTGATTAACAGTTACAATTCCTTTTTATTCTCGGAAGGTAGTGGTTTGCCTACTCTGCTTATTCATCCATAGGCAGCGATTACTCGCCATCTCCATTATCATCTCTTTCGCTTCATCAACCATCAACCATCTATCATCTCTTTCGCTTCAACCATACTTTTGAAGCTGCATCAATTGTGCCTCTCGTATATGGGGTTACTCAGTTATAGAATGTTTGTAACAAGAATTCTTTGGGTAAGTTATGGTGTGGGCATTTCCGTTGCATATCCTTGTATCATTCCCACACTTCGTGGATCGATTCCCCGTCACTTTGCTGGAAGTTGGTAATCTCTTAGATGATCATAGTGGCCTTAGTCAAGGGGAAATACTTGTCTAAAAAGGCATGAACTAGCTCACATCGTGACATTGGCTAGGTTAAGGAAATGATACCAAGCCTTTGCTCTATTTCTAAGGGTAAAAGGGAAAGCCTAATTCTGACCGCATCTTCTAACATCTGATGGTACCAAAAGCTATCATTGATTTTAAAGAAGTTCACTATATGTGTGTTAGGATCCTCGTTCGTTAGTCCATAAAATTGCACGTTCTATTGAAGCATATTTAGGAGGGCTAGTTGATTTCAAATGATGCTGCTTGTACGGGTGGCCTAACTACTCTTTGGTTAGCTACATTGAACCCTGGTCTTATTAAGTCCATAAGGGTCCGTTGTTGAAGTCCTTGGCTCACTCTGTGGTCCAAATCTCGTTGAAATTCTTCGATCATTGTTGCTTTCGCAATTTCTTCTTCTTCTTCATACCGAGCTTTCCTAAAGGATTGTTATAATTGAGTTATGTCTATATTTAAGGTCTCAGCTGCTTGACTCAATCTTCTCGTGATTCTTGTGTTCATATAAGAGCACGATTTCAAAAATGGAAAAAGGAATGAAAACGAAAACTAAAAACTAGCTAAACACGTTAAAATATAAAACTAAACTAATCGCCTCTCTAGTAACGATGCCAAAAACTTCATTGTGGTTTTTCGATGTGTGTAAGTTTTAAATAATTAACCTCGATAATTTGCAAGCGCACAAGTTGTTTGTGTTGTACCTAAGATGTCGATCCCACGAGGAGGGATAATCTAGTCCTATAATCTAAGGCCAACACAATTCGCAGAAATTCAAAACATAGCAAAACTAAAACTAGAATTCAATTCAATCACGTAATTCAATCCAAGAATCAATTTCGAAAATATTAATAATTTAACTATTGCAACACACTAATCAATTAACCTAAGAAAACTATCAATTGAGAGAAAGGGAAATTTACCCTATCTTTAATGCTAACCTAATTGATTACGACTTACTATATTATTGGTTCTAGACGATCCTATGGTTGATTACTCTCTCTTGAGTTATAATCATTAACCCTAAATTATAAATCCTAATCAGATTATAAAAAATTGCAATTTCTCAATTAACATCCTATCCAAATAATTAGATCTAGCATTGTCCAATAAACTATTAGGAACCCTGTGCGAGATCTCTCTTAACACAATTATCTATTTGATTAATTTCTCGTTTTTATTAAATCACCTAACTCTCATTAGCCTAATTTAATATTTTTTTCATTCGCTTCATCCTCTCTGTTTATTACTGAATTATACAATCACAAAAATCAATCACAATAAATCAAATTTCATTAATCAAAGATTAAAAAAAAACCCGAAGGTGAGTTTGGAACACCTCAACATTCACAAATCCTATCATTAAAATGCTATTCCCAATTCTATATAATAATAAAAATGGAAAATAACAAGAAACACGATCTTGGATGGAGACAAGAGGCAGCGATGTCAGAAATTCCTGATCTAAGAAGTACCTCAATGTTGGCTTCTTCTCCACTTCTCTCTTTCTTCTTCTCTTTCTTAATCTCTTAACAATACTCTTTAGAGTTTCTCTCCAAAAGTAGTTGATGCAAAAGCTCCTTCATCTTTTTTGTCTTATTCTTTATATACCTTTTGTGTTCTAGACAGTTTTAGGGTTTTTCTAGGGTTCGAAAGGTCCAAAAACTCTCTCAAAACTTGACATTTTTTAGTGTTTGCATGTCTGTCGAATGTAGGCCACATCCAAGCATTATGTCATGATTGTGGCAAGCAGGCCACGATTGTGGGCCATAACATGAGCTTTTGTGACGATTGTGGCATATAGTTCACGATCGTGAGCTAACTCTAGTGTTTATATCACGATCGTGGCCTATTGTGCCACAATCATCTGAGTATCTCCGAAACTTCTTCGTTTTTTTATGTTGACCTTGAAACACTAACAAACACATCAACTTACCTCAAAAACATAATAATTAAGCTCAAAGACTTGTACTAACCTACAAAAACACTTAAACACAAATAATTAACTAACTAGCACAATTCTAACCTAAACATATACCAAACAATTAAATTAACAATTAAATCCATATCAAACTAAGTCCTAAAATATGATGCAATTCACACTTATCAGTGATAATTTGTTTATGTCCAAGTCATAGGAGTAAGGTACAGGAAACATCTGCAGAGACCAAGGCCAACAACTAGGAGTAAAAGTACCTTTAGAATGTGTTTTGGTTTAAGATGATTGTACATGTAAAAAAATAAAGGAAATTGTTTGTTTTCTTTTTGGATTATCATGTAAATATAAAGATGTAATACTGCTATTAAATGATAAGAAATTTTGTAATATGTACATGTATAGTAATTAATAGAAAACTTTGCGATGATAGTCCTTATAAATGAATAGAAATGTATGTCATGACTGTTTGTATAAGAATTTGGTAGCCATATACATGGGTGGTTGCAGATTTCGTATAGGGAGTGTTACAATTGTTTTCGAGAATATTAATATATTATAACTTCATGACAATGACAGAATTTATCATGTTCCACCTTAGGTGTTGCATTCATAAGAAAATTAATAAAAATGAGGAATTTTGTTTTATTTTAAGTTTTAACTTTCCAGTTGTTATAAACTAGTATATTATAAAGGGAAATTAATCCACCATAAAGAGAAGAGATTATAATTGAAATAAACAGTAAAATTCTAAAATAAGATGACGATGTAAATTTTAATTTTTTATGATATTAAAAATATTAGTATTTTTTGATCAAAATTCAAAACATAACATTGGTATATTTTCTATTTCAACGAAATATTTTATTTTTACTTCTTATTTATTATATACCGGTTTTATAGTAGTTTAATACTGGTTAAACTTTAAACCTTAAACCTTTACTTTGATCGATTCGATGTCTGATCTAATTTTTAAAACACTGATTTTATCTAAATTATTTAATGAAATTGTCGAGTGGGTTTGACCAAATAATATTATGCATCTCGTTACAAATAATGCAACTAATTACGTATCAGCGAGATAATTGTTACAATTGAAGTATGAACATATTTATTAGTCTCTATACATTGCTTGTTGAATAAATCTCATTTAAAAAGATATTAGTGGTATGAATCATATTTCTAGTTTTGCTTTATGTGCATCTAATATCACAATTTTTGTATATAATCATATTATGTTTTTTCTTGGTTAAGAAAGCAAAAAGATTGGGTCGAGATTGTGTTGTTCAAAATTTAGTGACTAGTAAATATTTTTCACATCATAAGTTATCAAAGAGTGTGAAAGGAAAAGAAATTTTTTCTATTATTCTAGATAATAAATTTTGGGATACCTGCTTGATCATTATGAAGATTATGACTCCATTTATAAGGTTATTAAGGTTTGTTGATTTATATTAGAACCTATCTTTGGGGTACATATATGATGGTATGTATAGAGCTTGCAAAACAAATTTGAATCTTTTTAATGGGAAGGGGAAATTGTATAAGCCTTATACTGGTAATGAGATAAGCATCTTACTCAAAGGATCTATTTAGCAGCTTATTTTCTTAATCTTTATTGCTTATATAGTGGAGATGCATCTACAAATGATATTATGGGTGGTCTCTTTGATGTGATTGAATACAAAAGTATTTTCTCTATTAAAGAGTAATTAAAAACGATAAATGAAATTAAAATTTATTGTAAAGGTCTAAGGAGTTTTGCTGGATCATCAACAAAGAGCGAAGTTATGATAAAAAAAATGTAGCTTGATAAGTTTTTCATACTTTTAGTCCATCTTTTACTTATTAATCATATATATTTTATTTCTTATAATTATTAATTTAAATACAGACGAGTAGTGAAGAATATTTGGTGAAAATGCTCCAATATAGAAAAAATTGGTTATTAGACTACTCAATCAAGCAACCTTTGCATAAGGTTGTGAGCATAATTAGAGCGTTTTTGAACTTATTCATACGAAAACAAAAAACAAAATTGTTTGGAACATCAAACATTCAATAACTTTGTTTACATTACTTATAATATGAGAATTATAAAGTCCGAAAAGACCAAAAGCCTGAAAAAAGTTCAAATGGCAAATACAATGCAACAATAAGTTTTATGTATCTTGGACTGCTAATTAGGATTTTTCAAGGGCATGAACTTCTTCAGGCCAAAGTTGACTACTCATGATCTTTGAATTAGACACCTTAAATCTTACTTATACTGAAATTTAGTGCCCTCGGCAATTAGATACCACAGGTTTTGTTTTTATATTAAAAAAAATCAATCATTGCGGCGATCATTAATAGAACTGCTATGCATCACTGGTAACGAACATACGAGACTATGCACCAAAACTTAGCAGGTCGGAAATCCCCTAGAACTAGTCACCCAAAGAGGCTGATTATATTGAAGGATAGGTCGTATGGTTGGATAAAGGGAAGTACCAGGCAAGAGCACCAAGAAAACGACTCTTGACATACAAGACTCACATTGTTACGCTCCAATCATTCTTAAAACTACAATTATTCAAATTGTTCCCCAATTATATCATCAATTATCAAAATCTTCATTAGTGCCAAAAATGATGATCGTCAGTCACATAATATTCTATATAAACACAACTATCCGAACTGTCACACATAATTAAAGGATAACACAATAAGTCGATGCAAGTAATTAACAACATCACCTTGCATAAAACTACTTTCCAATTCCAAGTTCTTTTTGTATATCTCTTGTCAGGCTGAATTGTAACGTGTTATGCCACGGGAACAGGGTGCGAGTAACCGGCAGTTTCCTTCGAAGGTCCTGAACCATACAATTACCATTTAGATATGTTTGTACGAGAGCTTTTTGAACAAAGTCAAATGCCAACCGAAGGCTAGGAATAAGTACCTTGAAAGTGGAATCAGGCAATTTTGAATAGGATGCCTGGCAAGTGTAATTGTCAGAAAAACCAATCTTTGGATTTAAACGTTGAACAATAGAGAAAAAAGAAATCAGACCTCAAGAGAAGCCAGGTACTCCGCCTCATGGTGACGAATGATGTTGACTATGGTAACTGCAGTTTCATCAGGAGCCTGGAACCAAAAGGAAAAGATCATTCTTTCTTTCCCCATAAAGGAACTTAACCACGTAGAATTAGAAGATAGCAGATAAATCATACACAAATTGAAACAAGTCAAATACACTCAATCTACTTCTCACATTAAATTGGAAGGATTCTTTAAGTTGCTTTATCCAATTCATGGACAGAATTCAAAGTTGGCAGTCAAAGCAATTATTCACATGTCAACAGCTTAGAATAGATGACGTCTAGAATATGTAACAGAATACACCAGTAGAAAGTACACACCAACATCTGATAACATGATAAACATGGGCAGTCAGCCAGAATAAATAGTTACACTGCATGAACTTAGTCATGCAGATAGAGAAATTTCAACATAGCCAACTCCAACAGCTTGTATTGTTATAATATCTACAGGGTTCCAACCTAATTAACTTGAATATCTACAGTGTTACAACCTAATTAACTTGAACTAATTGCGTTAACCCTGGCCTAACTACATCAAGGAACCAAAACAGAACTTTTTGTGTATAATATCCGAAGGAAATCAAGCTAAAAGATAGATTAAAAATGCAGTAACCTGAAACAATGTAGAATCTTTACAATCATGATTTGCATCCAACTGAACATTTCCCTCCTCAAAGTAATGAGCTACGACCTGCAAGAACACGAGGAAAGGAACAAAGAACTGAATGGCTCTCGTTTCTATTCCTGTCCCTAGCAGATTAATGAATTTAAATATTTCTTTATGCTTTCAAAAGAATACCTGTAGTTTGCCTCTTATTTCCAGTATCTGTGTATCATCCTTAAAATCAATGTTCCATATTGAACGCCAACTGCCGTTGCTGTGTCACATTCAAAAGGCAGAGCACTGAGGCAATACGTAAAGACATGAAAACAAAGATTAAAAGGTAATTTACTGGAAATTAATCTAATTCAAACCAGAAATTCTGTGGGCTATTTCGAACAGCAGAAATCACCACAACAAGCTCGAAATCAGATCCTGGCCCCTCCACATCTTGCCCACTAACACAGTAGACTGAACAAACACCTTTCGCATAAGCTTCATCAACATATTTGAGTAATTCTGAATCTAAAGCCCAACTGCACGGGGGATTTTAAACTTGGGATCATAATCAGGCTTTGAAATTTATTTCCTATTCATCAACAAAAATTGCTTAGAATCAAGTAACTTAAGCTACGCTACATTTCAATTACAATTGTAGCAAATGGAAGACAAAAAATTTTCAAAGTTACAAAACCAAATGTGAAAGAAGAAATTAAAAATTGAGGGATTTGGCAATTGTTAAAATAGAAACCATAGAAGTGTTAAAGATCAACATCAATGCCTAGCCTCATTGTGACATGAAACAAAGAACTTCTTTTTGATAGTAAGGAAAAGGATTATCAGGCAGAAAAAAACATACCGGTATTCCTCAATAAATGGCGATGCAAGTTCCTCATCAGCTGCAGGTCTCACCTTTGTACAAACCTGAATCAATTTAGCACGTCGTGATATAAAAGATGATGATAAAAATGTATTAACACATAGAACAAATCCAAAGTATGAATCCCACTGAGAGTATTTGAAGAGTAGCAGGGAATCACACCAAACGAAGTAACAAAAAAAAGAAGAAGAGATAATTGACTCATTATAGCAGCCTGGATGGCAAACAGAGATGCATAAATGTAACAGTAATGTAAAAATTGAAAATACAGTGGCTATTCATGTACTTGTTTGACGTGGTCGACGGTGGCAACTTGTGCGGTCCTGGGATCGAGAAACTTGTTCTCATCAAGTTGATTGTAAGCCGTTAAAAGCACCTGCAAGCATAAATTGAAAGAAGATGGGAATGACATCATCTGCGATAGATTAATAAGATTCTAGAGCACTAAACCCTATAATTTATCAATTGTTTTATCAAAATAAAAGGGATCAGAGAGAGACGCACATCAGCAGTTCTATCGGGAAATTGGAGGCAAATCAAATGAGATTTATTGTAGAGCGGGAATGCTTCTAAAGCCGCCTCCTCATACGCTCTTTCGTCATTTAAAATCGATTTCAAATCTGCAAGAAGAATCCATTTCACCAGAATTCTCCATCAAACACCATAATATGAAGAACAAATAAGTGCCGTACCTTTAGCGACGTATTGGATTTCACCAGCGGGGGAGTTGAGAAGGAACCATTTGGCGATCTCTTTCTTTTGCTTCTGGCTAAGCTCGCGTTCGTCGTCCGCCATTTGGGAGGTTGAAGATAGTTACACAGAGGGAAAAAGAGGGAACAGATTCATGTGGTGTTGTTCCGTGATCTGTAAAAGAGAGATCATAAATGATTTCAACTGGTGGGAGAGGACTTGAAGCCAAGCCCCATCACACTATCTATGTAGAAGTAGAACACCACACATGCCATTTCATTCAACTTATGAAGTCGGAGTTTATAAGCTACACCTACAAGTTGAGACGACTAAAGAGATAAAGTCCCAAATATACGTGTTGTAGAAATGGTTATTTAGCAGTTGAATGTAATTCCAGAGCTCCTCGGAGAAAACGCACTTTAAGAAGACGAGATCTCTAGTTTCATCTTTATTGTTACAAAGTTGCAATCTATTGAATAAGGATTGGAGCATTTAATCATGTTGAAGTACGAAATGTTTGTTGTTGGTGGCAAGCCGCACTATAACCCTGCGATTGGTTAGTGTCCTCAGGGGTGAGGTTAGTGTCCTCAGGGGTGAGGTCAGTAGATAAGGATGCAAAAGTTCTGTCATTCGTCCTGTTTACTTGTTGTCTTCATCTATTTTTGTTCCATCTTCAGAAGACAAGGACAGAAATTTTTGTTCCTTCCAAAACTGAGGTACAGAAATTCTCGTCTGACGGACAAGAGTAAGAAAAGTCGAAAATTAGCCTTTTCTCAGCGTCTGAAACCTAAAACAAAAACAAAATTCCATTGAACAACCGCAGGTGTCCTCCCTCGTTATTTAGATGTTTTATTAAATTATTTTGTCCTAACTAATGTTTATAATAATAACCATAATAAGAAGAAGAAGATAATTAATTTTGTATAATTATTAAACAATAGGAAAAACTAATAATAATAATTATTATT
>JAOSBK010000007.1:6095181-6115349 GCA_027568895.1 Erythroxylum shatona | reverse complement strand
AATATCAAACACAACTAGGCAGATAAAAGAGGATTAACACAATCACCAAAAAGACATATATGAAACTTCATATATTACAACTCAAGGTTCTACATCAACCGATCCATAACACAATACATAGTTCAATACTTAATTAAACTATAATCAATAAAATACAACTACAAAGCATAAATCCTAACTCAGGAGTTCATAAAAATGTAGTCAAACATAAATGAACTACCCCCCTTTGAAACCCATGAACTCAAGCCATCACTACATCTTCAAGAGGGAATGGTGCTTAGCTAAGCATCACTTCAGGAGCACTCACAATTGTAGACACACCGACAGAATCCATGGCAGCAGCAACCAAATGATGAGAGCAATGATAAGAAGTGAACAATAATGGGTGATGGATGAAGGTTGAGAGTGAGAGATAAAGTGTGTGTGTCGGCTCTCCCCCAGAATATCTGTAAAAGAGTTATGCATAACCTAATTTGGCATGTTTTTAAATGTTAGGTCGCGGGTCAGGTCGAAACAGTGAGAGATTTTTCCACACATATTCGGCTTTTTTGACGTTTCACCGCGGGCGACAGGCAGGCTCGCCGCAGTGTACTTTTTTCAAAAGGTTTTGCACATTTTTTGGATCCTTCACTGCGACGAACTTTTCCCGAAAGCTCAGCCTGGATTCCTCATTCTTCGCTGCAGTAACAGATGGGCTCACCGCAGTAAACTTTTCCCGAAAGATTTGTTCTCCTATTTACTTCAATTCAGCACATTGACTCCCTTTTCCTTGAGGTTCCTACAATTAAAAATAGCACTTTGCAGTATCAACTGTTCTTAGACAAATCAAGGAATGCAGTTAATACCAATTGTGACAATTTTACTATCAAATTGCATAAAATAAAAGTGCACACTCAAGGATTAAGTTAAACACAAAATCAAGAATTAGGAGTCAAAAAGTATAGTAAAGGCCATGAAAGTGTTGCCAATTTAGATAATAAACTTAGGCTCAATCACTCATAATCAAGTAGGATATAGCTTGTGAAAGGACGAATTGCACAATAATTGTCTATGGGAGGGTTCGTGATGAGCACTCGTTCATTAAAGCACTTACTTTTCGGTCAATTGGGGTCATAATGTGTTGCCAGATGTCGCTCATGACTTGTTTGGATTAAGTATTAATCCAAGTGGCCAACATAACCAGAAACCTAATGGGTCACACGTATAAGAGTGACTCAGAGGATTCATAAATGGTTTTGGATAAAGATCTATTATATAGAGAGTAATAGAACCAAATGGATCCCGATGAGATCATGACATCGATATTGCTAAAACGGGTCTCTGGTATTTTTCACACTCGAGACCCTGTAGGACCGACCCCAGTATAACTAGAACATCTCAGCATATATATATATAAAAGATATGTGCAACGTGGAATATGAGAGGGCCTTCTTTAAAGGTGATGTATTTATTGTCTTTAAATGATAAAAGACAAAAGCAAAAAGCTAGAAATGAAGGATAATGATCGTGAGAAAAATGGCTTTGACAAGTTTAGAAAACAACTTCTTAAGCCATTCTCCCCATCTTTTTCATCTTCTTCCTCTTCATTCTCTTTCACGGTTTTGCTCTCCGTAGAGCAAAGAAGAGAGCTAGCACTCTTGTCTTTGTTATAGTCATTTTTGGATCAAAGAGTTTTATTCGGATAGTTTCTCTGATCTCTACGTGGATACCGTTGGAGACGGGCTATTTTGGTCGTGTAAAATTGATCGATTTGTGTAAATGCCATGAATTCCTATATATATGTTATGAACATGTATATGAATTGGAAATTTTCAGCAAGATTTAATGGTATTTCCTTGTATAGGCACATCGATCCTAGACTTCAGGAAAGTCCCGGAACAGATTCTTTTTGTTTTCCGAACTACGAGTATACGATGTATGCATCGGGATTTTCCTATAGCGGTATCAGAGTCACTTGTGTCCTGTATAAAGGAGAAATCATAACATGTGTTATGCTGCCTATTGATTGTGACAATTATGCATTCTTATTATGTTAAATTCGAAATCAGTATAGAGATATTATTTTCAAAATTTTCTTGCCTAAATTTTCTCATGAGATGTTGCTAAATATGTCTGTTGAAGGAAAAATTTACCAATGTGATTTTTTATCTTTTTGCTAATTAATTCCCTACTGTTCTGGTTGCTGTGTTTATGCACATTATATGAACTGTTCTTGTAAATTCGAAAAATTCTAGATTTTTCTTTTGGATTTTCTTTTACCACTCTCTTTCTAAGATGTTTATAAATGTCTATGAAGATGGAAAAATGTTTTTGAGGTGATTGAATATTTATTTGAGAATTTCTTGTGTGCTATTGAAAATGTCTATGTTGAGGAACACAGATTCCAAATTGGGTTAGTTGCTAAGGTTGGTTGAATTTTTCTTGGAAATAAATTCTAAAAAAATTCATAAAATATATTGGAAACATGCTATAGCCTTGTTTCAATGATTTTTTCAAGCAAAAGACACAGCTAGACATTTTTGAGAAAACTTCTGGATGATCAGTTTCTAATATTATCCATATGATCAACTACTCTGCAAGTTCTGATTACATGACAAAATTGTCAGATTACATTTGCCTTACCAAGTATTTCACTAACATGTATTCAATTGATGCAGTATATTATCTTCGAAAAACTGTTTCCACACTCTCAATGGGCCCTTCACCCTAGGACTATAAGGGTTTTCCTTTGCTCTAATGGTGTTTATGAATAGACCTCTGGCTGCAAACCCTACTGCTTCGGTCGACTCCATAAGCACACGCATGCCAGGAAACATTCCACCTCCGTGAGCGCAACCTCCTTTGAAGTAACTAGTAGAGGATGTGAGCTCATGATGATAAGTAACCTTTGGAGTGTGTTGAGTTTGATATCCTAATGCATCGTCCTCACTAAAGCTTGCCTTCCCCATATTTTCTTCAGCAGGATGTTGTAATTCACATGAATGTTCATATGCTAATTTTTCAACCTGAATTTTCAATTCATGTAATCTTTGACCAATTCTTGAAGCCACAGCGTCATACAGGTGTCCTCTTGATATGCGTTTAGCTGCTTCCTCATCAAGTAAATCATCTAAATGGATAGGGTCACCAACAAGCACCGTTACCTGCAAATTCCAGGATAATTATTAAAGAGACTGAAATTGGTCTATGAATAATCTGGAACAATGAGTTTATACCACATTCCAAAGTCATACCAATGATAGGAGGTCTGATAGTACAACTGGGAAATGAAACAAAACCATGTAGGTCATGAGATTACACTATATTCCAAAATCATACCTAACAGTGTAGGCAACTAAGAATGCACGTTAATGATGCTAGAAAATGAAGCAAAACTTGTTACTGAGTGCTGTCCACATAATAAAGCTAGAAGACCAGCTGTTGGCTTGTTGGCAGAATGGCCTTCTCCCATATATAAACCACTACCACATATTGCATACCAAACCAAAGATGTTCATGTTTGGAGAAGGCCAGGATACTTCCTTTAAAATACAAGGATAAACTTATCTCACAAAAGCCACTTTCAGGGATTCACAAATGCCAAAATCTCATGCTGGAGAAAAAATCATACTTACTGTCTTGCCAATCCTTGGAAAGTTGGCCCCAATAGGCATTATCTCCTGCATCCCAGTGTGTACAAATGGGATTACTATGGGCAGAGTGTCAGCATCAAGGACCAACCTGCTAAGCAATGAAAGTAAAGTGGTATAATTTTGTGTATCAACTAGAATAATCATACTGAAGAAGTCAGAAGCTCATAAATAAGAACTATCAAAAGTATCAAGTTTTTATATTTCCTTGAAATTGATGACAATGCTACTTTGATCACAAATAAAATGAACTTCCAAAAGATCCTCACCTCCCAACACCTCTTTTCGCTGAACCCATGGTCTTCCCACCATCACGTGAACGGCTCCCTTCTGGGAAGATGTGAACCCAGCCACCACTGTTCAGCTTAGCAATTGCCATGTCCATGCCCTGCAAGGAGTAAACAAGTCAGATAAAATTTTAGTGCAACTAAAACTATAAAAAAGGAAAGACAATAAAAACTTCAAAAGGGCATAAAAAGAACCTCAAAAGATTAAATCCCTTCAGGACATCTAGCTGCTAGCTAGGAATATCAGTTATATTGGAGTTTCTGCAAACTAGCAGCAGTCAAACTTTGAAATAACTATTAATTCTAATGTCGTGTATATCACCTTTACTAACCAGAGAGACAGCAAATGGAATGAGAAAGTCTTCTAACATGTGGCATTTAATTGAGGAGAGTGACAAGAGAGCACGAGACAGAAAGAAGTACATAATTACTCATCAACTATATAATTCAAGTGGACAGTTTCCTAATATTCTCAGGTAACTGCAATGGAATAAAGAAAATATCTAATTTTCTAGAAATTAAGCCTAAGGGATCAGCAAATCAGCTACAGAGACTTTGAAAGGATAATAGATCAGGCTATGTTTTCCAGATGAAGAGTTATAACAAAGCAGTGTCAGCTCACACTTTGGAGACAAAAGTATACATTAAAGCAGTTACCTTCTGGTAAATCCCATCACCGCGAGCAACTGGCAGTACCTTAACACACCGAAAAAATGTAGAAGTCACAGGATTCTTAAAACAACGATCAGATGCACAAAGTGTCCATCTTATGTTCTGAGCATCCAACAGCACTCTTGGAGGAAGCAATGAAGCAATGACAAATGGATCATCCACAGAAGCAACATGATTGCTCACCTTCAAAGTGGAAAGACAGGTTATTATATCATCCAACATTATCCATACTATATTTCTGATAATCAAAAACCAAAAGTAGAAGCAGAAATAACCATATTTCAGATTGAGAAGATAATGCAAATGCAACTACGCTTAGCATTGCTTTTGTAGAGTGGGGTACCCAGGTTTTTACCGTTAAAAGAGGTTTGCTTTCGGGCCTATGGAGCAATGCCTCGTGTAGTTTCTCTACACCATAAACCTGAAATAAAACAAACCTCAAACTAGTTCTAGGAAAATATAGAAGACCAATTTGAAAGGAACGAATAAAAAAGTAATAATTAAAAGATACCGTTAGAATGAATTCAACAAACCTGAACACTGTTAAGGCCATTCATAAATACATGACACATGTTTCCAATGAGAGGAAGTGTTACAGACCGAAGCATGTTCATAATAACAGAATCTTCTTCAGCATTAAAGTCCTTGCTTACTGTCATCCAATAAACAGTGAACATGAACCTAATGTGAAATGCTATGGCAGCTAATTAATTCATCCCGCAACAAAATAAAATCCATAATTCAATTACACAATGTCATTAACCTACTTAGCTCAAAAATCGCAGAAACTACACCTACATAATGCTTCATCTACCTACATGAAGAGGCCACATCCAAACACCGCCTTACGAAGTGTAATTCATGTACGTGTATAAACATTCAACTTCGCGTATGCAGATGATCAGATACAGACCTCGTTTGCGATAAAAAGCAGAGGGAGACTGAAGAGAATCGCGTCGAAATTCGCGGAATCGAGAGATCCATCTTTGGACCTTGGAAGAGAAGTAACCGTCTGCGAACAACGGAGTGAGGCGGTGACGGCGATCCACCGCCACCCTGAACCGATCCCTGAGGCGGAGCTGCAGCGCGCGAGCCTTACTCTTCCACACATCTCTCTCAAAACGCTGTACGGACATTTCCTCGCTACGGTTCAAAATAACATAAGACGCGCAAGTGAGCGAATTTTATCTTCTGCAGCTCTTTTCCCTTTCTGAGGTTTTCTCTTAAAGCAAGAAACTGAAAAGAGAAGCTGTAGCAAACGAGCGTAAGGCGGCGGAGGACGGAGAAGCCAGAAGACCTTTAAGCAGGTGCATTAAGTGCGTATGGTGTCACACATTTATTTTCTAACATCAACGTTGACATAAGCTGGGATGGTACGAGAGGCATCGTCCGTATGATCTGACGCTCGATTGGTGATGCAACACCTTTGGTATATCAAGATAAATTCTAGAAAAGGGTCTTCGTAGTGTTGGGAATGCAATAACATGGATCTGATTCTAATTTGATTAAAATTTAAACAATAAAATTTAAATTCAAATTCAATTGATAAACAACAAGATTCTAACAAAAGTTCAACTAATATAAAAAGTATGAAAAAATCTAGATAGACTACACAAAAATAAAAAAAATAAAAGATATATATTAAAATAATAAAGTAATAAAATTAACAAAAAAGATAACAACAACAACAACAATAATAATAATAAACAATACAATATATATATATAATAAGGTAAAAAATAAAAATGTAAATAAATACATATAAAGACAAGTAAATAAATAAAACAAACAAGTGATTATAAGAAAAAGTTTAGGCTAAGCAAGAAAACATTCTGGCTAGAAAATTAAGAGGAAAGTACTAAATATTAAATGTTTAGACTAAATACAACACATAAAACTTAAAGACATAAGACTCAAAGAAAAATTTATTTGAGATTATATATAAATTAAGTTGGTTAAAATTTAAACTATTAAGAAATTCAAATAATCACAAATAAATATAAAAAATTTTATTTAATTTTTCAAAATTTAGGATTAATTATATTTTATAACATAATTAATATACAAGCATAATCATGAATAAATCATAATTCGTCTTTTAGTGTGAAATTTGATAATTTTTTAACATCTGCCTTAAATTGTTTCTCATATTGGTTTATCATAATTATCATACCCCCATATGTGTTCAATCTTTAATAGTATCAGCACGAACAATTTGAAAGAACTCGTATAAATAGAATCAAGTAAGAAGTACTAATTCTTTCAAAGGTTAAGCCTCTTGAAAGAAAGGTTTGGACTTTTAAATAATATAATTGAAATAAAATTCCAATTTCAATTAAACTGTAATTAGAATTAGAATTAATTGTAATTAAATATCAATTGAACCCAAATAAGATTCAACATTTATTTATTGAATATCTTATATTTATTTATAATGTTTTCAAAACTTTACAGTCAAATCTAACTTAACTAAAATCACTTTTTTATTTCTTAAATCATTTTGTGTATGTGACTCATTAAAATTTTAAATATATTAGCAACATATATTAATTACAACCCAAAATCATATTTAGGATTTGATAAATTAAGCTCTTTTAACTTATCTTTAATTTTCTAAGTAAATAATTTATATTCATATATTAAAATTGACATTTAGCAACGCATTATAACTATTCAAATATGATGAATGTCAAAATTACAAAGACATCTAAAATATGTGAGAGAAATGTCTCCATCTTCTCTCCTCACCATCCACACTTTTGACACCCAATATCATATTAACTTATTTTTATTTCTTCTCTTCCTAACTTCCCCCCATTGAACTTTTCATTATCAAAATTTTATTACCTACTTTAGTAATAACCAAGGTGGGAGAGGGCCTGATTAAGCCTAAACCTAAGCCTAAGCTTGCGTATGTCAGCTTCTTCCTCTATCTTCCAAGTTATTCCTTCTCCATAACTACTTTATTTTATCATAACCACAAGTTACCCTCCTTTATTCAATTTGCCTCCATCCTCAATTCAAGAAACCATAACCCCAATCTTAAACCAAACTTCACTTTCCTACTCCTCCATCCACTCTCATGGATCAGACAATAACACTAAGTTGAAATTACCAAAATAAGAATAAGCTAAACTCAAAGAATTCTTCAAAATTAAGAACTAGCTCCAACTACCAGAAGAAGAAAATGGTCCTAAGTTGTTGGAGAAGCCTCTTCTAACAATAAGTTGAAATATATATCTCTTATTGATCTTTCAGTTGTCTTGCCCCTCATGGAATTTCAAGCAACAAAATGGAGCAGCATTTTAGTAGACTATTTCTCTAATAAGAGACCATCTTTCCATGTGATGGAAAAATAGGATGAGGATAAATTGATTAGAATTAGACTTGAGAAAATATTAATCTCAAAAGAGGATTTCTTCTTACTTAGCTTCACCAATGAAACCAACACCTTGAAAGCACTTGAACAGGGCCTTTAGTATGTCAATGGAAAACCTATCATACTCCAATAATGGAAGCTAGAAATATGTTTAGATAGGAACAATCTAAAAGAAATCTCCAACTAGATGCACTTCTATAGTATTCCTTTGGAATATTATAACACCATAGCGATAAGTTATCTTGCTAGTTGTGTAGGAAAAACATTAGGTGTAGATGATAATAGAAACTCTTTAAGAAGAAATAGGTATGCTCAAATTTACATTGAATTGGAAAATTAATAAAGAGCTTCTAGAAACTTTGAAACTGAAGAGAGAAGCATAGCTTAATGAGTGAGTGTGAAATTTCTATCTCCTACCAATAGAAGCCAGTTAAACAAAAGAAGAAGTTTGTATGGAGGCTAATAAGAAAATTATTAAACACAAGAGATCATAAGGAGCTAGTTATAAACACCAAGCATACCAATAGCCTAAAGATTTAATAAGAGAATGTTCATATAGAAATCAACTTGGTGAGGGTTATGACAACTCAGTTGATATAGCATTAACCTAGTGAACATGTTCTTAAGCCAATAGATTAACATTCTACTAGCTGACAACAAACACATAAAGATAATTTAGAGAAGAATGAACAATAGATAGAGAATTTGGACAAAGAGACTAATGGGACTATTAGGTGGAATCAATTACTCTTAGTTAAAGAAACTAATAAAATCATAACTACTAAAGATGAAGCACCAATTGTCATCTATGTAGAAGACTTACACCTACAAGTAGGAGGAAGTCTGAAAGGAAAAGAATGACAGCTCAAAATGGCTTAATGAAATGAAATCAATATCCATTTTAGCATGAAATGTGAGTAATCCTAACTCCTTTAGAAAACAATTACTAATTTGTAATCTTTTAAATGTGAAGAAACCAATGATAATAGGTTTATAAGAAACAAAACTGAAGGAAAGCAACCTTAAAGGAAGCACATGGTTTTTTAGGAAAGCTTGGACCATAATCTTTAACCACTAGCATCACATTAATGGAAGAAATGCAGTTTCTCTTAACCCCTCTCTTCTAGGAATCATCAATGTCAAGTACTTTTATTAGCTTAAACATATTTTAGTTGAAATTATACATGGCTTAAAATGTTATCCACCATTTTCATTTATGCATTTGACCTTGCTTTCTAAAGAACTGAATTATGGAAAGATATGATATACATTCATAATGGGATTTCCAATCCTTAGTTAATCTTGGGGAATTTCAATAGTATCCTACACTCTTGTAAGGCTTATGGGGATAATTTGGTGCTGAATCTATTCAATGATGGTTTTAGGGATTATGTTAGCAAAAAAAATTAACAAATTTGAATTTTAATAGGAATTATTTCACATAGAACAATAGTCAACAGTAAAAGGTTCATCAAGAAAAAATTAGATAGAGTTATGGTAATTCTCTTTCTCTAAGACAATTTCTAGATAGTAGGGCCTATTTTAACAACTCTTTATCCTCAGATGACTCCCCAGGAGAGATCAACATAGGGAATGATCAAGTATAGAGGAGAAGCAAACCTTAAAGGATATAAGGAAGTAGTGGTAAGAGGCGTTTAAATTAATACAAAAGTCTTTAATGCATACAAATTCTTGAGGAGAGTTTAAGCTATAAAAGAGGAATTAAATATATTGAACAAGTCAAGAGTAGATGAGCTAAAAGAGAATGTGGATGCTTACAGGCAAGCTTTAGCATCAATATAGAAAGAGAACTACTCTGACCCTACAAATGTGAAACTAAGGCAATAAGAGAATGAAACTTTGAAAGAATACATATAAGCTCTAGAAATACATTTTCACTAGCAAGGCAGAGATATATGGTACAATGGTTGAAAGATGGTGAAAAGAACTCAAAATAATTTCATAATAAATATTGATAAGAAAATATTTCAATAGAGGCATTTATTCATAGAAGAGGCATTGAGGATAATATTATACTGCTAAAAGAACTACTTAAGGGTTATCATAAAAATAAAGCCCTCAAGATTTGCATTATGAAAATATTCATACATAAACATTTAATGTTATAGGTAAGAACTTCACTCTTGAGACTATGGCAACCCTTTGATACCCTAATATCTTTATTAGATGGATTTAAATATGTTTTCTGCCCAAAAAATTCTAAAAATTACCTAGGCCATCCTATTCGTAAGTATATGAGGTAGTTGTAGTGATTACCTAGGGTCGTCTCCCACGGAGGTGAAATTGGTTCACTCAAATTAATTTTGAATGAAAAATAAAAACAGAAGTAATCTTAAACATTCTATCCCAATTTATTGTGTGAAGGCTTTTAAAGAAAGTCATAAAATAGTCAGAAAAGTAAACGGAATCAAATGAAAGCAAAGATGAATAGATTAATCAAAATGGAAGACTTTTGAGAATTAATTTCGCTAATTTGATCTCCTATGCATGATTAAGAGAAATGATTGGATAGTTGTCTTACTAAAATTAATAGTTAGATTCTAAGATCAACACAAAATAGACTAAATCTAGCTTTCACATTCGACAAGTTATTATCCAAATTAATTGTAGAAACTCGACTATTAATTATTACTTAAGTTAATATATTTCTAGTTCTTAACCTAAGTGTCTATAGTTTCTCATTCCATATTAAACTTCTTCTCTCGATCATTTGTTTAATACCAAAATTATGCAAAGTTTGATCATGCTATTACATCCATTCAGTTCAAAACCTATAACAAACATAAGAAAACAACATAATCCCTCGATCATGCATATCTGACTAAAATAACTACATTAATCCTCAAGAAAAAAGATCAGCCTATCATAGAAATCATAAGACTCATCATCTTTAAACACTTCAATACCATCATGTTCAGTATAAGAGAAGAATTAAAGCAATAAACCAAGTAAATAACCCAAATAAACTATCAAAAGCTAATAGAGTATAGGTCGATTAAGCATAACAGGGTATGAGTCTATAACAAAGGAGTAAATGTGGCAAAACAACAAGAAATAGTAAACAGAAAGAGAAAACAATAGTGGGTGAGGGAGTTACTCCCGCTACTCTCAAGGTTTCCAAATTAGCTCTTGCCCTCTGCTTCTAGTTGATGTTCACCCAAAATGATCGACTATTCATGTTGCCTACCCCTTCTTGCTATTCTTTTCCTTTCTTCTTCTCAACTGAAGCTCTTCGCTTCTCTGCCTCCACACTTTTCTCTACATCCTTTTGTTCCAGCTGAATGAGTGTGTCTAACTCTTTTGGTTCAACATATCCTTTAGTGCTTTAGTTAATAAGGAAGAGACCTAGTTCTTTAAGGGAAGGAGAGTAATAAGACAAAGGGATGTTCTTTCCCCTTATCTTTTCACAATTTGTGTGAATGTCCTATTCAAACTCCTTGATAAAAACATCATGGTGAATCGCAACTTCATCTATAATTATAATTTTGCAACATTAAATCTTAATAATCTTGCTTTCATTGACGATCTTTTACGATTTATATAAAGCAGATGCAAGATCTATAAAAATTCTTATTAAAACCATAAAACATTTTTTAATCTTTATGGCTTGAATATTACCTTGAAAAATCTGCATATATGTATTAAGAGGAGAAATCAACAATGCCTTAACTTTGGTGTAAAAGCTACAGGTCAGAAACTTAAGTATCCTCCTTTTAAATACGTTGGTCTCCTTATAATAGCAATAAGGCTTATTAATAAAGACTTCCATCACTTATTTAATTCCATTCAAAGAAGAGTAAAGAGCTGGAATAATAGATTTCTTTCCTTTCCAAATCCAACTAATTTCTTTAATCTTGAGCAATCTCTATATATATCGGACCTCCCAGATAAGTTTTCCCTAAAGCATAATTAAAGAAATTGAGAGGTTAATCAATAATTAATTGATGTTCGGAGATCCCATCAAATCAACACAATCAAAGATGAAGTGGAAATATATTTATATTTCCAAATAAGAAGGAGGACTTGAGATCAGCTCCATAAAGATAGTGAACCACATATTATGTTAAAGAGAAATTAGAAGCTCTATGTTGAAAACTTTTGGCAACTCAAACCCCATCTAAATATGTCCTAGACACTGGAAAAATTCTAAATATGGTATGAATTATGGATCAACAGATGAAAAGCATAGTTGGTAATGAAAATGCAACATCATTCAGGTATGATAAATTTCACTTTGGATCTCTATTCAAACTTTCATATTACCATATATTGAAACACATCTTGCTAACTAAAGCTAAAGCAAATGAGGTAATAAGGAATGGAGCATGGCCATTGGAGAGGGCTCTCAGCTATTATGGCTAATATGCCATCTATTTGCCTAATATACTAGGGAGAACAAAATCACTTAGCCAATTCATAATTCAGGAATGTTTATATAGAAAAATGTCTCAGATTGTTCACTCCACCTGCTTTTAAGGTTTTTTTGAATAAGATAGTTTAGGATGGAATCCATATCCCTTTATATTATAATTAGCTACAAATCAAATAATCTAAACGAAAGATAGGTTCAAAATTAAGAATCTATTAAATATTGATTTTTCTGGTTCTCATATTTTTAAATTGCAAAGAGACAAAATTTAAGGTGGTGTTAATAGAGTTACAAAGAAGATGAATGGGAAATATTACTAGTTAAGCTTACAAAACTAGATATAGGTTGAAAGGAGACTTGAAACTCTTTATACTTTCATTAAGTTGGTATATGATAAATGATTATTTTTCTATATTTATATACCCGTATTTAGTGTGTCTTTGCTTTTTATTAGTACCTATTTTGCTTCAAGTATGCTTTTTTGGGATAATTACCTTCATAGACAAAGAGAAGAAGTATTAGAGTGAAATCGCGGCATAAAATGAGCAATATCAAAGATACATAGTTGTGTATAGTGACAGTTCATGAGTGCTTGATTGATTATATATTTTACTCCATAATACGTAGTGATTAATGTGATGAAATGCTTAAGGTACTCATTTTAGTTCATATTTGGTTTTAGGTACAAGTTGAAAATATAAGAGCTAAAATAAGCTAAAAGCACATCCTTGGACCATCCTTTTAATTTTCAAACCTTATTTGCCTTTGTGGAACAATAAAAAGAAGAATTAAGGTAAAGATTGGATAAGAAAATGCAAGAAATGAAGTTCCTGCAACCTACACGACTGTGCATAAAACCATGTAACTCTCTAGAAGTGTGTAGGATCATTTTAGTATTTCTTGAAACATATACGATCGTGTATAAACATGAATTGGAAAATTTTGATATACATGGATAGATACATGGCTGTGTATCCAACTTTGTATCTCTCATAATCCTATTTTTTTTCTATAAATAGAAATTCAACAGTAAAGAAGGGATGGATTGTTTTTAGAAGCATGAAAATGGGCAAAATAGCTACCTCTTTGAGATCCATGGAGATCTAGCCTTCTTCCTTCCAGTTTAAAGAGGAAATTGAAGCTAAAGAAGTCATTTGGGCATATCTTCATCTTTTATTGTTGATTCTCTCTTTCTAGAAATTGTTGTGTTATTCTTTGCTTATTGTTTTGGGTATTCTTGTAAAAATGATTTAAACTCTTTCAATAGATCATTTATGTATGAACCTATTGTTAGAATCTAGAATATAATATGTAATAGATGTATGTTTGATTATTTTGTGGTAAACTAATGATTGTGAATCATTAGTAATAATATAACATACGTTAAATGACTGAAGCTTGTATTTTTGTTACCTAGATTAATATGTTTTTCTCATAATGTAGTTGTCATTCTAAATCTAGAGAGCATATTCTAGGGTTTTTGATAACTAGATTTATTTAAAGAGCTTATTTTGATTAGGTATGACCTAAGGAAAA
The DNA here is from genome assembly GCA_027568895.1 of Erythroxylum shatona. NCBI lineage: Eukaryota > Viridiplantae > Streptophyta > Magnoliopsida > Malpighiales > Erythroxylaceae > Erythroxylum > Erythroxylum shatona. The sequence goes on along the minus strand of JAOSBK010000007.1, from coordinate 6,101,456 downwards.
ACTAGGTTAAAAGAACTTATTGTTAACCTATGATTAATAGTTTCTAAATGAGGTATGAGAAAAACAAGATAATTAAGTATGCGTATTTATTTGTAGGCCAAGATTGAACCAATAACTAGATTCTAACTCATTAATTAATCTTATCATTTTCTTACTATTTGATTCAAATTGCTTTTTATTAATACAATTTTACTTCTTTTTTTAATCGATTCCAACCAAAACCCATCAATTCTTTCATTATAAAAGTTACATATACACTCCCTATAGATACAATCCCTACTCACCATTTCTATATATTTTCATTGTGTAAAGTTAGGTTTTATTTTTTGATGTGTTCGATGTGCATTAACAATTTTGATGTCGTTGTTGGGGAGTGAAGTGATTTAGTTTTTTTTAAATTTTAATTGGTGTTTTATATATATATTTGTTCATAATCATTTTTTGGCTTATTTCTTGATCTTTTTGTTGGATCCCATTTTCGGAACCCAACATCCAGAAACCATTCATAAACGTGAGCATATTAACCTGTAGGGTTATTTCCATGGAATCTCTTTAGCCATCATCGTTTCATCCTCATTCTCATAACATCTCAAATCACATAGTGCGAGCCCACACAACGGAATCACCAATATCACAAATTGACTTCTTTAAGACAATTGTAGCTCTATGTCTCTAGTTTATTTTGAAATAAGAATAATCTCATTCAGAGCTCTATAGCTCAATATATACTTAAAAAAAATCCAAAGTATGTTCATAACCTAATTATACCCTTCCAACCGATCCCTCATTTTCCTTCCGTCAATCTTCTTCGAATCATCACCAAAGCCTATCAGTTTTTTTTTGTATAAAGGTAGAAAAATGTGTTAGGAATCTATCGTTTCATGAATCACTCCATTCGGAGGTCGGATGAAGAAGTTATGGCCAAAAGAATCAACCATGCTCATGTCCTCAATCATGTTGTGCCCATCTCGGGACAATTAGCATAACTTGCACTAAAGATGTCGGATTAAGTTCATTCTTGAACGGTTTGAAAGAGGACTTCTAGATTTACAACTTTTATAAAGACTCCAAAGTGAAATTCTGTCATTTGTATAAAACACAGACCATGTGAATATACATAGGTAGACCGTGTAACTTTCGGGCCTAATTGTGCTTCTACGCTAGGAACACAAGACCAGTGTGAATATACACAGCCTGACCGTGTAACCTTTGGGTCCAGCGATAACATTTGGAGGTTCAAAGACACAGACTGTGTGAATTTACGTGGGCAGGCTGTGTAACCCATGGGTTTGCCAATAACGTTTGGAGGTTCAAAGACACAAACTGTGTGAATTTACACGGGCAGGCCGTGTAACCCACGGATCTGGCAATAACATTTGGAGGTTCAAAGACACAGACTGTGTGAATATACATGGGCAGACCGTGTGACCCTCAGGTCTTGCTAAAATTTCCCCTCTCCAAAACCTCTCTAATGGATTCTAAATCCATCCTAGCAACCCTTTTACTCATAATCTTCCCGAATTGAACAATCCTAGTGCGATATCACTTCACAAACTCTAGTATTAGGTATACATAACCTATGCAACATCACCGACTTAGACGATCATATCTCTTAACACCAATATCCAAAAATTTCATACTTTATACTTTTGGAAAGCTAAGAGGATAAGCTACAACTTTCATGAAGACAAATTTGTCTAATTCATCCTAGATTAATACAGATTTTCTCCTGAATTCAGAACACACATTTTACCCTCATGAAAAACTTGAAAATTATCCCAACTTCACATCCTTTATTGCAATATCATTCATAATGATTTCAACTGCCAATTGGAATTCATCAAACTCTCAACCTCAATTTATTTGACTCTTCATATTCAACTACATCTCATCATTAATAATTCCTATCTTTTTTTTCCATAACATCTCACTTATGTATATATATATAACAACAATTCATGTTCAAAGTTCATTAACTCAAGTGAAAAACTTCTTCAAATATATCTAAATCCAACTCAACTCATATCATCCATACACAATTCTTATTTCATTAACATCATAAGATAAGTGTTTACAAAGCTTTAATGGCATCTCATGCCACAATACATCATCAATATCAAAATCCAAAATACAAAAGATGCAAAACCCAATAATTTTCGAGGTGTGTCTAAAGTCTTGCTTTTACAAAATCTAACTTCAAAATACAAAATATGCATAATCGAAATGATGCCTTGACTCTTGATTTCTCGATCTCATTCTTTTCACCTGAAGATGGATGGAAAGGGGGTGAGCTTGAAAGCTTATGAGTAACAAGTTTATAACTAATAACAAACAAAACCATTTAAAAAGTTCATTGCCATAGAAAATCCTTATTGAATCGTAAAGCATATGTTTCTCAAAATTCTCGTCATGAAATCAAATTCACAAACAACACAAATTATGCATCCTTCAACTTGTTCACAAATCATAAACACATAAGCACTTCAAAATGGTTTGGGTAGGTTCGTAAACAGAACGTACTAAAATAATTCCATAAAATGGTTTTTTGTATCCATGAACATAACGTACTATCGTAATCTCATATAATGATTTTGCATAGCCGTGAACTTAGGGGAGTCCGTGAAGGAGCTTCGTGCCACTAGCGGGTAGGCGGGAAAAGCCTTTAGTCAAAGTGCACTTGGCATAATAAAACGGACCAAACCAAACCCACATAATCATGCATTTCATGACTTGAAAGCAGATTGCCCAAATGACACATTTCGTAAACATGACTTTTCTTAAACATCTTGCCACAAAGGCGCATTTCGGAAACATAACTTTTTATGAATATAAAATATTTCATATGTGTTTCATCATCATTTCACAATTCATCAACCAAATTCATATAGAAAATTTTTAAATCATTCAAAAGTAGTAAATACAACAATTATGAAGCAATTTGAAATCATTTTATTCTCTTGACTTAAAGGAAAACATAATGGCTCATTATTTAATTATAAACATGAAACTCATCTTATTTCGCTTGAGAATCCAAACTCGATTGTTCGCTTCCTCTTGCTCTTGGATAGGGTTTCTCTTGATTTCGTAAATCAAACTAATTTTCTATTCAATTCCAATTCAATAAAATCCCTAAAACTTCAAAATCACAACAAATGAAATTAACACAAATCAAGCTCAAATCTAACCTACCTATAATCCATCTAGGTTAGAAAACTTAATACTACCCAAAAAAATCAATGGGTTCTCTTAAATCATCTTCCAACACAAAACTCCTTTCTCTCTCTACTTCTTCATTCTCAATACAATCCATTTCTTTAATAAAGTAAAAAAGAAAAGATGATTATTTACCTTAAGAAGTTTGATTTCTTCTTTTTCCCACGATTTTCCTCATTCTTCCCTAGCTTCTTCGATTTTTCTTCTCTTCTTTTCTTTCTCTCACGTTTTCTCTTTTCTTCTCTTCTCACACTCACGACATTCTCTCAACTCCTTAACTAATGATCATAAGAAAATTGAAGGAATTTGATAACACTTCCTTCTAGAAAAATGTTCCTCATTGTCTTAATTTTCTAATGACACCAAATTAGTCAATTTGGTTTGGTAATCTGAAAGTTATACCCCAAATATTTCCGAACTGTTCTTATATTGAAACAATATTCTATGCTCAAATTCTATCTGAAAATTGATATTCTTAGAGACTAAATTAAAACTTGATTTCATCAGAAAATTTGTAGCCCTATATCCTTAATTTACTCCAAATAAAAAATCATCTCATTTGGATAACCAGAGAAAAAGTTATGGCTAAAACACTGAAACACATTCAATGAAAATGTTTCAACTACATTTTCTAGCTTTTTGAGTTCCAACATTTCACATATAAGCTATCTTGTACCTAAACCATTTCTTACCTAGAATTCTTCTTTCCTTTACACATGAATAATCGCCAATAACTTCTCATTTAATAGTTCTAATGTTGGACACCCCACCCTTATGAGTCACGAGCCTGACGTCCTAAGTGACATCTGGACATGTGCCCCGCAAGGGTGGCGTGCCCCCACCAAGACAATTTACTTTTACTATTTTCGAATAAATGTTGGCCTTAATCATTTTGCACTAGCCTTAGGACAATTAGCATACTGCCATTAAGGATATCAGATTAAGATTCTCTTAGGACGATTTCAAAGAGGGCTTTGAGATCTACAATTTTGAGGCAGACCTTGAGGCCAGATTCTATCTTCTGAAGGGTCAAAAATGAAACAGAAGATAGGAGAAGGCGAAAGACAGAGGACATGTCAGCAAAACATAGACGACACGTTATCAAAACACAGAAGAAGACACGTCGGCAAAACACAGAAGAAGACAAGTCAGCAAAATACAGAAGAAGCGAAAAGACATAAGAAGAAAAAGACAGAAGAAGCGAAAAGAAAGAAGAAGCGAAAAGACAAAAAAAGCAAAACACAGAATAAATGAAAAGACAGAAGAAGCAAAAGACAGAATAAGCGAAAAGACAGAAGAAGCAAAACATAGAAGAAGCAAAAGACAGAAGAAGCAAAAGACAGAAGAAGTGAAAAGACAGAAGAAGCAAAAGACAAAAAAAGCGAAAAGGCAGAAGAAGCAAAAGACAGAAGAAGTAAAAAATAGAAGAAGTAAAACACAAAATAAGCGAAAAGACAGAAGAAGCAAAAGACAGAAGAAGCAAAAGACAGAAGAAGTGAAAAGACAGAAGAAGCCAAAGACAGAAGAAGCAAAAGACAGAAGAAGCAAAAAACAGAAGAAGCGAAAAGACAGAAGAAGCAAAGGACGGAAGAAGCAAAACACAGAAGAAGCGAAAAGGCAGAAGAAGCAAAGGACAGAAAAAGCAAAACACAGAAGAAGCGAAAAGATAGAAGAAGCAAAACACAGAAGAAGCAAAAGACAGAAGAATCAAAACACAGAAGAAGCGAAAAGGCAGAAGCAAAAGACAGAAGAAGCAAAACACAAAAGAAGCGAAAAGACAGAAGAAGCAAAAGACAAAAGAAGCAAAAGACAGAAGAAGCAAAAAGACAGAAGAAGCAAAACACAGAAGAAGCAAAACATAAAAGAAGATGACATCATCACAGAAGAAACACAAAAGAAGGTGATGTCATCACAGAAGAAGTAAAAAGGCAGAAGAAGCAAAACACAGACGAAGTAAAACACAGAAGAAAATGACGTCATCATAGAAGAAACACTGAAGAAGGTGACGCCATCACAGAAGAAGCAAAAAGGTAGAAGAAACAAAACACAAGCGAAGCAAAACACAGAAGAAGATGATGTCATCATAGAAGAAACACAGAAGAAGATGACGCCATCACAAAAGAAACACAGAAGATACAAAACATAGAAGAAGCGAAAAGACAGAAGATATATTTTCCTTTACAAGGACCATATCTTTCAACCTACAAGTTCAAAATTTCCATACTATATATCGTTGGAAAGCTAAAAGAAAAATCTACAACTTTCCAGAAGACACATTGTCTAAATCAACCTAGATTAACCCAGATTTTTTCCTAAAGTCAGAAAACGAATTTTTCCTTTATGAAACTTGAAAAATTGCAACGTACAAACTTGAGAGAGTCATGAGTAAATATGCAAATATATTCTATTTGCATCAAAAGATAAAAGTTTTACAAAGCTTTAGTGGGCATTTCAAGCTGCAAATACATTAATACATTGAAATCCCAAAATACAAAAGATACATGATTTGCTCAAAATGCAACTAAAGCCTTACTTTACAAACTTGCTTCAAAATACAAAATAATCAAAACTAGGAGTGTTGCCTTGCCCTTTTAACCTACTCGATATCCTACTCATCACCTAAATGTGTGGGAGGAGATTTGGGGGGGTGAGCTTATGGCCTGTGGTTAACAATTTTATAATTTGTAACAAGCAAAAACATTTATAAGCCATTTTCAATGCAGAGGTTCATGAGTATGTAGATCATGAATGCATCACTTAAATCAACATGTCATGGACACATAAACATATCAAATGGTTTGGGTAAGTCCAAAACATGACGAGCTATACATTTCCAATGTAATGGTCCTATGTAGTTGTAAATTCTTAAGGGAGTCCTTGAGGGAGCTTCATGTCACTAGCGGACAGGCGGAAGAAGCCTATACTTGGGTCAACGTGCACGTGACGATTCTTGAGGGACTACTACAAACACACATAACATAATAGGTTTCAAAATCTTGTAAGCTTGATGCCCAAAATGACACATTTTCTTGAAAATTTGCTTTTCACATGCTTGTTATACC
>JAOSBK010000007.1:6081081-6095081 GCA_027568895.1 Erythroxylum shatona | reverse complement strand
ACCGATTGTGTTGGATGTCGTGGTATAACCCGCAAACACCCGCCGTGGTATAACCCGCAAACACCTTCGGGTGGGGGTGGGGTCCAACCCGGTCCCAACACCTAGCTTTTAATTAAGTTATTAAAGCCCCATCAGATGTAAGTCCCCATTCACCCTACTGCACAAAAAATACCGAAATGGTCTTCCAACTTAAAGCATTAGCCACAATATTATCTTTACCAAGATGATAGTCTACAATACAATCATAATCTTTAAACAAATCCAATTAACGTCGTTGCCTCAGATTAAGTTCTTTCTGGATAAGCGGATATTTTAGACTTTTATGATCAGTGAAAATCCTACACTTTTCACCATACAAGTAGTGTCTCCAAATTTTCAAAGCAAACAATACTACTGTAAGTTTAAGATCATATGTAGGGTAGTTCTATTAGTGAGGCTTTAGTTGCCTAGAGGCATATGCAACCACTTTACCATCCTACATCAAAACACAGCCCAAACTGTTTCCTGATGCATCACTAAACATAATATATTCCTTACCAAAAGTGAGTTAAGCTAATACAGTTGATCAAAACTAGTTTGACATCTAGTAGACCATTCATATTTCACTCGTTTTCTATAGCAATTTAGTCAAAGGGGATGCTATCACTGAAAACCACTTCATAAACTGGCGATAGTAACCAACCAAACCTAAAAAATTTCTCACCTTTGTCACACTCTGTAGTAGCTTCCAGTTAATGATGGCTTCAATTTTACTAGGATCAATTCTAATTTCTGGAGAAGAGATAACATGTCCTACAAAAGATACTTCCTGAAGCCAAAAATCACACTTGCTTAGCTTATCATACAACTATTTTTCCCGCAGGGTTTGTAAAATAATTCGTAGATGCTGAGCATGGTTATGTTCATTCTTGGAATAGACTAGGATATCATCTATGAATACCATAATAAACTTGTCTAAATAGGGCTTTAACACTCTATTCATCAAATCTATGAATATCACTGGAGCATTAATTAGCCCAAATGGCATTACTAAGAATTCATAGTGTCTATAGTGGGTCCTGAATGCAGTCTTTGAAACATCGACATCTTTTACCTAAAGTTGATAATACCATTATCTCATATTTATCTTGAAAAATACCCCTTCACCTTTTAATTGATAAAACAGATCTTCTATCCTTGGAAACAGATATTTATTCTTCACTGTGACCCTATTTAATTGCCTATAATCAACGCACATCTGTAGAATACCCTCTTTCTTCTTAACAAACAGAATCGATGCTCCCCAGGGTGAGACACTGGGTCGAATAAACCCTTTATCTAGTAGCTCCTACAACTAAACTTTCAACTCCTTTAATTCAACAAGATCCATCCTATATGGTTCTTTAGATATAGGAGTAGTGTTAGGCATAATCTTAACAGATAACTTCACTTCCCTTTCAGGGGTCTTTAGGAAAAACATTTGAAAATTTGCTTGCCACTAAAATGTCTTGTAGGTTAACACTTTCCTTGTTAGAATCAATTATAAAAACCAAATAAGCTTCACACCCTTCCTAACGAACCTTCGAACTTGCATAACATATATCACATTAGCTAGAGAATTAGTGTAGACGTCAGACAATATTATTTCAGGTTGATCAGGCTTCTTAAGCACAACAGTTAACCACTGCCTAATGCTTGGACAACCAATCCATACCCAAAATCAAATCAAATTAAATTCATGATATGACAATTTAATTAGATATGCTGCATACTTACTACTTTGGATCATAGCAGGACAATTTATATAAACCTGGTTAACTAACACATTACTACCCAGAGAACTGGTTACATGAATATCATAATCTAACCAATCTACAGGCATCTTTTTATTAGGAATTTCTCTAACACAAATATAAGAATGGGTGGATCCAGGATCAATCAAAGCATGCATTTTAGAGTTAAAGAGAGAAATAGTACCAGCATTGACCTCGGGTGAAACCTAATCCTCACGAGCTTTCAAAGAATAAGCTCAAGCCATAGCAAAAAGTACAATAGGTTGATCAACATTTTCTAAAAGAGTATATGGATTAGGCTTAAACTACCTAAAAGTTCCATGACCTCTACCGCATCCTCTATTCCCAGCAAGTGTATGAGAAACTTCTCTACTAGCTTGTGACGTCTGAGACTGTCTCATAGGATAATTTGCTATCAAATGATCTGTGCTACCACATCAAAAACATGCACCCATAGTCCTCCTACAAGTATCCCAATGGTGTTTGGAGTAATGAGGGCACTCTGAAGCACCAGAACCTCGACCCACAGAGGAACTCCTACTAGAATCAGTCAATGAGGGAAAGTCTTATCACCTTCCTTTAGCTACAGATCTTTAAGTGAAATCTTGTGCAGAGGAAGCACCGTCGCAACTTTTCTTACTTGAGGATTGACCTCCTATAGCAAATCCTCTTCGCTAAACTTTTTCTCTCTTAACCATCTCTTGCTTCTTTATTTTAATGGCAGCTTGTACCAGTAGATGATAACTCACTTGCTGCAAGAGAGTGAATGTCGCAAGATTCTCTTTGATTGAGTCATTCAAACTATCCTCAAATTAAGGACACCAAAAATCTTCAATAAGCACAGTTTTAGGTGTATATTTGCTAAGTCGATTAAATTCCCTATCGTAATCAACTACAGATAGATTTTTTTTGCTTCAGATTTAATAACTGTTTCCACATCTCCTTTCTAAGGCTTTTGTAACATATTTGGCTTTAAACTCCTGGGAAAAGAAATCCCAAGTAAGAGGTTCCAACAGTTGAGGATACCTTATTACCTTAGAACAAACTTCCACATTCATATGTCACTCCTTATAGAAGGGAGACAACACAATGCACCATTTCTTCAGGTGGGCAACTAACTTCATCCAACATCTCTTTTCATTTTTTATAACCAAAATTCAGCCTTTTCAAACTCCTCCAGGGATGGTCCAGTGAATTCTTCAGCACCATACTTTGGCAATTAATCAATTGAAGCCTTGGACGCAATCATTCGATGTAGTAAAGTTATCATGTCTTGCGACAACTTAAATAAAGCTTCTTTCTGAGTTGGATGTGGAGGAGGAGGTGGTGCTTTAGCTTCATTTCAATTTGCCCCAGAGGGTCTCGATATAAATAGATGAGATCTCACAGGATTATTACTTTTAGCAACCTCATCAATAGGCCCAAAAGATCTTTCCACTCTAGAACCAAAACATGGGATAACCGGCATTAAGCCGAACATAACTCTTATATTCAAGTACAAGTAACATTTAAGTGTTGGTTAAACCATAATCACATAAACTACTCTTTGATGCCAAAAATTATAACACCCTAATACACCTTAAGAGGATATATGGATGCCACATAAAACATACCTAAAACATACCAAGATACTTCTGAAATTCCTAGAAAATAAGGCAACATACTTCACATTTCATAAGTTGTTGACATAAATAAATAGAATACATTATACACATTGTATTTATCAAATACATGTCTTAAATTCAAATCCATCCTGTAATATAGTTATTACAAACTATTTAGACAAAAACATGTCTCATAACATTAAATACCACTCAAAAACTTAAACATAACATCTTCCAAAACATGTCACGTCTTTCTTTGGCCATTGCGATTGTCCCAGCCTTAAACCTTCTTATCATTATCAAGACCTACACGGAGGAAAAACCATCATGCTAAGCATATAGCTTATTGGGAAAATAAATTAAACAAGATACAAGATGACTACTATTTTTAACAGTCATATAGCGTTTACATGCACTAAATCATGTTACATCCTAAGCAATCTTTGATTATCCACATTATAGAATAATCTGATTATTAATTCCATTATAACATAACAGAACATAATTGTATCAAAATAGGTTATAATGCATCAAAATAGATCAGAACAAAACAAATATCAAAACACATACAGAGTTGCCTGCTAATCCTTTTAATAGAAGTGGGTAATGGGAAGAGAATATAAGATACGTATGATTGGTATCAATAGAAACAGAAGAGACTTAGGTCTTTGAAGCAGAAGACATTGTAATGTCTAAGTACAGAAGACATCGTAGTGTCTAGGAACAAAAGCAGTTGCAGACCCTTCTAATCATGCCTATTTACTCGCAATTAAGACTTGGTAGGTTTAAAACAAAACATATCACATTTCAGAATCACATGTAAGAGAAATAATGCATAATGTATTAATTTATTTCCTTATGCTTAAATTGAGTGCATTTATTCAGACCTGAACAAAATCAATATGCCTTATGAATTTAAGCATTTGCAACAATGCATCAATGATAGCATTAAGTAATTACATTATATATGTTCACACAAATTCCTAATTCTCAAACATTCCTATGCAATTTGTATTATGTATATCCTTTGGATCACATTTGTGACCTTCATCCCTCGAACAACTGATAAATTCCAAGATTAGATCCATTGATATCAAATAATCCATTCCTTAAGTTATCACCTCAATTAACAATCCAAAACTTATTCAAACTTTAACCAATTAATCCAGCATTAAACTAGGTTCATTTCAAACCTTAATCAAGTTCAAATACACCATTGTAAGGTGTTTTATCCTTATGTGGTTCAACAATCACACAAATAGAATTTTTCTTCTTTTTAAGCATTGCCTATGATTGTGGGAAGGAGCTAGCAGCTATCCATATTCATGGGATAAGTGAAGAAGGTTCACTATCCAATTGCCTTCAATGTATTTCCAGATTTTAACACCTTCATACCCATTTCAATTCATCTTCTCACAGTCCATTAATTACGCCTCAATTATACCTTAATTATACTTCAATTCCTCATTAATTTCATATCAATTTCTAATTCAAAATCATACATTTGGCAGCTCACAAACCATTGTCTTTCATGCTTCAAAAACCAAAAGAAAATCTATCATACAAACATCATTTTTCCAAAACTCATTTTATCATAAACACAACTCATATTCTATCCCAATTCAAACATTGTACAATATGTATTTCCATATGTCTTTAAGTTTCGCATTCCACTTGCATGTTTAACTCAAGTTCCTACCTCAATGAACAAACCAATCTAGCCTTCCATGCAAAGAAGCACAATTCCAAAATCAAGGTGGAAGTAGGATGATCTTAACACCAAGAAGACAACAATATAGAAGATAGCATGATGTAGCTTTCTTATTGTAATAGTTGATAAAGAGTTTGGAGTGAAAGTTAACAAAATTGAAACAAAATTTAGAGCTAAGGGAGGGTGGATGATTTGGTGGTGAGGAAGAATGAAGGTTGCAGAAACTATCCCTATAGTGGCTTAATAAATAAGTTACTAGGTGTCACTATCTTAAGATAGCATTTGTCACCAACGCATGTAATCCACTTGTCCTATATATATACTGCCAAATATCACTTAATTGCTCAGTCCATTTGTCACTCCATCATTGTTTCCATTTGTCATTTAATTATCCATGCCAAATGTCATTCAACTTTACTATCATTTGTCTCTTATTTACTTATGCCACATGTCATTCACTGTATAGGCTTAGTTATCCACACTTTCCATGTATCAACTTGTCTTGCCAGTTGATAATTTTTCCTAGTCTAAATCTACATTTTAATTGTTCAATTTTCCAATTGCATTAATAAATTCCAAGTTACTAATTATAATCCATCAAACCAAAATTCAAGACTTAAGCAATACATAATCAAATCATAATCATTAACTCCTATCACATATGCTTCCATGGAAATGAAACATTTCTACTAGGGTATAGTTTGGGGCCTCATAGTATTTCCTATCTAATTCCCATTTTTATTATTGTATAGAATTAGGAATAACAGTATGATGATTGGACTTGTGAATGTTGAGATGTTCTAAACTTACCTTCGGGGGTTTTATCTTTGATTTAATGAAATGTGATTGTTTGTGTTTTTACTGGATTTATTGTGATCTAATTTCTGCAATTGCATAATTTGGTGATAAACTGATAGGGTCAATTGAGTGAAAAACAATTAATTGGGCTAACGAGAGTCAGGTAATTTAATATAATGAGAATTAAATCAAATCGGTAAATTGTGCGAAGAGAGATCTTGCATAGGTTCCTGATAGTTTTTGGACGAGTTCAGATCTAATTAAAGTTTTGGATAGACTGTTAATCGAGAGATCGCAATTCCCATAATCTGATTAGGGTTTATAAATTAGGGTTAATAGTTATAATTTAAGAGATAGTAATCAACCCTAGGACCGTCTAGAACCAATAATCCAGTAATTCATAATCAATTAGTTAGCATTAAAGATAGGTAAAATTTCCCTTTCTCTTAATTGTTAGTTCCTTAGGTTGATTCTTGAGTGTGCATTGCAATTGCTAATTTGTTAATATTTTTGTGATTAATTCTTGAATTAATTTGATTGATTGAATTGCATTTTTGTTTTAGTTTCGTTACATTTGAATTTCTGCAAATTGTTTGGCCTTGGATTTTAGGATTAGATTATCCCTCCTCGTGGGATAATTGTGTGAGCATTCTTAGGTTATGCAAGATTTTATCGCCACTTTATTAAAGACTTCTCACAAATTGCTATACCTCTGAAGAACTTATTAGTAAAGGAAGTGCCTTTTAATTTCGATGATAATTGTTTATAAACATTTTATCACTTAAAGGAGGCACTAATATCAACAACAATCTTAACATCACCAGATTGGTCATTTCCATTTAAAGTCATGTGTGATGCTAGTGACTAAGCTATGGGTTGTTGTTTCAACCAAACTATTAGTCTTATGTCAAAAACTGCAAGTATATGGGTCATTACTTGTAGTTAAAAATAGATATCATCTTACAAAGATTGATGTTAGGCACCACTCAATTTGGGTTAATTGTTAGGAAAAAGGCGAAGTTGGATAGTGTACATTAGATGTACACGTTTTAATAGTTGATAGCCCAATAAGTGTGCACACATCAATAGTTGATAGCATTAGATTCGATAGTTGCATTGGAGATGTAATTGGTATGATCAATACCTACCGGTTGAACTACGATGGCTTGTTAGGAAAACACAAGGTCATTCTTAAAGATATTGGGTAGTGACCCACTAAGAGAATTTCTCTACGAGTTCTCTCATATTTTTATTGAGGGTTATGAATTCATGAAAAATAGTGGGAGCCATAATACATGATATTAAAGTCCTTATAGACATGCATTTAAGTACATTCTAATTTTTCTCTCTTTGATGAAAGGTTGTTGTTTCTTAAGTCAACACTATGAATACTAGTGATCATTGATGAAAGCTAACAAGTTGACTGGACCAAACTTCCTTGACTAGCTTAGGAACTTAAGAATAGTTCTCAAGTCTGAAAAGCTTGGTTATCTCTTGGAAGAACCACTTCCCGGTCCCCCTGCTACTAATGCTTCTGATGATGATCGAAGGGCATATAGGAAGCATGTCGATGATAGTGAGATGCTAGTTGTATTATACTAGCCACTAAATCAGTGGAGCCATAAAAGGAGCACGAGGCTATGGATGCTCATACTATAGCCTATCATCTCAGGGAGCTCTTTGATGAGCAAGCAAGGTTTGAAAGGTCTGAGACTTCACAATTGCTTTTCCACTCTAAGATGGTTGAGAGGACATCTCTAGTGTAGTATGTACTAAAGATGAATGGCTACATCAAGCAGTTGGCCTCCTTAGGTTTTGTTTTGGATCATAAATTAAGTATTGACTTAATTCTAATAGGTTTAACTAATAGTTACTGACAATTTGTGCTTAACTATAGGATGAACAATATATCCGTTATAATTCCTGAGATGGTCAACATGCTTAAGAGAGTTGACCCATCTATCTGTAAGGACAAGGTCAAAGAAAAAGAGCCAAAACAAGAAGAAGTCTTTAGGGCCTAAGGGAGGTGTCAAGAAAGTAAATAAGACTATCTCGAAGGGAACTTGCTTCCACTGTGGCAAGGATGGCTATTGGAAAAGAAACTGTAAGGCCTATCCGGAGTCCTTGAAGTAGAAGAAGGCATCTGATGACTTTTAGACCTAATACATACTGATGTATATGGTTTGATGTCCAAAATGTGGTTTCGTATACTTCATTACGTTTATCGATGATCATTCTCGATATGGATATGTGTATCTTAAGAGATACAGGTCTGAAGCCTTTGAAAGGTTCAAAGAATTTAGAAGTGAAGTTGAGAAAGAACTTGGGAGGAGTATTAAATCACTTTGATCGGATCGAGGTGGTGAATACTTAAGCCAAGAGTTTTTTATTATCTGAGGGATAATGGAATATTATCACAGTGGACTCCACCTTACACGCCACAACACAAAAGTGTGGTCTAGAGGAGAAACCAAACCTTGTTAGATATGGTAAGATCTGTGATGGGTTTAGCGGATTTACCAAAATCCTTTTAGGGGTATGTACTCGAAACTTCTGTTTATGTATTAAACAAAGTCCCATCCAATTCAGTTGATGTTACTCCATATAAGATATAGACTAACAAGAAACCCCATCTTTCTCATATGAAAGTTTTGTTGTCATTCTTATGTGAAGAGAATTCAGATAGATAAGCTTGAAGCTAAATCTGACAAATTTCTATTTATAGGATATCCTAAGGAAACTATAGGATATCAGCTCTACCATATTTTGTAACTGGAGATGTATATATGACATAACCTGATGGTTTCATATCCATGAATGGAGAAAAGGAATGCAAGCTTCAAAAAACCATTTATGGATTGAAGCAAGCATCCAGGGGTTGGAATATTCGATTTGATAAGATAATCAAAGAGTTTAGTTTCTTACAAAATCTAGATGAGCCGTGTGTGTATAAAAAGGTTAGTAGGAGTACAATCGTGTTCCTTATACTGTATGTAGGTGATGTATTGCTAATAGGAAATGATGTCTCAGCTTTGCAATCATTCAAAATTTGGTTAGCTAAGAACTTCTCTATGATAGACCTTGGAGAAGAAACTTATACTTTGGGGATAAGGATCTATAAAGATAGATATAAAAGGTCGCTTGGTCTTTCTCAATCTACATACATAAACAAGAGGTTAAAGAGGTTTAGTATGGAGCAGTCCAAGAGAGGTTATCTTGCCATGGTACATGGGATTACACTCTCTAAATCTATATGTTCAAAGACACAAGATGAGAGGACTCGAATGAGTTCGATCCTTATGCTTCAACTATAGGATCAATCATGTATATTATGTTATGTATTAGACCCGATGTATTGTATGTTCTAAATATTACGAGTAGATACTAGTTGGACCCGGGTGATAGTTATTGGGTGCCTGTTAAGAATATCCTTTAGTACTTGAGAAGAAATAAGGATGTATTTTTGGCATATAAAGAAGGAGATCCTGTGGTAAACGGGTATACTGATTCCAGTTTCCAATCTGATATAGATGACTACAAATCCCAGTCTAGATATGTATTCACACTAAATGGTGGCGTAGTTAGTTGGAAAAGTTCCAAACAAGAGACGACTACATATTTGACAACAGAGGCAGAGTACATTGTAGCTTCAGAAGTAGCAAAGGAAGCAATTTGGATTAAGAAGTTCATCATAAAACTTGGTGTGGTTTTGAGCATTACTGAACAAGTGCAGTTGTATTGTGAAAACAACAGGGCTATAACGCAGGCAAAGGAACCGAGGTCTCATCAAAAATCCAAACATGTACTCAGGTGCTACCATTTGATTAGAGAAATTTTTGGTAGAAATGATGTCAAGATAGATGGAGCTCCCATCGATCATAATATAGTTGATCGATTGACTAAGCCTATTTTCCAAAAAAAATTTGTGTCACATGTACATGCCTACAGTATTAGATATCAAGGTGATCAGCTTCAGTGCAAGTGGGAGTTTGTCAGAGAAGTGCTCTAAAGGCAATCAACTTTAGCACTTGTTGTACAAATCATTTTATGATTAATAAAGGCATTTTTCATTATTTTGATGTTCATATATTTATGGATTTGATGTTGATCTTAAATTGATTTAATGAAGTCCTTGATACAAAACATAGCATGGAGATAATCATGATGAGATCACAATAATGAGATTCCTATCATGTGTAATTATGTTAATATCTAAACTTTTCTTAGTCATAGAATTAATGAGATGGGATATCATTAATTCGGATATACTAGCATATGTTGTACTCCTTGATTGGATCAATTGGTATATCTTATAAGCTGTAGAAATGGGTAGTTTAGACTTAACATGTGGATGCTTACTAAGGGTAGCAAGTACATTGGATTAACCTACTATGAGACAACCATATAGATATTCTATATAGTGTCAGTGATAGTCTCATCATAACAATGATGCAAGTATCCTTTGATTTGAGGTGCTCAAGGATATCTCGGATATTGATCCTGTCCTCTAACTCCATTACTCGATGCCTTTTAGGAGTTACTCATAGGGTAGTGATTGGGTATAACTTGAGGTATTTGGAGGTAATTGAGTAACAAATAAAGGATTCACCACTCCAAATAGAAGGAGATAACACCGACAGCCTTTTGTCAGCATCATTACTCAAGAGTCCCTGGTCAAAGTGGATATGTGTCATGAAAAGAATCTTCAATAATACATAGAGTAATGAGATCCTTAGGACAAGATCTAATATCACTTGGACTAGATGTGATGTAGTCCTTCTATTAGGAGTTGACACTTTGACCATACTCTGAACTAAGTGGGGTATAGATGGTGAAAGGACGAATTGCATGGCAACATTCCTTATAAAAGGGTTCGTAGTCAAACCACTAACTTTCTGGTAAATTAGAGGTCATGATGTGTTGTTAGATACCACTCTTGACTTACTTGAATTAAGTGTTAATTCAAGTGGCCAACATAACCGAGAACCTAATGGGTCACTCACATAGGAGATCTAAAGGATAAGTAAAATGGTCTTGAATGGTGATCCAAGATATGAGAGTGTTTCAAGATTGTATTGTGATATGATCGTAGTAGAAAACATTGCATGGAATGGATTAGAAACAAGTGTTGTTGGCTACCAATTTTATCATTAGCTTTTTAAAACTTCCATTAATGCAAGCTATTCATTGTCATTAACTTCCCATAACTTCCATTAATGCATGTTATTCATGACCATTAACTTCCCATAACTCTCCATTAGTGATAAGGGTTATGGAAGGCCAAATGGTGCAGAAAATAAAGATAATTTTCATGCACCTTGTGTAAAACAAAAGTGAAAGAAAGGTTCTTTATTACACACACACTCTTTTCTCTCTAACTCTCATAAGAGTTCTTATCTTTGCTTGCATAAAGAAAGAACTCTAGTCATCTCCTACTGACGTTTCATCCTTCTATGTTTGTGTGAATTTTCATTAAAGATGGTCGACATTGATCATTGTGGTTTATAACAACCCAACGTGAAGAAGATTAAAGAACAAAGAAGATCATCAGAAAGGTATGTAAATATATTATATTTCATGTTTTTATTTTCTATATCTATATGCATGAGTCGATTTGATTTCTGAGGTTCTGTTTTATATTTCATTGTTTATATTTGATATATATTATGTATGAGATGCATGATCAAAACCTTACAATTTGTCACTTCAGTGAATAGTGAAATAGGGAGAGTTGTGCATAAATAAGAGGGACGTGAATATTGGAGATGGACCAAAAGTTTATTCGTCACATCAGTGAATAGTAAGGGAAATTGCTTACTGTAGAAACCAAGGGAGAGAAGCTAGGGGTCTTTAGATAGGGTATTTTTATGGGGCTAAAGCATTTTCTTATGGGAGATCCATGAAGAGCTAGATGTCCCGACGCTAGTTCGAAGGTGACATAAATGTCGATAACCCAGGTTAAGCATTTCTTTCAAATTTTTGTTGTTTTTTTTCTCTCCTATTGAATTGATTGTATTATCCTAGGCATATTGATTTTGGGTTTTGTGTATGGATAATCAAACTTTTGTTATTGTTTGGTTATTTGTGTATAAACTCATTAGGGATTGAGAGATGATGATTTTAATATGTTCATTGAATCGTTTAATTACAAACCTATTGCTAGAATTTCAATAAAATCCGTAATTGTTATGTTGAAATTCATGTGTAGTTACTAATGATTTGTAATCATTAGGGATAACATGACCTAGGTTAAAAGACGCATCGTATGTTGTTTTTTCCTTGATTAATTGGTTTTCCTAATTCATAATTTTATTGACTAATTAAATATAGAGATCATATCCTAGGTTATTCAGTGGATAGGTTTAATTAACGATCGTATATTGATTAAACAAAACCTAAGGGAAAACTTGTGTTAATTATTATCCAATGATTAATAGTTTCTAAGAGAGATTTGAGAACAAAAAATCAATAAAATATGTTTAATTAGGGTGTAGGTTGAGATTGAACTAAAGAACCTGGTCCCTACCAAATTTCCTACTTTTATCATTTTTCAATGTTTTCTTTAATTTGTTTTTATTAGTCTAGTTTCATTTTTTTCTTGTTTAAAAAACCCAAAACCTCTATTAAACCTAAACACCAATTACTTTCATTTCATAAACTTTGCACACACTCTCTGTGAGATCAACCTAGACTCACCACTGCTATAGTAGTAGTAGTCTAGTTATTTTATTTTGACTAGCATTATAATGCACTGTCAGGAGTCTTTTCACATAGTGCCCCACCACTCCCAACATCGATCAAGCTCCTTTCTATAAGTAACAATCCTTTGTAAAAGTATTGGATGAGGAGTTGTAGATATATTGTGGTAAGGATAGCTAGCACACAACTTCTTAAAGAACTCCTAATACTCATAAAGGGATTCTCCATTGAGTTACTTTATCTCGGATATCTCTTTCTGTATTAGGTTTTCTTTGATGCTGGAAAGTATTTCTCCAAAAATAGCCTCTTCTTTTCAATCAACACGTTAACTCTCCCAAAAGGCAAATTGAAAATCCAATCCTTTGCTGCATCTTTCAATGAAATGGGAAAGCCCTTAACATGATTTGCTCTTCTATCACCCCTGGACGGCTCATGTTTAGACAAACCACATTAAGTTCTTTAAGATGCTTGTGTGCATCCTCACCTACAAGTCTAGAAAAAATAGGAAAAGATGGATTAAGCCATACTTAAGTTGAAAAGTGACATGTTAAACAAACATAGGAAAAGTAATGCGTAATGGTTTTTAAGTTAAGTCCGATGCAACCAACTCCCTTACAGTTATTGAATTAGCCATTGTTTCTTTAAATTCAAGCTTTTATTATACTTCTGGAGTTATTTTAGTTTCTCTTTACAACATTCGTAATGTCTTTTTGATCTTCTAATCAAATTGTATAGGTTTTTGATGAGGGGATCTTGTTACTACCAATCACCAACACTAACAAACATCAAAAGTGTTGAACCCCGAACTTTTCTTAGAGGTTAGAACTATTAAATGAGAAATTATTGGCGATTATTTATGTGTAAAGAAAAGAAGAATTCTTGAATTTGAAATGAACTAGAAAAGATAGTTAGAACAAGATGGGTTATATGTGAAATATTGGAAGTTATAAGTTGAAACATGTTTATTGAATATTCTTCAGTGTTTTAGCCATAACTTTTTCTCTAGTTATCCAAATGAGATTATTCTTAATTTGGATTAAACTAGAGAAATAGGCCTACAACTTATCTGATGAAATTAAGTTCTAATTTAGTCTCAAAGAATTTCAATTTTTGTATGGAAGTTGAGCACAGAATATTGTTTTAGTATAAGAATAGTTCAGAAATGTTTGGGATATAACTTTCGGATTTCTAAACCAAATTGAATGATTTTGGTGTCATTAGAAAATTAAGACAATGGGGAACATTTTTCGAGAAGGAAGTGCTATTAAATTCCTTCAATTACTTGATTAGAAAACATCTGGAATTTTGGAAGGAGTTAGGCATGATTTACATAATTTTAAGGTATTGATAGATTAATTATGTTATTTTGTGAAGTTAATTAGCATGTTAATATGAGCAAGACTTTATGACATGGGT
>JAOSBK010000007.1:6055811-6080981 GCA_027568895.1 Erythroxylum shatona | reverse complement strand
ATGTTTTAGGAGTGTTATTGCATTGGAAGAAGTGAAATTAGGAAGATTATGAGTGAATATGATGTTAGAATGGATGTAGGAAGCATTGGAGGGGCATTGGAGGGGTTTGGGAAACCCCCATGTTCGTTTAACGGACTTTAGGTCCGTTTAATGGACTTTCTAGGGTGAAAAATGACCCCAGCATCGCCCATGTCTGTTTAACGGACCTTCTCGGGTGAAAAATGGCTTTCAAGCCAGTCTATGTCCGTTAGGCGGACATGTATGTCCGTTAAACAAACATTCATGGGACAGCTACAGTAAATCGCCATTTTGACTATTTTAGAGGCAGAATCTCGCTTTGAGTACTTTATAAAAGTTGGTAGATATCGAAGTTATCTTTCTAACCATCTAAAAATGACATTAATCCAACATCTATAGAAAAAGTTATGGCTATTGCTCCAAGACAGGTACAAAATGATTAAGGACATAAACATGTTGGATTCTTTTGGCCATAACTTCGTCATCCGACCTCCGAATGAAGTGATTCTTAAAGCAATAGATTCCTAAGACATTTTCCTACATATCTATAAAAATTGGTGGCTTTTGAGTTTGGTATGAAAAAGATTTATGGTGAGAAAAGGAGGAAATTGATTAGAAGAGCATGAATTGGTTATTTACTAAACACACTTTGGTATTTTACTTATATCTTAAACGGTAGAGCTCCGATGGAGATGGTTCTTTGCTTCAAATTAAACTAGAGACTTAGAGCTACGATTATGTTTTGAAGAAGTCAATTTGTGATTTTGGTATTTGACTGGTGTGGGCACATCACTCTTATGGGATATGGCTAACACGGGTTCATGGAAATAACCCTTCAAGGTAATGTGCACGCTTATGTCTTATGATGAACCAATAATGGTTAAGGTGAATTCTTGGAATACGTTCATATTTTATGGTTCAAGAGTTGGGTTCCGGAAATGGCACCCTACAATAATTCCAAGTGCAACCTTTCAATTTCACTTTGTTTGTACACCTTAAATCTTTTCATTTCCACCTATGTCTTGATTTCTTTCTCAGTCAATTCATGAAAATATTTTCATATCCATATCACTTCAAGTACATATCCACAACGAAATCCCGTTACCATATTCGTTGACATAACCCCAAATACTAAATATATGTCTAACATATCGGACTACGCAATAGTTCTTATTTCTAAATATCTACAACTTTCCTTATCTTACACTCTGACAAACACCATTCTTTTCATCATTTCTAATAGTCCAAACTCTTAAAGAAAGTTCATACATGTGACTCATACGGTCACAATTACTAGGATTCTATACTCATCAGTACCCTTCTCTAATGGTGAGGAATCAGGTGTAGCAAATCCTTGCAAAACTCCTCATGTTCTTTTACGAGGTGGCATTTAACTCCTTTAGTAAAACATCATCTTAGCTTACTTTCATTTTAAACCTTATTTCCTACATGTATGCATGATATACATGTCACTTAATACAATCAATCAATGCACAATGCAACAAGTAATCATAAAACATAACAATTCATACTACTATGCATTCTAAGCCTAGGAAAAACCTAAGCTTTGATATCACAATTGTTGGGGCCGGGTCTGGTATCGAACTTTAAAGTGCCCATTCGAGGTGATCAGAAGAGATCATGCGAGAGACCACTCCTCTGGTAAGAAATTCTAGCGTCAGCATTGGTGGGTTCACCGCGGCGAAGTCTCCTCTGTTGCAGTTCACCACGTCAAAGTTCCAAGCTCCAGCGCACGCACCCTTCAGGAAAGGTTCACCGCGGCATACACTGGGCCTTGCTGCGGCAAAACCTTCGAACAAAAGCCAAACCACCAACATTCAACAATACAAACATGCATACCTTTCTTTTAACACCATACAATATCATATTCCATTACTAATAACAATTTCTAATCTCAACTAAGAAGATAAACATGAACATACATAAAAGATCTCTTTTCAATTCTTGATTTCATTATAAAAGTCACACCGTTGGCTTAATGCAAAAATACAAATACACGTGATACAATTGAATGATTATGTTGATATGCTTATAAAACTATCCAAAAATAGTCGAACTAACTTAATTACAAAATGTAACTATCTGGGAGTTCGTCAAATTGCCTTGCAAGGATCACTAACCTTCTTGTTCTTCACCTGAGGAGGGAAAGTGATGGGGTGAGCTGCGAAGCTCAGTGGCTTATATATTTATAGTCATCAATAATTAATCACAAATTCTAGCATATGTATATATGTATATATATATCTAACAATTCAAGCATTTTCAAATTAGCTCAAATAATCCTAATTAAACAAGTCGTTACATAACTCATAACATAGGCTTTAATCATTATGCATAACGAGCAAATACATCATGCTTGACAATTTAACAATGCAATGCACAAACAAATGGCTCGAGGGTTCCATGGAAACAAAATGGTGAAACCAAAGTTTACACCATGAGCAGAATGAGTCCTTTTTGAAGCTCATATGCCATAAGCGAGCAGCCAGGAGAAGGCTCTTATCAATGTGCACGTGACGAACAGAATGGTTCCACTCTCGCCCAAACAAAAGCATATATTTGTTTTATCATATGCTCATACTTTCATGTTTTTTCTTATTTAATTCAAAATGTTATAACCTCTTTCAAGGTATAACATAATCACAAATTATCATGCATTATCAATCTTCATAACAATTCAAAAATTAAGCAATTTAGACATACACACACATAGGCAAGAATTTGCCTAATTACACGATAACTATAAATACATTACCTATCTAATTTTGCTTGACAAATCTAAGTTCAGTGTTATCTTTCCTCTTGCTCTTGGATCAGGCTTGCTTGGTTTCCTATAACAAACCAAGTTCTCATTCAAACAACATTCAAAGAAAATTCATAAGGCTTCAATGATCAAAAATGCTAAAATTGACTATAACCCTTTCAAAATCTAGACTTTCAAGTCAACTTTTCCATGATCATTATGATTGGGTAAATGAAGGAATTTGATAACACTTTCTTCTAGAAAAGTGTCTCCCATTGCCTTAAGTTTCTAATGACACTAAAATCATTCAATTTGGTTCAGTAATCCGAAAGTTATACTCCAAACATTTTTGGACTGCTTTTAAACTGAAACAATATTCTATGCTCAACTCCCTTCCACAAATTTGTA
Organism: Erythroxylum shatona; assembly: GCA_027568895.1. Taxonomy (NCBI): domain Eukaryota; kingdom Viridiplantae; phylum Streptophyta; class Magnoliopsida; order Malpighiales; family Erythroxylaceae; genus Erythroxylum; species Erythroxylum shatona. The sequence goes on along the minus strand of JAOSBK010000007.1, from coordinate 6,077,791 downwards.
TCCTTAAAGACTGAATTTAAACTTAATTTCTGCATACAACTTGTATCCATATGTATCTAGTTTACTCCAAATTAAAAATCACTCTATTTGGATAATTACACAAAAAGTTATGCTCAAAATGCCGAAGCATGTTTGGTGCTGGAAAGTTAGCCGCGATGACCCAAAAAGTTTGTCACGGTGAACTTTTCCAAAGAGGAAAAGCTCGCGTCAAAATTCACAAGTTCGTCGCGGAAAACTTTCCTGGGTTGGCCATGGCGAACTTCATCCTTCAAGTTGGCTGCGGTGAACCAAGGAAAGTTGACTGCGACGAACTTTGACAAAAACATAACATGTTTCGACTTCAAATTCCAGATTTTCACTTCCAACATCTACAACTAACACTTCTTATACCTCAACCATCTTTTCTACTTCATTTCCAACTCCATTTCAACCCAAAATCATTCACAAATAAATCATCAACTACATTTGATCATTAACCCTAAAAGATTAAAACATTCTGCCTCTATCATTCATAAATAAATTCCCATACATAATCAACTTCGTTTGAGTTTCATTTAAGCCTACCCATGAAATTTAAAGCATAAACTACTTGTTGAAGCTTCAAACTCTTCAAGATCTCCAAAACCCTAGCTTGATCTTCTTTCTCTCCTCTTTCTCTTTTTCTCCCTCCAATTTTCGTGCTCCTCTCTTCTTAAACAAGACAAAATTTTTATTTCTTCTAACTTATACTCTTAATAAATGTGAAATGTCCACTTTACCCCTTCCTTATATGCCTTATGTCTTATACCCTTAAGTGTTATGCCCAATTTGCCCTTATACAATCTCACAACTTTAATACTTCAATTCAATTAACCTGTCATAAAATCTTACCAACATTAACATTATAATTAACTCCACAAAATAATCCTATAAAGACCTCATAAATAATTTAAATCATGCTTAACTAGAGAAAAGCCAACACTAGGCCTACCTTGAGACAAGAAATCTGTAATGCTCAAAAAGTTGATGATAAGCTACAACAACTTATCTTGGGAAGGCAAACAACCTGACTTCTCTGTGAAAGGAAATGGTGATCTGTATTACAGAGATCGATTGTGTGAACTAGCTAGTCATGAATTAAAGAAAAAGCTTTTATTTAAGGCCCATAATACTATTTTTACAATGCACCCTAGTGGAAATAAAATGTATCAAGATCTAAAGCAGCATTACTGGTGGTCTGGTATGAAACGTGATGCTGTAGATTATGTATCCAAATATGTGACATGTCAACAGGTTAAAGCTGAGCTCTAGATTCTATCTAGTTTATTACATCTTATTTCAATTCTTCAATAGAAATGGGATAACATTACCATGGATTTTGTCACTGGGCTTCCTCTCACTCAAAGAAAGCATGATGTTGTATGGGTGATTGTGGATAAGTTCACCAAGTATGCTCATTTTGTGCCTGTTCGTCCTGACTATCTATTGGATAAGCCTACAGATATATAAGTGAATGAGATAGTGAGGTTGCATGGGGTATCATTGTCTATTATTTCTGATCATGATCTTCGATTTACTTCGAGATTTTGGAAACATGTGCAAAAGGCTTTGGGTTCTCAAGTCAAATTTAGTATTGCTTTCCATCCCTAGATAGATGGACAATCTGAATAGGTTATTCAGATATTGGGAGATATGTTTCGAGGTTGTGTGTTAGAATCCTCAAGAAGTTGGGATAACTATCTATCTCTGATGGAATTTGCTTACAACAACAGTTATTATACTAGTATTAGCATGGTGCCTTATGAAGCTCTATATGGTAGGAAGTGTAGGACTTTGGTTTGTTGGATTGCATTAAATGAAAAAAAGATGATCAGGTCTGATATTGTAAAACATACTGAAGAGAAAGTTCAAGTTATCCAATAAAGATTGAAAGCCACCAGTGATAGGCAGAAATCCTATGCTAATTTAAAAAGGAAAAATATTGAGTATTAGGTATGAGATAAGATATTTTTGAAAATGTCACCATGGAGAAATATACTTCGATTTGGGAAGAAAGGTAAGCTCTTCCCATGATACATCAATCCCCATAAGATTCTTAAGAAATTCAGACCAATAGCTTATCAGTTAGCTCTTCTTAAAGAATTGGTCAAGTTGCATAATGTGTTTCGTGTTTCCGTATTGAGAAGATATTGGTCTGATGATGCACATAAGATTCCTGTGCAAGAAATTCAAGTACAACTAGATTTTTCTTATAAGGAACGGCCTATATCTATCTTAGCAGAGAAGTCCGACAACTCATAAATAAACAAATATCTCTAGTGAAAGTACTTTGGCAACACCATGGTCTCGAGGAAGCAATATAGGAACCATAATTGACATGAGGGCTCAACATCTTCAACCGTTCTTATCAAGTATGAATTTCGAGTACAAAATTCTTTTAAGGGGGAGAGAAATTTGAGGTCCCAAACTATACCCTAGTAGAAATGTTTTAGGTCCACAGAAGTATATGTGATAGGAGTTAATGATTATGATTTGATTGTGTATTGCTTAAGTCTTGATTTTTGGTTGATGAATTATAATTAGTAACTTGGAATTTATTATTGCAATTGAAAAATTAAAGAGTTAAAATGTACATTTCGACTAGGAAAGTTGTCAAGTGGTAAGACAAGTTGATACATGAAAAATGTGGATGACTAAGCCTATACATTGAGTGACATGTGGCATAAGTAAATAAGAGTCAAATGGCAATATTGGAATGGATAACTAAATGAAAAATGGCAGCAATGATGGAGTGACAAATGGACTAAGTAATTAAGTGATATTTGGCAACACATATATAGGACAAGTGGATTACATGCATTGGTGACAAATGCCATGTTAAGATAGTGACACCTAGTAACTTACGTGCTAAACCATTGCAGGGATAGTTTTTGCACCCTTCATTCTTCCTCACCACTAAATCATCCACCCTCTCATAGCTCTAAATTTTGCTTCAATTATGTGCACTTTCACTCCAAACTCTTTATCAAATATTGTAGCAAGAAAGTTACATCATGCTATCTTCTATGTTGTTTTCTTCTTGGTGTTAAGATCATCCTACTTCCACCTTGATTTTAAAATTGTGTTTGTTTTCATGGAAGGCTAGATTGGCTTGTTCATTGAGGTAGGAATTTGAGTTAAACATATAAGTGGAATTCTAAAATTGATGGCATATGGTAACACATATTCTACGATGTTTGAATTGGGATAGAATACGTGTTGCGTTTATGATGAAATGAGTTCTAAAAAAATGATGTTTGTATGATAGGTTTTTTTTCTTCGATTTTTGAAGCATGAAAGATAATGATTTGTAAGCTACCAAATGAATGATTTTGAATTGGAATTAGATATGAAATTGATGAGGAATTGAATTATAATTAAGGTGTAATTGAGGTCTAATTAACGGACTATGATGAAGGTGAACTGAATTAGGTATGAAGGTGTTAAAATCTAGAAACAAATTGAAGGAAATTAGATAGTGAACCTTCAGTTCACTTATCCCACGATCTTTGACAGCTACTAGCTCCTTCCCACGATTGTGGGCAATGCTTAAAAGGAAAAAAAATTCTATTTGTGTGATTGTTGAACCACATAAGGATAAAACACTTTACAATGGTGTATTTGAACTTGATTAAGGTTTAAAATGAACCTAGTTTGATGTTGGATTAATTGGTTAAAATTTGAATAAGTTTTGGATTTTGAATTGAGGTGATAACTTAAGAAATGGATTATTTGATATCAATGTAACTAATTTTGGAATTTATGAGTTGTTCAAAGGTGAAGGTCACAAATATGATCCAAAGGATATGAGTAATGTAAATTGCATATAAATATTTGAGAATTAGGAATTTGTGTGAACGTATATAATGTGTAATTACTTAATGCTATCATTGATGCATTGCTACAAATGCTTAAATTTGTAAGGCATATTGAATTTGTTCGGGTTTGAATGAATGCACTCAATTTGAGCTTAAGGAAATAAATTCATACGTTATGCATTGTTTCTCTTACATGTGATTCTAAAATGTGATACGTTTTTTTTTTAACTTTCCAAGTCCTAGTTGTGGGTAAATAGGCATGCCTAGAAAAGTCTGCAGCTACTTCTGTTCCTAGACACTATGGTGTCTTCTGTACTTAGACACTACAGTGTCTTCTATTTTAGAGACCTAAGTCTCTTCTGTTTCTATTGATACTAATCATAGGTATTTTCTTACCCACTTCTATAAAAAGGATTAGCAGGCAATTCTGTATGTGTTTTGATATTTGTCTTTTCTGATCTATTTTGATGCATGATATCCTATTCTGATACAATTATGTTTTGTCCTGATATAATAATGTTCTGTTCTTTTCTGATGGAATTAATAATCGGATTATTCTATAATGTGGATGTTTGGGATATAATATGATTTAGCGTATGTAAATGTTAGACGACTATCGAAAGCAATCATCATCTTGTATATTGTTTAATATATTTTCCCACTAAGTTATATAATTAGCACGGTGGTTTTTCTCCCATGTAGGTCTTGATAATGATAAGAAGGTTTAAGATTGAGAAATGATAAGAAGGTTTAAGATTAGGACAATCACAATGGCCAAAGAAGGACATGTTATGTTTTTGAAGATGTTATGTTTAAGTTTTTAAGTCGTATTTAATGTTATGAGACATTTTTTGTGTGTAAATGGTTTGTAATAACTATATTATAGGATGGATTTGAATTTAAGACATGTATTTGATAAATACAATGTGTATAATGCATTCTGTTTATTCATGTCAACAACTTATGAAATGCGAAGTATGTTGCCTTATTTTCTAGGAATTTCTAAAATATCTTGGTATGTTTTAGGTATGTTTTATGTGGCATCCATATATCCTCTTTGGGGGTGTTAGGGTCTTACAAATATAATCTAAATAGAGACAGGAGGCAGTGATGTCGGAAAACTCCTAATCTAGGAAATATGTAGAATTGACTTCTTCTCCACTTCTCTCTTCCTTCTTTTCTTTCTCTATCTCTTGACAATTATCTATAGGGTTTCTCTGAAAGTGGCTAATGCAAAAAGCTCCCTCCTCTTCTTTGTCCTATTCTTTAAATAGTTTTTGTGTTCTGAGCAGCTCTAGGGTTTTTTTGGGTCGAAAAGGTCTAAAAAATCCCTCGAAACTTGCCTTTTTAGTGTCTGCGCGCCTTCTTGACGCAGGTCACGATCGTGGCCCTGCATGCCATAATCGTAGGTCACATCTGACCCTTCTGTCACGATCGTGGCAATTAGGCCATGATCATGGGCCATGTCCTGGGTTTCTGTCATGACCGTGGCATATAGGCCATGATCGTAGGCTGACTCTAATGCTTCTGTCATGATCGTGGCCTGTTGTGCCACAATCATGGGCTATTGTTTCAGTCCGAATGTCTCCAAAATTTCTCCGTTCTTCACTGTTGACCCTAAAATACTAACAAACACATCAAGGTACCTCAAAAACATAATAATTAAGCTCAAAGACTTGTACTAACCCATAAAACACTTAAAGTATAAATAATTAGCAAACTAACACAATTATAACCTAAACAAATACTAAACGATTGAATTAACAATTAAATACATATCAAACTAAGACCTAAAACATAATGCAATTCACACTTATCAACATACCCACAATTAAACGTTTACTTGTCCTTAATCAAACAAAATAACAAACACATAAGACACCATGCAATAATGAGATAATGGCTTCAACTTCATGAGATAAATTTAACTTTAAACATAATCATTCAAGTTGTATCAAATCATTAACATGCAAAATCTGCGTTTACGGGCTTTGAACTAAATATACATATTCATTCAGATCCAAGTGTTAATTTATTTACCCTTTTTCAATTGCACACCCACTTTAATAATTCTTTGGTCATTCAAACTTTGTAACTACTCTTAAGTACATTTTCTTGAAAAGTCAAGCTATTACAAGTTTGGTAGGTTTTTATTAGAAGATATTATTATTATTATTTAAACAAGGATCTAGTCTTTTACTCGAGGCAAACATTGGTGATGAATGTCGATCCGATTACTCGATTAAGTCATTTTTTATTAAGCTGCTTAGTTAGAATGTCATTATAGTTTGTTGACATGGAGGCACACATTTGTGATGCGCGTCGATCAGGTTACTCAGCTACGTCACATTCTCAATTGGCTACTATCTCTATTCATAACCCAAAGGTCAAAAGAATAGTAATTTATTTAAAATTAACAATACAAAATTTTTTTGTTGCCTACCTTGTTTCTTTGGCTACTCGTTTCTATGAAAAAAATACTAGCAAAGCTACTTAAATAAAAAAAACCTCAAATTATGAATGAATGTGTCAATTTAAAGGGCTACAACTTAACACTAAATCCTAATTAACCTGTATATTTAACCAAATAACCCAATTCATTAATTTTGCAAGCTAACGATTTTTCACAATCTAATAGACTATGTTCCAAATTAAATCAATTTCAGTCCATCTAAGCCATTGACACATTCACACGATTCATAAAATGCAATATAACAACTATCATATAATATGTGAAATTCACATTCAACGCAAAACATATAACCCTCCCCACACTTGAACAACACATTGTCCTCAATGTGAGAAGGGGACAAAAAACACATATGGAAAGAAGAAACATAAAATTAAAATAAAACAAAAAGTAAGTAAAGTCTAAAGTTAAAAAGAAAAGGGTTAGAATAAGGCCTCATGGTGATGGAGGAGGGGATGGTGTTGGAGGTGGCAAGTGGACGCCTTGAGCCTCAAAATAATGATTGATATGACGTATATCCCAAATCTGACATCGTTGAGCTCGGTTCGTTTGCTTCATTCTTTTGGAGTTCTCTATAAGTGTATCTGTGATTACCTTAGTGAAGATTGTATCAAGCACTTTCTTCTCACCCAGTTCTTTTGTTTCTTCTTCCTCCTTAGACTTCTTGCTGGTCAATTTTTCTTCTTATTGTTGCTAAGCACTTAAACTCACTTGACTAGTCCTGATCTTGACATTTGTATGGGAACTAATATCTTGAGGTTCCATATTGTGGGACTTCGGGATTTCAGCTCGCCATAGATGATGATGGATTATAAATTTAAGACAGTAGATTGTAAATCTGTTACTTTAAACTCTATAGTAGTCAACTATAACCGAAACCAAGTAACCCATTCCTAAGTTATTGCTCCGCTTACGTCGAGTAGCAATAATTGCAATAAAGATATGGGTGGTTGTGCAAATTAAGATGCTATGATCCATGCACCACAACATGAAAAGTTCCTTCGTCGAACACTTGTTGGGTTTTTTTTGTCAAAAACAATTTAACATGTGAATTTGTGCAGAAAAAAAAGTGTTTGTGGCTCCTGATGATGTTGTGTGCATTCTTAGCATCGAAACGCTCTAACCCAGTTATTCAATTTAGTAGGGGTGACACATAAATCATTGTGTTGATCTACTACAGACGACTCGGGAAAACCACAAATTTTATATAGTCCCATAATTAAACTCATAAGGTTGTCCCCACAACCTAAACCACAATTCCCTAGGTTTGTTGGATTCAAACTAAAGGGATGTAAAGAATTCTAAGGTAAATTCTTTGTAGATTGGGTATTGAAATTGAACAAATTGTCCCCATTGAATTTTCTTCGCTAAATTTTCAACCTTATCTTGCAATTATAATCTATCTAAAGTTTCAAAATGAAAATACTTTGGAACCATATTGTGAAGAAAATGAAAACGGGTACCTTCTTCATCTAAGAAGATCGAGAAAGGTGTTCCGTAATTAGTTGCTTTGTTCCTTTTCCCTCATCCCGAGACTTGGTTTCCTCCCGATGTTAATCTCGCTTTACTGAATGCTTAATGCGTAGCATACTGACTTGTGAGTAGGTAGAAGTTGGAAGAGACTGGAGGTTTGAAATTTGGGTAGAGAGAAGTGAGAGTGTTTGGAGGTTGTAAGCTTAGAGAGATAAAGTAAAAATAAAAGTGAGTGAAAAAGTGAAGTTAGAAATGAATATTTAGGTAGATAGACGGTAAAATGGTAAAAAATTAATATGGAATTCGCATGTTCCAGTTTCACCCTATCGCAGGACACGATCATGGCCTGCAATTTTTCCACCAATTTTTAATTTTTCTTTTCTTTTGTCCTTCTCCACTTTTTCAAAATCACTTCTTAACTCTTTATGGCCCTTTCACCTCTCTTTTGCTTACTTTCTCGATCAACAAATTCATGTCGAAGTCCTCTGCCTTCCCGATTTTATTTGGAAACGAAATAACCTAACTACATAATTCAAACTATCTAAAAATCAAAGGAAATAACATCAAATTAACATTCCATGGGTTGCCTCCTATGCAACGCTTCTTTTAATGTTAGTAACTCGACACTCTATCCTTGAAACTCAACCAGAGTCAATTATGGGTAGCTTACTTCTACCTTTCTCATTCAACATAGGTTATGAAACCAATTAAGCTAAATAATGTCCTTTTTTACGTGAACTGTCAACATAATAGGAAATAACAAAACTCCTTGAACCTTCCATTGAATCCAACAGTTTATCCTATACGAAGGTGAGTTACTCTCTTTCTTCCTTAATCACCTTGATCTCCTCTACTTCTTCTACTTCACGAATAGAGACTTCCATAACTTCATCAAACTTGATGTCTATTGTCATATGTTCTTCGTCCTTTTGTTCTTTTTAAGATTCAAACACATCAATTATCCTGAATAAGCTACGCTCTTTTGGATTCTTTAATACATCATTCATGTTGAATGTCACTTGGTCATCGTTAATTTGAAAGATAAGGTTCTTTTCGTGGACATCTACCAAAGATTTTTTTAATGTTCACACATGGTATATCAAGAACTGGTGAATAAAAGAGAGGGTTGCCATTCTTTTCTTCATATTCTTTCGTCGTCTCTTAGTCTTCAATAAGGTAAGGTTTGGTTTGGTTTGGTTTTTTGCTGGTCCTTTTCATTGTCCTCCATTCTTAGGTGTGATAGCCTCATATTGCTCTCTTTGATGTATTTCCATGTTACTTAGAGGGTCTTCCACACTTCTCTTGCAAAATTCAGGAGAAAGTTGTCTCACTCGAACTCTAAGTTATGAATAAACAAGGCATGATTTTCCATTACTTGCTCAATTTGCTCTTCTAGTCTCTTATGGCCCTCTTCCATATCTGTAAGCTTATCCAGGATCTTGTCCAATTTAGAATCTCATGAACTAGATTCATCTTGCTAAAGTCATAAAAGGTCTTGATATCCTAAATGAGTCCTTACATTGTTGGACCAATAAAAATCAGGGTTGTTTTGCTACCCCAAAGTGTACATGTTCTAATAAGGATCATTATTTTCCCAACTATACTATGCCTCATTACTTTCCCAACTGCACATGTTCCATCATTTTTTTCCATTTCTTCTCGACATCTAGCTCTTTAAATGTCTCATTTCTCATTCTAAGATGTCTTGTTGTGTCTTTACTTTATGCCCCAAACTTCTTTCTCTATTTTTTCCTTTTTTAAAAACAAAAGATAATGGAAAAAACCTTAGATTAAAGAAATAAACTAATCGCCTCCCCGACAACAACGTCAAAAACTTAATCGTGGTTTTCTGATTTCTGTAAGTTTTAATTAATTAACCTCAATAATTTGCAAGCATACGGGTCGTTCGCATAGTACCTAAGGTGTCTATCCTACAAGGAAGGATAATCTAATCCTAAAATCTAAGGCCAAACAATTCATAGAAATTCAAATGTAACGAAACTAAAATAAGAATGCAATTCAACCAATCAAATTAATTCAAGAATCAATCACAAAAATATTAACAAATTAGCAATTGCAACGCATACTCAATAATCAACCTAAGGAACTACCAATTGAGAGAAAGGAAAACTTTACCTATCTTTAATGCCAACATAATCGATTATGAATTACTAGATTATTGGTTCTAGATGGTCCTAGGGTTGATTACTCTCTCTCGAGTTATAACCATTAACCCTAATTATAAACCCTAATCAGATTATGGGAATTGCAATCTCTAGATTAACAATCTATCCAAAACTCTAATTAGATCTGAAGTTGTCCAAAAACTATTGAGAACCTATGCAAGATCTCTCTTTGCACAATTTACCGATTTGATTTAATTCTCATTATATTAAATTACCTAACTCTCGTTAACCCAATTTAATTATTTTTCACTCGATTCATCCTCTCAGTTTATCACTGAATTATGCAATTGCAAAAATTAAATCACAATAAATCCAGTAAAAACGCAAACAATCACATTTCATTAAATCAAAGATAAAACCCTTTAAAGGTGAGTTTAGAACAACTCAACATTTACAAATCATATCATCATACTGTTATTTCCAATTCTATACAATAATAAAAGTAGAAATTAAACAGAAAATATGATCTGAACGAAGACGAGAGGCAGTGACGTCGAGAAACTCCTAATTTGGGAGGTACTTCGAATTGACTTCTTCTCCACTTCTCTCTTCCTTCTTCTCTTTCTTTATCTCTTGACAATTCTCTCTAAGGTTTCTCTAAAAGTGGCTCATGTAAAAAGCTCCCTCCTCTTCTTTGTCTTATTCTTTAAATACCTTTTGTGATCTGAGCAGTCCTAAGGTTTTTTTTAGGTCAAAAAGGTCCAAAAATTTCCTCAAAACTTGACATTTTTTAGTGTTTGTCCGTCTGCTCAATGTAGGTCACGATCGTGGCCCTGCATGCCACGATCGTGGGCCATATCTGAGCCTTCTATTACTATCGTGGCAAGTAGGCTGCAATCATGGACCATGTCCTAGGTTTATGGGCCATGATTATGGGCTGACACCAATGCTTTTGTCACGATCGTGGCTTATTCTACCATGATTGTGGGTCGATGTTTTGGCCTGAATGTCTCTGAAAATTCTCCGTTCTTTGCTGTTGACCCTGAAATACTAACAAACACATCAAAGTACCTCAAAAACATAATAATTAAGCTCAAAGACTTGTACTAACCCATAAAACACTCAAAATATAAATAATTAGCAAACTAGCACAATTCTAACCTAAACACATACTAAATGATTGAATTAACAATTAAATATGTATCAAACTAAACCTTAAAACACGATGCAATTCACACTTATCAGTGGTTAAAGCTTGTATATAACCCCTATCTTTGCTTCATCCACTTCAATTCCTTGGCATGATATTTTGTATCCCAAAATTATGCCCTCATGCTCCATGAAGTGGCACTTTTCCCAATTCAAAACTAAATGTGATTTTTCACATCTTTGGAGTACTCTATCAAAATTAGTCCGGTACTACTCGAAAGAATCTCCATTGACTGAAAAGTTGTCTATAAACGCTTCCATAATGTCCTCGATCATATCTACAATAATAGATATCATGCACCTTTGAAATGTAGTTGGAGCATTACATAACCTGAAAAGCGTCTACCATATGCAAATGTTCCATAAGGACATGTAAATGTAATCTTTTCATGGTCCTCCATATAAATAAAGAGCTGGTTGTAGCCTAAATAACTGTCCAGGAAGCAAAAGAATGAATGGCCAACCACTTTTTCTATCATTTGATCTACGAATGGGAGAGGAAAGTGATCCTTCTTACTCATTTTGTTAAGTTTACGATAGTCAATGCAAACTCTCCATGCTGTGACTATTCTTGCGAAAATTAGCTCTCCACTTTCACTCTCCATTACAATCATCCCACCCTTCTTTAGTACATATTGCTCCAAGTTGACCCATTCACTATCTGATATCGAATACCCATGTTTAAAAGCTTAACTACTTCCTCTTTAACCACTTTCTTCATGTGAGGTTTCGACCTTTGTTGACATTCCCTCACTGCCTACTCCTTTCTTCAAGGTTCTAATGTATTACAATGTTTGGGCTTATTGTTCGTATGTTGGATATCTGTCATTCCATGGCCTTCTTTTGCTTCCTTATGATTTTTACCACCTTACTCTCTTGTTCCCCATTCAACTTATTAGAAATAATGATGGGTAAAGTTTGGTCCTCACTTAGAGAGGTATATCTAAGGTGTGTGGGTAAAGGTTTAAGCTTTAAAATTGGTGGTTTCTTAGTGGAGGGTGGTATGGGTGCTTTTGTTCTTACTAATATATATTGATGTGTCTAAGCAGCTAACTCCTCCATCTCAGCTTCTTCCTCGTACTTCTAAGCTTCATCATCCATCTCAACTTCCTCAGATTCAATTTCTCCAAAGCAGCTCTCCTCTTGCTTTTAATACGTTAATCTATAATATTAATCTTAATGCAAGAGTTGCTTTCTTTCAGATTTTCCAAGGTTTTGTTCATGTTGAGCTCCACTTGAACCTCACCAATATGAAGTGTTAGTTTGCCTCCATAAACATCTATTAATGCTCTCCCTATGTTTATGAAAGGCTATCTAAAAATTAGTGAACAATTCTTATCCTCTTCGAAATTTAAGACTATGAAGTCCACAGGTTTAATGAACTTGTCCACCTGCATTAAAACATCTTTCACCACCATAAATGGCCTCTTAATTGATTGATCTGCCAACTAAATCAACATCAAAGTTGGCATCACCTCGCTGGGCCCCAATTTCCTAAATATCAACAAAGGTATAAGATTTATACTTGTTCTTAGGTCATATAAACACTTTGCGAATTCAACTTCACCAACCAAACAAGGTATTGTGAAACTACCTAGATCTTTCAGCTTAGAAGGCGTGTGACTAGTGTTAATAGAGTGAAAACTTCCAATTAATGCTACTATTTGGTTATCTTCCTAAGTACTCTTCTTTGATAATATGTCTTTTAAGAACTTAGCGTACTTGGGCATATGTCCCATGCCTTCGCAAAAGATAAACCAATTTGCAAGGTCTTTAACTTCTTTACGAACTTTGAAAATTGTGAATCCAATTTTCTCTTTTGTAATCGTTGGGGGAATGGAATCTTAGGTGGATATGGAAGAGGGGAAATGCAAGGAGGGTACTCACTCTTCCCTTCATCCTTTTTCATTGTTTCTTGATCCTCAACTAGGTGGGTTATAACTTGTTTCTCCACTGGTTGCTCGAGCTCTTTCCTACTTTTGAATTTGATTGCCTTGAGTTACTCCTTTGAGTTTACTTTAGTATTACTCTGGAGACTCCCAACACTTCTTATGCACAATGCATTTGCAAGTTGGCTCATTTGAAACCCCAAGTTATGAATGGAAAAGGCATGATTTTTACCTACCTATTCAAGCTTCCCTTCTACACTTATAAATCTATCCATAATCTTTTCCAATTTGGAATCATTGGCACTGGATTTATCTTGTTGAAATCTAGGCGAACCTTGATTTCTAAATTGATTTCCTACATTGTTAAGCCTAGAAACATTCTGGTAGTTCCTCCACCAAGTTGTGTGCCCATATAGTTAAACTGCTCCATATTATTGCTCTGCATCAAGATCAAGAAGCAATCAGTGGTAATATGGTTATCTTGTCCATATAATTCGTATCCATGTTGAATTATTTTAATCGAAGCAAATATAGAGGCTTTCAAGCTATTTAATTATCTTATTAAGTTATCGATCTCAACGTGCATTGTTTTCATTGAATCAATGGTTATAACTCCCTTCTGATCTCGGAAAGTCAATTGCTTTCTGTTTCTATCTGATGTCTAAAGACAGCTATTATTTATCATCTCTTCTAGCAAGTCCTCTACTTCCTTAAATATTTTCCTCATCAGAGATTCTCTAGAAATTACATCTATGGTGCCCTTTGTAGGTGGATTAACTCCATTGTATAAGGTTTGCAATAAGAATTCCTTAAGTAAGTTATGATGAGGACATCTCCTTTACAAGTCCTTATAACACTCCCATGCTTTGTATAATGGCTCTTCATCATTTTGCTGGAAATTTATAATCTCCTTTATCAACCTTGTCATCTTCTTCAGATATAAGTACTTGTCTAAGAATGCACGCAATAGCTACTCTTATGTTGTGATGTTTATCTGGTTTAAAGAATGATACCATGTTTTGGCTCTGTCCTTAAGTGTGAAAGGAAAGAGTCTCATCTTATCGGCATCATTTAACATTCCATTATATCGAAAAGTATCATATATTTAAAAAAAGTTTACAAGATGGGCGTTAGGATCTTCATTAGCTAACCTGTAAAACTATATGTTGATCTCTCTTTGAATGATTATTAATCTACTAAATACAGGACTTATTAAATTGCCCACTCTTGTTGCATAACCTAATATGATTACTTTTTTACTCACTCTCTCGATTTGTTATCAAAGTATGAGCATACACAATTATCACAACACCAGAATATGTATTGAATAAATAATAAACAAAGTCACAAAATAAATTTGAAATAAACCCTAATCTAGGATTTAGAAACTCATAAACATAATAAACATATCGGAATTTAGTTTACATATCAAGTTTGATGAAAATAAAAAAAGGAAAATAAGAAACACTCTATTTGGAGCTTGATCTAAAAAGTTGGAATTCCTAGACTTTCTTTTAAAAGTCTTTGTCACGATTGTGACTCTATAAATTTTCTCTTTATCATGATCATAACTCCTATGCACATCTAACTTCTTTGTTCTTCAATTATCTAATTTCAACCACTAACAAACACATCAAAGAAACATAAAATTAAGATCAGAATCATGCCTTAAACCATACAAATACTTATAATGTAAACAAATACTCACATTAAGACAATTCTAATCCTATACATACGATAATCATCTAATCAACACCTAAAAATACACTAAAACACCTATTAAAACATAGTATAAACTACACCTATTAGTTGTATACCAATTCAATTATATTTTTTTTATTCTTTCTTCAATTAATATTATCGATATGTTAATTCTTGTGTGATTTCATGCAATTGAGATGGAGAAATCTAATGTACAAATAGATCTAGTATAATTGATAGGATTTACATGTAAACATTCTGGTTCTTGTGAAATTCACTTGTACTTACTAGTGTTAGCCATAACTATGTTTTGCGCTTACGATTAAAAGTAAATCATCAGCCCCTCATTTAGCAAGCCACAAATTGAATAAGTTTTTAAACCATTTGAATCTTATTGGGCTTCATCTCAATATTATTGGTCTCCACTCATGGCCAAATAATGCTAGATTTTGTCCTTGTAAGTGTGGTCTAACAAAATCTATATAGTATGTTATCCTCCTTATCATACTATTATGTTTGATAGTTATAACATCAAGTACCTAAATCCTTAAATCTAGTAGCAAAACATGTGATCAAAGCAAGAAAGTTCTAAAATAGATAAATAAACTGAATAATTTAATACAAATAGATCTTTCCTAATATCGTAGTCTCTAAAAATAATGCCAAAAACTTGATATGCATAATTTTAACCATATAAAAGATAATTAAGCAAGTGCATCTATTGTTCTTATAATATATTCTAATGATTACTAGCTATGATTCTACGAGGACTATAAGTACTAATATTAACTGTCCTTATATTATCTAATCTAACAAAATAAATTATTGGTGTAAATGGAAATATTAGATTAATTAAAATTGCCAATCTAAAATAACGAACCAAAGAAGGAAACAAGACAAATAACCAATTGATAAACAATATCTATATATAGAATCCCTTAGAATCTTTATATGCTTGAATTTGTCTTGATTTAATCATTAACCCTAGTTTCTTAAATGAATAAAAATTTTAAAGTTACAACTAGATTCTTTCTAAAGACATATAGAATATATCTTTAATTTAATTTATTGAAATATCTTTCTAATTAAAACCATAAGAATGAATTAACTTATTTTTATGAATTCCCTTGGTAAATTTGACTCAAACTTAGATGATTTATGTTATCCTATAGTTGCGATTTTATACAGTTCTTATTATTCATACTAAGATCTATTCATACATATGATTTCTCAATCTATGCATATGAAGAAATTGAATTAAAGTAATAGCATATTTCAATTCATACACAAAGAATATCATAAATAATTCTCAAGATATCATAAATAATTCGCAAGATATCTTAAGTCTTTCATTAAATTAAATAATAAACCCAAACTATAGGTTCTAGAGTTCATTCCATCCAAATATATCCTAATTTAATTCGCTGTAAGAATAATAAAACTAACAATAATAAAAGAAGTAAACAAAATAGAAAAAATCTTTCTTATGGATCTTAAAATCATCAAGTCTTCGCTTGACCTTAAAAATTCCCTTCTTTTCTCTCTTCAAAGTTGCTCCATTCTTAAGTAAGATACTATAACCCATATCTCTAGTGATGTGTTCCCATCTAATGTCAAAAGCTACATTTTATTTATGCAACCTTAAAAATTCAAAATATCTCCATCAATAAAAGTCCAACACAAATCTATACTAGTCACAGGTTCTAATTACTCTTTAATTATTATAATGAACACAGGTCCATAACACCATGTTTAGCCCATTACTTCTTGCTATTTTTAAGTAAAAATTACTACTAATAGGGTCAAAAATATAGTTTTGCTTTGCAAAACTAAGGATCTATATTATGGAACACAAACCTATGTTGGCAATTTAACACAATTTGCTCCAACTTAACTCCAAAATGGCCAAATTTGTTCCTTCATCAGTATGGATCTACAACAAAGTTTGAAAATAAAATATAAATCAAATTGAGTACTAAATCTTGTAAAAATCATTTAAATACGAGTAAAGTATTCTAAAAACTCATAGTAAAAGCATAATCTAATTATTTCTATGAAGAAACTTTGGCAAATATATAAAGGTAATTATATCCTCCTCAAGATAGTATTTGAATTCACCATTTCTACCATTTGAAGGAAAAATGAATGCTATAATATTTAGGAACAAATTCCAAGATATTCAAGCTATTCAATGGAATGGTCAAGCAGGAGTTGAAATGTTTAATCACCTTCAGAGAATGATTGTAGGTAGTGAGAATGAATTGGACTTTGAAGATGAGACATTTAAGCCAGGGTTTAACTGCTATAAAGCTCCTTTAAAGTTCTTCTAAGAAGTTTGAATGTTATTGGAGTGTAATAATCCTTTGCACAACTAATTATAAGCTTATGAATTAATTCCACTTTTATATTTGTTATAATTTTTAATTTAACGTTCTATTTTTATTTTTATTTTTCTTTCAAATAAAAATAAAATTTTATTTAGTTGTTTATATCGATATATTTATATTTTTATTATTGATGATAACTATATATTAAATAAAATTAAAGAAATTATTTTTAATTAATTAAATTTATGTTAATTTCTTATGTAATATTTATTAATAAAATTTCAATAAATATTTTTAAAATAAAATTTTAATTATTAAATCAAAATTTGTTTGAAATTTATATACTTTAAAGATGTTTTAAATTTAATTATATTTATTAATAATGATTATATTATTTTCATTTAATTACAAAAATTATTAAATTATTCATAATTTCCAATAATAATTAATTTAATTAATTATAATATTAAATTAAATTAACCATAATTTTTATTAATAATTAATATATTAAATAGCTAAATAACATATATTTAATAGATTATAAAAAAGCATAAACAGAAAACTACTTTTTTTAGTTTTCACAAATTTTGAAAATTAAGAAATTGGAAAATAAAAAATTAATATAAATGAAAACAAACCCTGAACTAACGATCTTGACTTTTTGCTGTGTAGACATGTAAAGGGCCCTTTTTGAACATATCTTAGTCTTTTAAAAAAACCTAAATATGGTTATTATTATTTATTGCTTTTAAAATGGATAGAATTAAATCCTTAATTACATCTTCAGTATCAGTGACGGAAGTCTCCAACATCGTTTAAACAACATACTCGTATAAAGTTGATAATACAGACATACATATTTTAGCTTACCGTTGTTTTTTCTCCACAAATGAATTGTTCTCTCTCTTGTTTAGGATTTTTTTTTTCTACTTATCAGTGACCTGTGGATACTCCAGCCCCTGGCAAGAAGCACCGAAACTTGAGGCATTGTCTCCCATTAATGTGGCAACGAAGCAGCATGGCAAATGTATACAAGTACACTGTTTAACATGAACTTCTTCGAATATTTAGCATATGAAGATCTGGTACCTAGGAACTCGGTTCCCAATATTCAAGTAGTTGACATCAACAGCTACATTTCCCAAATCATCTGCCAATAAGAACAAACAGTATCCTGTGAAATCCTAGTAAATCAATTAAGACAAAATGTTGCAGATCATTCAATATCTAACTCCACCCATTTGTACTGTTCCAGTTGAGTACTTGGTTTAGTAAATTGCAAGATTCAAGAAAGCCAAATGGAATTGCAAACCTTCATATATGGTCCTAACAAAATTTACATAGTCGGGTATGATGTCTCTATATATAATTCCTTCAGGATGGGCGTCCAGCACAACCAGGACTCCTATCGAAACCAAACACCATCAAACATGAGTTACTGCAAGAGTTATTCATACATAGCGATATCTTATTTTACTTTCATGGCATTTTTACTTTCATGACATTTTCCTGAAGGTTGCTTAACAAAATCAAAGAAGCTCTATTCTTCACAACACATAGCAGACTGCCTTTATTATTTAATACAAGTAACTTAATGATAGTTTCTGTAGGCTTAGTCTTGAGAAAATTAAGTTTCCAAAAGGCTATTGTGCAAACATATCATCCTACTTGACTAATTATCATGCCAAAACCTCATTAAACAGGAAAGCAGTGTATTATTTCACTCTATCATAGTCAGTTACGTTAAAGACACATTGTGACAGTATGAAATTATAACCCAATCATCTGCAATTTTATGCTATAAAAAATCTTGTTCAAATCAAATAAACCAATCAGGTGGAGTAAATCCAAACTAACAAATTTGTCAAATGACATGAAGGCACAAGTTGTCAACTAAAGAGATAATTAAGACTTCTAGAATCCATCACCAGAACAGGGAGATGCATTAAACTTAACATTTGTATTATGTTTAGAAGACAAATAGGGGGGTACCAGGGCTACTTATTCCAGTGAAACAATATTAAAACTTATATAAAAGAACTTTGTGGAGATGAGAAAACTGTTTCAAGTTACCAAGTCTTTGATACTCGCAACCAAGAGCATTTTTCTTTTAAACATGCATTAATGCAATAATATACAAATTACTGCAAAAAGTACCTGGTGCTTCCCAATCATTAGTAGAATTGTTTGGTAATGGAGCTAACCAAAGAATGTTCCGCAAATTCATTGAATCATTATAGGTTACAGTAGATCCTGAAATCAGAAATAGAGAGGCACACAATTAAACAAAAGAAAGAAACAATTAGAACAACTGAACTGTCTTCAATCAGATAGTATTCATAGACCATAGTTTAGTTGGACCAGATACAACAACTTGACATAATGACTTTGAGGGTTTGGAAGGACTTTGGGAGTTTATTAAATTTGCAGAGAAGTAAACATATAGGGGAAGACATGTAGGGATGAATTGGTGCTACAGAGAGTTCATAACACGAAGTGAAGTTAAGATTACCTATCTGGCAATAACCCATATTATAGGGGAAAACATCTTTGTCATAAGCTGGGTACTCTTTTGCATGGAACCTGCAATTTATTAAGTATGAAAAACAGATAATAATTAACAGAAAACCCACTTCTAGGTCCATCCAAAAAGTCATTAATTACACAGATAACAAGCACCAAGAACATTCAACATGCCTCAGAAAATTTTATGGAAAGTTAGAAGAGAAGCTTACAGTATACCAAGCCTTGCAGTTTCTCTAGCAATGAAAAGGTGACCGTGAAATAAATCATATCTATTTAAGGATACATTCAACCCAACTGCAGGGCCCCGAGCAACGATTAATTTAAACAAAAACTCTAAGTACGAATTCAATTCCTGCAAGTCAGGAATTATATTCAGTTACTTGTGAAGGGATTTAACAAAAATAATACTGATAATAATAGAGGTTAGACAGTAAGAGTCAAAGAGACCTGACTTATAAAGCGCCTGCCATAAGGTGTCCTAGTAAGTTGACATCGATTCTCTTTGGACCCTTCAGCGTCGGGTACCTATAAAATCAAACAAGACAAAAACACGCATCAATGACGGTCCACTCATATACATGAAGAAGAAGAAAAAGAAGAAGAAGATACAGGAAGGATGGTGGGGTCCAGAGCTCGATGAATGGCATCGGGATCGCCTCCAGAATCGAAGGCAAGGCGAGCCAGGTCGAGAACGGGCTGAGGCGGCCGCCAAATGAGCTCATTCTCATCCGACACACAAAGACCGCGTCTGGCACGTTGAAAATGGTTGGTAGGAGTGAAGGGGACGAGGAATCTGAAGCAAGATTGGAGTTGGTGAGAGACAAGAGGGTTGACTTTAGAGGATTGGGAGGTGGAGCCAAGGAGAGAGAGCAAATCGGAGGGCGTGGCTTTGGGGGGTTTAAGTGGTGGCCTTTGGGAGGAATAGCAATAACATGTTGTCAGAGAGAGGGAGACTAGGATACCGAACCTCAATGAGACACTAGGATTTCCCATCTCCCTCTTAGCTCTCCAATGCCACTTTTTTTTTATAAACAAAGTGAATTGGGCCTATTTCTTATTATTCTTACTTTGACAAGCCACGAAAATATTCAATTAATATTCTTCACTGAAATTCTAGTACAAAGTCTCCAATATACTTTTGTGTCATTTCACCTATGTTTTAAAAATTGAACTAAATATTGAATTGGTAAAAAAAATGTTCAAAGTTTAAAAGTTAAACTGATACTAAACTGCTATAAAATTGATATATAATAAATAAAAATTATAAATTTTGAATTAATCAAATTTTTAGTTCAGTTTAATTTATTTTAATAATAATAGCTCTTATCATTACAAATGAATCCATTTATTAATTAATGAATTGATCTTAATGTTTGTCTTTTTTAATAGATATATCCTGAACATGAGGTGTAAATATTAGTTTTTTTAAGAAGTAAATAATTTCATTATAATTTAATATTCTTAAAGGTGTTAATTTGGTATATAAAATTTGAAAAGAATTGGTTTTAATGTTTGCCTGTTATTAATAGATACATCCTGAATATAACATGTAAATATTAATTTTTTAAAGAAGTAAATAATTTCATTATAATTTAATATTTATAATTTAATATTCTTAAAGGTCTTAATTTGATATGTAAAATTTAAAATGTGTCTATAACTCATGTATTAAATCTTATTATGTGTCATCTTTTTGTTATATATATATATATATATAACCATTCATTTTTCAGCTATTAGTTTCACGTCTCTTTGAAAAAAAATTAGTGGTCAAATTACTACTACCATTAGCAAATCTTAGCAAATCCTATAAAAGGTATAAAGTTATTTTGTTATTGTATGCCCAACTTTCAAGAACAACTTCAATGTTTTGTTACTGTATATCATCTTTCAAGAACAATTGTAGATAGCTGTTATCTTCTTCTCTCTGCTCCTTGATTTTTTTACCACTATTTTCACCTTTTTGCTTCATCTTTTTACTCTTCCCACTTAATCTTTGTCATTATCGTATGCATGGTCTAGATTAAAATCTGACCCTTTGTCTTTAGTATGCTAATATTATGTTGTTCTCACTTATTTCTAAGTTGTGCAAAATGACGCAAATCTATCACCTTCACCACTGTCTTTGGTTGTTGTTGGGTTTGTGCTTTGCTTCATTGTATGATTACTCTCAACTCGAATGCCTCATTGTATGATTAAAATTCGGTTTATTTTGTTTTTGGAGGTTTGAGTTGGAGATAATACGTACATACTTAGAGTCAACTCGAATGCCTCATTGTATGATTAAAATTCGGTTTATTTTGTTTTTGGAGGTTTGAGTTGGAGATAATACGTACATACTTAGAGTCAACTCGAATGCCTCATTGTATGATTAAAATTCGGTTTATTTTGTTTTTGGAGGTTTGAGTTGGAGATAATACGTA
>JAOSBK010000007.1:6043743-6053759 GCA_027568895.1 Erythroxylum shatona | reverse complement strand
AGACAATCATATGGATATTCTATTCCAGTGTCAATGATAGTCTCATCATAGCAATGGTGTAAGTATCCTTTGACTTAAGATACTCAAGGATGTCTCGAATATTAATTGACATCACATTGTAACACTAGTCAAAATAAAATATCTAGACTACTACTATAGCAGTGGTGAGTATAGGTCTATCCTATAGAGAGTGTGTGCAAAGTTTATAATTGGTGTTTAGGAAAAAGGGGGTTTGGATGTTGGAATGAAAAAATAAAATAAAACTAACCTAATGAAAACAAATTAAAGAAAACATGTAAAAAATGATAAAAGTGGAGAATTCGGTAGGGACTCGATTCTTTAATTCAACCTCAGCCTACACCCTAATTAAGCATATTTCATTGATTTGTTGTCTTGAACCTATCCTAGCAACTATTAATCGTTGGTTAATTATTAACCTGAGTTTTCCCTTAGGTTTTGTTTAATCAAGATACAATTGTTAATTAAACCTAACCACCAAGCAACCTAGGATATGATATCTAGATTTAATTATGCAGTGGCATTATAAATTAGGAAAACCAATTAATCAAGGTAATAATCACATACGATATGTCATTTAACATAGGTCATGTTATCCCTATTGATTACGAATCATTAGTCGCTACACATGAATTTCAACATAACAATTATAGATTATATCGAAATTCTAGCAATGGGTTTGCAATTAAATAATTCAATGAACGTATTAAAATCATATTTTTAAAATACCCATTGGGTTTATACACAAATAACCAAACAATAACGAAAATCCAATTATCGATACATAATACCCAAATCAATTAACATAGGATAACACAATCAATTTCTAATAAGAGAAACAACAACAAAACAATAAAAAATATTTAACCTGGGTCATCAGCATCGACATCGCCTCCAAACTGGTGTCAAAAACTTAGCTTTCTATGGGTCTCTCTAAAAAAATGCTTCAGCCCCCGCTCCAATCCCTAGCTGAAAACCCCTAATTAACCGTTAATTTGTTTAAGCCCTCAAAGAGTCTCCACCCCCTAGGTTTTATTCTTCACTACACCTCCTTCTCATTTCTGTTCCACGCCACTCTATCATGCAGCTCTTATTATTCACCAATGTGATCAATTAAGATTGATGGTCCAAGGCACTATTTATGTCTCACTTAAAAACTCGCGGACCTCTTCTACTGAACACTACGTTTAACGCAGTTGTTTGCATTAAATGCAGACGTTGTTTGCATTACGCAGGATGTTTATGTGAAACGTAGACTATGTTTTGCTCTAACCTCTAGCTGTTGTGCTGCGTTTCATCTCCTACCTTGTCATCCTGCACTACATTTTCTTCAGCTTGCACTGTCGTTTCTGTCTCTTTTTCCAGCTGTCCATCTTCATTCACTATTCCTTTCATTTTTTCTTCTTTTAATTTTCTTCTTGTCTTCTTATTTTCTTCTTCTTACTTCATAAAGACAAGTAAAAATTAATCTTCGAAAAATGGCCAAAATATAGAGCTTTCGACTCGCATTAATTTCTTTGCTTCCAAATTATACCTAAAATCATATATGAATTAAAGTGAGTATCTTAAGCATTTTTGTATCATTAATTGCTAAGTGTAAATGATTAACTATATCAACAATTAAACACATATTAATTTCCCCCACACTTAGCTTTTGTATCATTTTTTGTTTCTTTTTCATTTTCTTTTCTTTTCTTTTCTTATCCTTTTCTATTTTCTTTCTTTCCCTTTCTTTCTTTTTTTCACATTAAAAGAAACTACATTAACACGGGAATTTAATGATAAGATATAAAACAACATCCCAACATTATAACCAACCCTCACGTATGTACACCTCCACACTTAGAATTATGTACATCCACATACTCAACAATCACAAATGTTCCACTAGCTTTATAGCTTAGGTAGGACATTTGGTTAAGTTTAAAGTATGTAATATGGTTGATACAAAAAGAAAGGTATAAAGCTCAAAGGGGTTTATTAAGGGAAAATCATGTCAATAGGATATGTTATTTGGCTAATGTAGTTTATGATAACCAAAGAATGCCTAATCATATCCAAGTTAATTCATGTGATAAAAATGTGGTCTCAAATACAAATTCAATGCAAAATCGGGATGTACATGTCATGAAGGTCACGCATTATCAAAAGACAATGAGACTGATATAGATGTTTCAGTCTAATAAGGCTCAAAATCTCAATAGTTTTGTCTACTATTAGTCACTATTCTTCTAAAGATAATGCCCATCAACCAATCACAAGAGCAAAAGTACATGCCAAAGTTGCTATAAAATTCTCTATTCAATTCACACTCTAAACATGATTATATAGTCCTAAAAGCAATAAAAAACGATAAATTGTTTGTTTGTTTGTTTTTATTCTTTCTCTCATTTTGATTGAAAACTTAAAACAAGTAAAACAAACAAATTCAAAAACACCCATGCATATAAAAATTAATACAAAAATGTAAAGGAAAAGAAATTTACATCCCTTAGGTTGCCTCCCAAGAAGTGCCTTTGTTTAAGGTCACTAGCTCAACTCCTTCTTCTTCTCACGTAGTGAAATTGTGACCTTCAGGTATTACAGCTAGTGCCACTTCCACGCGAGGTAGTTCTGGATAGGGCCTTAGTTAATCATCATCTTCATTCAGCGTCTTCCCTATCATCATATCCTTAATCCTAACTGAGTCCATACACTTTAGAAATATTTTGAATGCCTCTTCACCTTTTTCTTCATCATTTAATTCCTCAAATCTATTATGTAAAGGTAAAGAGTTTAGTCTCAAAAATAATCATGGACTCAGTACTTACCTCAAAGCTAAAAGATGTGTCCATTTCGACTTTGAGCTCTTTCTGAACTTCTTTGACACAAGCAATTCTTTGAGGAATGACCACAAATTTTCAAGCTCCTCATCACTTTGTAAAGTTCCTATATAAACATCCATTGGGTACACCTCAAGTTGATATGGCTGCTCCTCTTCGCTTTGCGGTTCCAGATGATTAATATCTCCCCATCAAGGCAATGCATCTTGATGGAATTGTAGCGCATCCTGTTGGATTTGCTATACATCTTGCTGAAACAGCTATTGCATATTTTGTTGAAATTGCTCTATATCCTATTGAATTTGAAGATTGTTAGCAGCCATAATATTAAGCATTTCTCCTAAAGATGTACCTGAGTTTTGACAAGAAGCTTCATTTAATTAGGCAGTAGTATTACGAATTAGGAAAACTGATTAATCAAGGCAACAACTACATATGATGCGTGATTTAACCTAGGTCATGTTATCCTTAATGATTACGAATCATTAGTCACTACATATGAATTTCAACATAACAATTACAGATTATAGCAATGGCTTTGCAATTAAGTGATTTAATAAACGCATTAAAATCATCTTTTCATAATACCTAATAGGTTCATACAAAAATAACTGAACAATAACTAAAATCTAATTATCCATACACAACACCCAATTCAATTAACATAGGATAGCATAATCAATTTCTAATGAGAGAAACAACAACAAAACAATAAAAAATACTTAACCTGCGTCATTGGCGTCAATGTCACCTTTGAACCGGTGTTGGGAACTTAGCTTCCAATGGGTCTCTCTAAAAAAATGTTTCATCCCCCACTCTAATCCCTAGCCGAAACCCCCTAATGAACCATTAATTTGTTTCAGCCCTCAAAGAGTCTCCACCCTCTTGATTTTATTCTTTACTACACCTTCTTCTTGATTATATTCCACGCCACTTTCTCACGCAGCTCTCACTATTCACTGATGTGACGAATTAAGATTGATGGTCTAAGGAACTATTTATGTCTCATTTAATAACTCACAAACCTCTTCTATTGAAAGTTGCATTTAACGTAGTTGTTTGTGTTAAATGCAGGCGATGTTTGCTTTACGTAGGATGTCTGCATGAAATGCATATTGCATTTTTCTCTAACCTTCGACTGCTGAGCTGCATTTCATCTCCTACCTTGTCCTCCTGCACTGTATTTTCTTCACCTTGCATTGTCGTTTTTATCTCTTTTTCCAGCTATCCATCTTCTTTCGCTGTTCTTTGCATTTTTTTCTTTTTTTAATTTTCTTATTCTTACTCCATGAAGACAAGTAAAAATTAATCTTCAAAAAATAGCCAAAATATAGAGCTTTCAACTCACTTTAATTTCTTTTCTCCCAAATTGTACCTAAAATCATATATGAATTAAAGTGAGTATCTTAAGCATTTTAGTATCAAGTATTTCTTTCCAAACTTATGAATTTACAACCATTTTAATTAAACTAATAATATTTCAAGCTTAGTAGGCTTGAATTAACTTAAGGGTTTTTGTACAAAATATATGTATTTTCCTTAAACATTCGAGAAAAGGTTACTGGAAGAATAATTTCATGTTTTATGTACTTTGTGGCTTAGTTTGTGTTGTAGACAATTCATTGGGATTTCAAGGAGCAACTAATTTACTAGGATTATTGTGTTTGGCATTGCATCCTAAGTAATGATCTTGATTCCAAAAGTGGGCATATATGTGAATGTGCACGCACAAACAAAATGGTATATTATTATTGATAAACGGTTTTCGAATTTGGAGTTTGAGATTTTGCCAAGTATTGTTACAAATTGGTGTTTAAGGTGGGCATGTATCTTCATTAATGCATTCTTTAAATTGGCAGGGTTTTATGGAGACATGTGTTCCCACATTCAAAGAGCAAAATCCTCAACTGGAGATGGTTAATGAACTAATTCTCAAACAGTGTCCACATTTGAAGGCTTTCTACAGTAAACCACTTCTCCCTTATCTCTAAAGATGAATTAGAGAACATTCACTTGAATTTGAAAACTAATTTAAACATGTCATGTTATAATATAAATAGGGAACAAGAATGAGTGAGTTGTCTGTGTTAAAATATTACTCCAAAAGACATACTTCTACATGCCACCAAACTGAGAGACACTTAAAAAAAGAAAAGTGTTTTCTAAAAGTAAAAAGAATTAATATTAAAGATGAATCATTTACAAGAGATACACAATCAGAGAGACTCTGTCATTTTAGCCATATAGAGCCTTCTTAAAATTACATAGTTTTGAAAACAATCTAAATTCATCGTTGAGATATATTAAAGATTACAAAAAAGGGAAAATCCTTCATACAGTTGAAGCCTCCAGAAGTCGAATTCCTAAATTAGGGATTCCATCTTCCTACTCCTTTCTAAAAAGCATGCATCATTTCTAAAGTAAGCAATTCACATTCTCCTTTTGAGTTCTTAACTCCATTGAGTTCTATTATTAATGTTATCAATCTTTGTTTATGGACATTCTTCAAATGTTTACTTAACTGGGTAAGCCAATAAATCTTTACTTCATTGTCTGTTCTACCTGACAGTTTTGATGATTATACTAATATGGTAAAATTCATTATTCATTCAAAGCCTCTAGAAGGGAATACTTAAATTAGGGATTCCATATTCCTAATCCTCTCTAAAGGGCATACAACATCCGCCCATTCATAAGGTGAGCAACATCTTAGGTATGTATTGTTATCTATAACTAGTTCTTACTTCTTTGATGGATTTCATCATAGGTACAATTATAACTCACCACAAAGATGGAATCTCCTAGAAGATATCACTACATCATCATGCTTAGCTCAAATGTTCTTCATGTAAGAGGGTTTCTTTCTTCTGATTATTACTTATTGATTGCATTTACTTTAAGAACTGGGAGTAGTTAATTCTACACATTTCTGCTAGGTTAGGATTTACTCTAATTAATCCTCAAATACAGAGTAATTACTTCCTAATTCCAAAAATTAGGGATAATAAAATCTCATCCCTGGTGCAAACCTTACTTTAATATTTCCTAAGGTTTGCTATCTCTAAAGTTCTTTGACAGTTGAAGAAAAAGAGAAGATAAGTACCACCTTACTAGAAGAGGGAAAATCTTTCATCTTTATAAGCCACTCAAGAACATCCATAATCTTACTTCCTATACTAGACTACAGGCAAAGGTCTTGTATTTTTCTCCTTATGAATTTAGAAAATTACAAAGGAATAAGAGATGGTCCCTAGACTCCACCTCTCTTTCACATAGAATGTAATCAGTATTGGTAGCTATGTAAGGAATTATATCTAATGCGCTTAATTTGTCTAAAATATCCAACCACAATAAGAAATAGTAACTAGGAATGAGAGCACTATGCCACACAATTGAGGACCATTCAATCTTAGAGGTATTAAGGGCCATCCAATCCCTAAATCTTAAAGAATTAAAGATACCTAAAGGTTGGATAAGGCATTGATAAGAATGTTTACTTCCAAGATTAGGAATGTAATTAGGAAGGAGATATTGCATCTCTGGAGGAAAGTTACTCCACTGTTCCCCTTTCAAGATAGAGTTAACCTTGGAATGGACAGGGATAAAGTTCCAAGTAGGCATAGCTTGAGGTATTTTGATCAGAGGCCTCAACCTATCTAATTATTATATCAAAATGAAGCCTTTTCCCTATTACTAATCTTACAAAGCATAGTTGGTTCCAATATGGCCCTTAGCTTGAGGAATTGAGTTAGGAACCAAGAAAAGGAGGTTTTAATAGGAAGACAAGACATTTTAGTTAACACCCCAGTGAGTAGGGCATATGGACAACAGCAATTATATTTTAAAGATTGAAAGGGGGAAATTTTAGTTGGGAAATGTTAAAGAATTGGTTAGGGATATCTTAAAGAGGATGGGCACTATCCTTAAGTTAACAACCACAATTAAGGACTACGAAAGCATTGTTTTGTTTCTTTTAGCCACATTTGGAGAACATTTAAATGATTTTGCCTTAATTAACTTATGGAACAAATTTTTGAATATTGATCAGTAATTTTAAATAAAAACAAGTCACAACCTTCTTGTGGATGTTAAATCATCATGTTGTATTGTGTAGTTTACATCGCTTAGTGCCCAATAACTCACTTGATTTCTGCACAAGTTATATAGAAGTGTAAAGCATAATCCTACAATAAACAATAGAATGATTAATATGTTTACTCAACCTCTGTATGGTTTCCAACAGACTTTAAATATACTTTTATTGACAAACAAGGCCTTAGTATAATACTGATAAGATGTTATTGTGTTATGTTAATTGGAATTATCTATTTTGTTTTGGATATATTTGGATGTTTAAATAGGAAAATTAAAAGTGAACAAATTTCTACAATGGACAAAGAGAGATCACACCTAATTCTAGATTCACAAGTTAGAATTCAATAGAAAACCTCTTTCCATCCTTATTATATAGAGATTTGGATTTGTTTTAGATAGGGATTTTTGCAAGATAGAAAGAAATTAGGTTTAGAGTGAGAGAGAGAGAGAGAGAACACATCTTTCAAGTTCTTCATCACTCTCTTTTTTGTTTCTTAGTTTTCTTTCAATCTTTCATCTTTCTTCTATTTCCATTGCTGGAATTAATCCAAATATTCTGACTCAAGGGGATTCAAAACTCTAGTTGTAACCTTCTGAGGTGTTGCTTTAAACTTATATTCATGTTTTAATTCAAGTATTTCTTATTTTATGCTCTTATATTTTATGGATAATTAATATTGATTCATCTGAAAATTTTATTTAATGTTTATTTGTTGGGTCTCATTTCTGGAACTCAAACATTCAGAGACATTACAAAGCTCGTCATCCCAAAATGGTGGTGTGCCCACAATAGTCAAACATCAAACATTACAATTTTTTAGAAATACAAGCAAAACTCAATCATATTTCATTAATGAATTCAAAAAAAGAGTTTATATAAGATCATTTCAAAATACGAAAATAAAAAAATACAATTGAATGTTTATGCTTGATATGATTCTAGAATACAAAAATCCTGAACTAACTTCATTACAAAAATATTTAACTATCTTGGAGTTCCAATGCCTTGCAAGGATCGCTAATCTTCTCTTTCTGCACCTGAGGAGGGAAGCGTGGGGTGAGCTACACAGCTCAGTGGCTAATATATTTTTAGCCATTGGCAATTGACCAAATTTAAGCATATGTATATACATATATATATCTAGCATTTATACTTTATTCAAGCAATATAAACATTTATCAAATTTAGCTTAAAATATAACATACAGCATAAACTTTAGCCATTAAACATGACACTCAATTATGCACCATTCTTGATCATCTAAAGATGCAATACACAACAAACGACTCGAGGGTTCCATGAAACAGAATAAGGAAATCGAAGTTTACCCCATGAATAGAATGAGTCTATTTTTTGGAGCTCATATGCCACAAGCGGGGAGTCGGGAGAAGGCTCTTATCAACTTGCATGTGGTGAACAGAATGGTTCCACTCTCGCCCAAATAGAAGCACATAAACATGCTTTCATACTTTCCTGCTCTTTCCTTTCCTTTCATTTATACAAAATGCCATGACAAATATCAAGGCATAACATTGATAAAAAACACAATTTATTTATATCACATATCGTACTTCTTCCGCAGTATGACAAAATCAAAAATCATCATGTATTTTCTACAAGTCAATTTTAAGTAATTTAACACATATCCATATATAGGCAAGAATTTGCTCAATCACACAATAACTATAAATAAATTACCCACCTAGTTCGCTTGCAAAGATCCAAGTTAAGGTTGTCTTTCTCCTTGCTCTTAGGTAGAATTCCCTTGGTTCCCTAATACAAACCAAGTTTCATTCAATAGAAATCCAATAGAAAACCCACAATGCAAAATCACTAAAATTGATTTTAGAATGCTTAAACCCAAGCATTTTATATACTCCATGAACTAAAATCTTTCCAAAAATCCAAGAGATCCAAAATGTTCTTACCTTCATTCTTCACCAAATGAAGGGATCTTTAACTTTAAGGAAAGCTCTTCTCTTCCTCTTCTTTTTTCCTTTTTTGAACAACTCCAAAATCTCTCTTGAAGGTTAACACAATTGAAACCCTAGCTTATTTTTCTCTTCTTTCTCTTATTCTCTTCTTCTCTTTGTATTTCTCTCTTTTTTTTCCTGGCATTCTCTCTTTTCTCTAAATTTTCGTTCTTCTCTTCTGTTTATCCTTCCATTCACGTTTTTTTCCTTCATTTGTAAGCAAGACAACACTTCTTCTTCCAATTATGCCCTTAATGATTGAGAATTGTCCCATTTAGCCTTCCATTTATGCCTTATGACTTTTATACTTAAGTGTCTTGTCAAAAGCACCCTTGAATATTATGACATAACTCTTTCTTCTAGAAAAGTATTCTCCCTTGTCTTAAATTTCCAATGACACCAAAATCAATCCATTTGGTTCAATGATTCGAAAGATACACTTCAAATATTTTTTTGGGATTACTCTTGTCAAAATCAGTATACTATGCACAACTTCTATCCGAAATTTAAACATCTTAGAAACTGAATTAGATTTCAACTTCTGTATTCCATTTGTATCTCCATGTCTCTAGTTTATCTTGAAATAAGAATCATCTTATTCGGAGCTCTACCAATCCAGACATCATCAAAACATTGAAGCATGTTCAGTAAAATATCCAATTCCTACTCTTACAATTGATACCCTTAATTTGATTCAATTCATCTTTTTCAAATCAATACCAAAAGCTATAACCTTTCACGGAGACGTAAAAAGAAACTGTTAGGAATCTAAGGGTTCAAGAATCACCCCATTTGGAAGTCAGATAACAAAATTATGGCTTAGAGAATCAAACAAGATTTGGTCCTCAATCATATCAAACTTGCCTCGGAAAAAATGGCATAACTTTCACTAGAGATGTTGGATTAAGATTATCTAGGGACGATTTCAAAGTGAACTTTGAGATATAAACCTTTGAAGAAGACCTTGACACTACAACAAAAATGACATACGGTAACATGTGATAAGTGTTATTAAATATAAATGGTAACACTAATGAGTATGCTATGATAGCCCATGTTACTAAAGATATGATGCTTTAGTAACAGTTTTGACATGTTATTGTCGAG
>JAOSBK010000007.1:6033544-6043643 GCA_027568895.1 Erythroxylum shatona | reverse complement strand
TTTAGTATATCATTAATTTTAATAATTATTCATGTATCACAAGAATTTCATATCTATAGACAATGTATTATTTAATTGCAATTCGTAAACATATCATAATATACTAATTAATATCAAAAGTACATCATAAGTGTATAGTAAATAGTCATAAGTATATGAGTTATCAATATGAGTACATATATCTAACCTAAATGAATATTATGTGTAGAATATAAAAGTTCTAAGAGCTTTTTTTACTGTTCAAATTCAATTCTTTATTTGTCAACTTCGATAGTGAGTCGATCCTGCATTTGTTCAACTTTTTTATTCAATTCATCGACTTGAGACTATAACTCTTGATTAACCTTCTTCGGCTCCTCTAGTTCATCTCGAAGTCTCTTTCTGACCGAAGTCTTCCTTTGTGGTCGAGGCCCAACTCCCATGCTAACAACGTAATCTGATCTATTCCCCAAGACTTTGTCGCACACTTCATCCTCCGTTATCGAATGACCTTGTTCTATTAAATCTGCCAATTCTTTACACATTAATTCCTGAAAAATTAAGAATTAATTAAATACACAGTCTCATTTAAGAAATATGTATAAATGAACTATGTACTCACCCATTTTTCTCTACATTCGGTAGTTTTCCATTGACCTTTACTTTCATCATAATGAGTATGATACCATAGCTTCATCCAGTCATACTTTTCTCTATCTTTGTCACTCTATTATATAGAAATATATTACTAGTAATATTTATTATAAATATTATGTAAAGACATTTGATGTATGGTTTTTAAATTGTATATCATTATAACTTATTTTTGTCATTGAAATGCTTTTATCTATTCACTAGTTCAACATCTTTACCAGCACACACAAATAGGTAAAAATAATATAGAGAACTATTATATTTTTGAACTATTTAAGCCCTTTGAGATATCTAATTTTATAATATATACAAAATTTCTTGTTATGATTCTTGGGGAATATAAGCTAAACTCTTGCAACTCATCTACTCTGTGTTTTTTTTTATTTGTCAATGGATTCCATAACTTCTTCAAATGATTTATACAAGAAAAACAAATTAGATGTTGTTGGTCAATCTTTAGTGCGCAGGGAAGTTCAAATATCAACATTCAATCCAAATGAAATTAGCATAAAAAAGAAAATGCAAAACTAACAATGCTCCTATAAATTATGTAAAAATCACTGTGGTAGTAATTCTATACAAACTAATAGGATTGAAAGTATAAAATTTCTGGCTTCCACTCTCTTTCCTTTTAACCAGAACCTAATTAATAGCCTGATTATATAGACAACAAAGGTTAAGAAGGATTTATCATCCTAGCTTTCTTCAAATTACTTGAATTTGGAATGCCAGTATGACTAGGTTGAAACATGTATCTATAACTTATTATTTTATATTCGGCTTCAACGATGATTTCAGAATGAGTTAGGATGAATTATTAAGAGAATGATGTAGGAGGTAGATTATGTAGTTCTAAAAATAAGGATCATTTAGACATATTTAGTGGAATTCTTATCTTAACTCAATTTATTGATGACTATGAAGGGAACAAGTTCTTCCAACTACGACAAAGGGCCTTGTAATGATGGTTAAAGCACACCAAAGACCACCTAGATGTAGGCAATAAAAATTGTAATAAAAGTTTTGGATTAACACAATGAGAAAAAGAGCAGAAGGTTGACATATAAACAGGTACCAGAGAGAAAGAGCAGGCATAAAAATCTATGATGTGCCAATCTAGAACCAATAACATACCCAAGAATTGTGCCTTTTCCACAACTCGTCTCTTCCCATATCCAGTACCATGTACCCACCACATAAAGTGCTGTAATAGAGGAAAAAGAGGCACAATCAATATAACTCCTAATGTCAAAAGAGTCCACATCAAACATCTATCTGATTCTCCAAATATCCAGTGAAGTTTGTAAGTATAAATAATTATAATACAGGAAACTAAAGAACCAACGAAATTATTTGATAAGAAAGTTTTTGACAAATCCCTGACAAACTTTAGTGACTTCGAACATTATATTCAAAATCCATTTCTAGTAGTCCTGATGGAGACAAATTCAAGGGTTATGGAAGAATTTTAAAAAACAATGTCACATTTCAACATTTCAACCAGCACATCTGCAACATGCCCTTCCTCCTTAACTACAATAACCAAATAAAATAACAAAAGATGCAATAAGACTATAACCTAGTACCGAGTATAATGATCTGAAGCTTAATAATCTTGATCAACAAACCCACAAGAATCTCCAGAAAAATCACCAATCCCACATTCAAAAGCATAAATAACCGTGGAACTGATCCCAGCTTAGCAAAAGAACCTACTAAGCTAATGTTCTCAAATATCACAATGAATTAATCACCAAAACAATAAAATTTTCCACTTCATGTGAATACATAAATAATTAACAAACTCAACCTACGGACTTCATTTCTAAATAATTCAAGAACCAAACTTTATTATTTAAAACATATTCAATGTTAAAATTCACCAAACTCAGAATGAGAATTGCCCAAAAGAATTAAAAAAAAAGATCCATAAATGTAAGCACAAGTACCCAACAAAAGCAACATTGAGAAGAAAGCTCTTGTTTTCAAGAAGCAAACCGTAGACTCGAACTTAGAAGCCAACCCTTCAAAATTCAAACTTGACCCACCAGCTTTGGTCATTCTTTAATCCCTGTAATCATGATGGTATCCATATCCACCCTGAATATACCCTCCACGATAACTATAATTCTATGAAGATGATAAAGATAGCATGTGAAAGTTGTAATCAATGCATTTGTGGTCGTCGCAGAGGACCTTGTAGGCCTCAGAAACATGTTTGAATTTACGAGTGGCATATTCCTTAATGGTGGTCGAAGATTGAGAGTGTTTGTCCAGGTGGTACTCTATAGCCAATCTCCGGAACGCTTCTTTGATCTCTTCTTTCGTCGCGTACTTGCGTAATCCCAATACCTTGTAGTGATCCATTGCAAATCAAGAAAGTAATAAAATTAGGGTTAAGGTTAAGGATAGGGACGAGGAGGAGAGGTTATCTTATACCCAGAGAGCAGCAGTGCTCCACTTCTTAATCTTAAAACGCTTAGGCTTCTTAGTGGAGGAAGAAGGAGCGGCGCTGGATGCCTCATATTTGGATGGAAAGAAGGTAGAGAGAAGAAACCAGAGAAGAAGAAACGTCAGAGAAGAAACCAACAAAATGGTAGGAAATAAACGCGTGAGAAGAAAATGTTACTTTTAAATATTAATTAAACAAAAAGCAAATGCCAATAATGACGTTTTATTCAATAAAATGTCGTGATTTCTATTTCGTGATATTTTAATAAAAAAGAGTCACAAAAAGTGTTACAAATTCGTGAAATTTTCATAAAACGTCATAGAAAATTTGAACTTTTTGTCACAAAAAGTCTTAACATTCAACGACGTTTTATCAATAAAATGTCGCAGATTGTGTTGTTTCTTGTAGTGGTAATCTTAGCTTACATACAAACACCATTTTATATGTAGGTAACGCTAGACTGTCAGTAATATAGTTCCATTTCTATATTAAGAGACATAGATGATATGATTAATATTTTCCAAGTTGAATGTGTGGAGGCCAAATGTTCATGAAAAATCTCTACATTGCTCCACATCCATGTAATTGCTTGGATAATATGCACCTCAGCTATCCCCAAGTTGGATGAATGATACCTTTCTAACCATTGAGAAAACTTGATTCAAAACAATAAAGTTTATTGAAGTAGATTTTTATAGGCCAAGACCCTTCTACTTTTTAAATATGTAACTTTATCAAACATTTATATAATGAAGACAATAAAATTTCTGAAAATAGATCTTGACAGTGCAATCCTGACTATTTAGTTATATTAATTCGAACTATCTTTTTATTTTGATTTAATTTTAGTGCTTAAATAGGAAAATTAGTAGTTGCTTTGTTTTAGTAGGTAATAAGTAGAAATTGGATCAAATTAGAGCATTATTGGTCAAAATCATGAATTTTAGAAAAAGTAGAAAGATTATTGTAGTGGATAAGGTGATATCACTCTTAATGCCAAATTCACCTCAAGATTTTTAATTCAATTAGGAAATTTATTTCCAGCACTATTATATAGGGATTTGGATTTGTTTAGACAGGAATTTTCATAAGATAGGAGAAGGCTAGGTTTCAAGTATGAATATAGGAGAAAAACACATCCAATACTTATACATATCAACCTATTTCATTTTCTTTAATTTTCTCTTCATTTTTTGTTATTTTTCTTCTATTTTTAGTTTTGGAACTAAAGTAATGTGTGGCTAAATCTAAATCTTCTAATTCAGAGGGATTCAAAACTCTAGTTATACCTTATGAGGTTTTATTCTAAACTTATATTAATGTTTAATTCAAATATTTCTTATTTTGTATTCTTATATTTCATTAATAATTAATATTGATTAATATGAAAATAATTTAATATTGATTATTTTATGACTATTTATAAATTCAATGATCTGTAATTATCATGAAGGATTGGTATAAGTAGCAAGTAGGTTATTTATGAATTTGCATAGTTTACTTATGTGAAACAAGAAAACTAAGTTAAATAGTTAGAGTAATCTCAATTATTTAATTTAGGGTTTAGCCTTTTTTACTAAGCTTATTGCTATCATTTAATTGATATGGAATGTTATCATACTCAATTAATTGATGATAAGTTTTTGGTTTGAATGCTAGGTTTGAACCAATTAATTTAGAAAATTTAAGACTTATTATGGCTGTCCTAATATGTTTCAGACTAACTGCTTAAATTGTAAAATTATTCTTTTTTGACCAATGATCAATGTTACAATTGGATGAGATACTTCTCTTAAACCAAAGGTAATTAAAAATTGAATTTCTCACTCTATATTGAGTTGATTTTTTTGATTCTTTGTTAATTCTAGTTCATTAGTTAATTAATCATAAATCCCCTATTTATTTTGTCAATTGAAATTTAAAAACTAGTTTTCATTTTTTGGGATTTGATTTGGTTCCATGACTACTCCAAGAGTTTAATGAATCAAAATTAATTTTGAGGGCTTTGTTAACCTTTTAAAAATTTTAACATTGTTATTAGGGAACTATTTTAGTTTATTAGTTTTCTTTGCTCTATTTTATAGTTTATTGTTAATCTCTTGTCTTGTATGACTCGTTTTTCTTAGACAGATGAATTGTAATATAATCTATAAATTAAGAAAATAATGCATTTAAGGAGAGAGATAAAGCAAAGAAGAGGTCATTAACCTCTAAAAGTGAAGTTGAGATAGATCTAACAATTGGTGACAATTATAATTTCTAAGAAATTGAAGAAAAGATGGCAAATCCTAACATTAGAGCATTAAAGGAGTTAGTGGCACTAAATTTGAATTAGCAACCCTTATACATATGATTTCTAGATGTTGAATTTGATTTTAATTAAATCTAGTTTGATTTATTGACTCCCTATTTTTCGTGGTCTTGTAGGTGAAGATTCACATAAACACTTAAAGGAATTTCATATTGTTTGCTTTAGACTAAAGCCATAAGGAATAACCAAATAACAAACTAATCTTAGAGCCTTTCTATTCTCATTAAAAGATAAGGCAAAAGATTAGATATATTATCTCCCTTCAGTCTCAGTGACAACATGGAATGAGATAAAAAGATTATTCTTGGAGATGTTCTTTCATGCATCATGAGTAGTAAATATCAAATAGGATATATATAGGATAAGACAATTCACCAAAAAAAACATTATAAGGATATTGGGATAGGTTTAAATAGTTATTTGCTAGTTGCCACACCATTAGATGCATGATCATCATTTAATTTAATACTTTTATGAAGGGCTATTATTAATGAATAAGAGTATGGTAGATTTAGATAGTGGAGAAGCTTTGACAAATAAAACATTTGAAGCAGCCAGACAATTGATATCAAACATGCCAAAATTTCTCAACAGGTAAGTAATAATAACCTTGATGATAAAGTTTCAGATTTAATTATTCTAGTTTGTCAAATGGTCGTAGCTTAATTACAGTGAGCATAAGCATGCGGAATATTATCATTCTTTGGATATTCTATGAATATGTGCCCTAAATTGCAACAAGGTTCCCTTCAAGAAGCTAACATAATAAGGGAATTTCTTGATCAACCTTAATGGAAATGTGACTCTAATTCTAATCATTATAACTTGGGATAGAGGACTTTAGCTATAAAAATTAAAGAGACCAACAAAGATATCAAACTAATAATTTCAATAAACAACCTTAAGTACTTGCACAAGTTTAATATCAATCATTAAATTCATGTATGTCTTTGGATGAAATTATTAAGTCACTTGCTACTAATGCTCGACAATTTCAATAGGAAGAAAGTGTAAGTCTTCAAAACTTATGAAACCATATAACTAAATTAGTCACTTTAGTTAGGAAATTGGAAGCACAAGGAAATTGAGAAGTGGGAAGGAAATTCAATATAGGTCTTTCTAACTAATGGAGGTAGAAAAGCATAAAGAAGGAGTGAAGAAAGATGAACCTCCAATCCTTACCAATAGAGGTATAAAAGCATAAAAAAGGAGTGAAGAAAGATGAACCTCTAACTTAAGAATCAACAAATGTAAGAGATGATTTATCTTTACCGATACCAACTAATGTACATGTACCTCTTTTCCCTTATAGTTTGAATATATCAAAAGAAGAGGAATATAAAAGAGAGATCTTAGAAACCTTAAAGAAAAAGTAGAAATCAATATACCACTTATAAAAGTCTTCAAGCAAAGTCTAAAATATGCAAAGTTCTTGAAAGAACTATGTACAAATAACAGGAAGTTGAAGGATAAGGACAAGATTATTTTAGTTAAGATTGTATATGTTATGATAATAGCAAATTACTGGAAAAAAATACAAAGATTCAGGTGTTTTTACACTTCCTTGTGTCATTGGTGATTAGAAAATTGAGCATGTCATACTAGACTTAGTTACATTTATTAATTTCATGTCATACTCAATTTACCAAGTTTTAAATGTGAATTCTTTTTAAGATACTAATGTAATTATTTAGCTAGTTGATCATTCTTATATGCATCCTATTATTTTTATAGAGGATTTTTGTCTAAATTAATGGTTTGATATTTTCAATGGACTTTTACATATTAGAGATGGAAGGACTTAGTGTTAAATATTTAACTTCAACTTTATTAGTAAGGTGATTTAAAAAGATAACTAAGACGAAAATTTATGTAAATGAGGATACTCTTTTTATGAGTTTGATGGAGAAATAGTGAAGTTTAATATTTTCTAGGCAATAAAGTATGCTAATAGTTTTCACTCTATTTATCATACAAATATTTTGGATTCAATTGTGTAAGATACTTTTTAAAAAATGTTGATGATGAGTTGGAGTTTGGTGTTAACTTAGAAGTGACCAAACAAGTTGACGAAACTTGTAAAGCTATAGAATTGTAATCAAAAATGCTAATAGATTTGAAAACATCAAATACTGAAATTACTATAACTCAAAAGAAGACGTTACCTTTTATTTTACAAGCTCCAAAGATAAAATTAAAGTTCACACCTGATTATCTGAAGTATGTTTATTTGGATGAAAGAGAGTCACTACCTGTAATCATCTAAAAAAGATTGATTATTAGACAAGAGGAAAGGTTAATAGGACTACCTAAGGAGTATAAAATTGCAGTTAGTTGGATCTTAGTTGACACAAAAGGCATTAGCCCAAAAATTTTTATGCATATGATTTTTTTGAATAAAATGCTAAGCCAATAAGGGAACTCTAAAAAAGACTTAATCCAATAATGAAGAATGGATTTGGAAACACAGATATGGAAAAAGCTAGGGAGGAAAGCAAATTGCAATTGTAAGAGCTAGAGGAACTAAGGTGTTGAAACTCCGCCCTTACGAGTCACATGCCCGATGTCCTAAGTGACATCTGGACGTGCATCCTGTGGCATGCCCATACTAGTCAATCATTAAAAACCAACTCATTTCTCCTATTTTCGAACAGATTTTGGGAAATCTCAAATAGGAATTTCAATTTGGCTTCTTCAGAACATTTGTTTCCCACTATATTAAGTTTCTAATGACACAAAAATCATTCAATTTGGTGCAAAAATAAAAAAGTTAGAGCCCACATATTTTTGGACTGTTATTAAACTAAAGCAGTACATTATACTCAAATTCCATCTATAAATTGAAAGTCTTAGAGTCTGAATTAAAATTCAATCACTGTATATAGTTGTATCTCTATGTCTCTAGTTTATTTAGAAACAAGAATCATCTCATTTGGAGCCCTATAGATCAAGATATCATCAAAATACTGAAGCATGTTCAGTAAAATATCTAATTTATAATCTTCCAATTGATACCCTTACTTTGATTCAATCAATCTTTTTCAAATTAACACCAAAAAGCTATAAATATTTATTAAGTAATAGAAGAATGTGTTAGAAAACTACTTCTTCAAAAATCAGGTCATTTGGAAGTTGGACAACAAAGTTATGATCAAAAGAGTGGAAGATGTTTAGATTTGGGGGAGGAGATCGGTGAGTCACAATCGTGCAACTGCGAAGTCGCGATCTTGCAAATCTGCTTTTCTTCTTCCGACATATTAGTAAAAAGGGCATAACTTTCACTACAAATATAAGATTAAGGTTATTAAAAGACTGTTTCTAAGAGAACTTCTAGACCTACAACTTCCCTGAAAACCTTGAAAACAATTTTTGTTTCTATAAGGGTCAAAATTTCAAAATAATGTAGCTATCCCAAATGTCCATCCTAAGCAACATCATAAACTTCTAATGATCATATCTCTCAACTCCAATGTCCAAAAATTTCATACTATATATCATTGGAAAACTAGAAAAATAATTTACAACTTTGTCTAATTCAGCCTAGATCAGTACAGTACTTCCACTGAAGTTAGAACACACATTCTTACCCCTATGGAGAACTTGGAAGTGAAATGAACAAATTTGAAATATCATTGGCAAAATACAAACATAATTCATTAACATCAAAATATAAGAGTTTTTACAAAACTTTAATGGGCATTTTCAGCCACAATATATCAATATCTCAAAATGCTAAAATACAAAAAGATACATGAACAGTAATTTGCCCATAATGCAACTAAAGCCTTGTAGTTACAAATCTAGCTTAAAACACAAAAAGATGCAAATTTTGGAGTGATGCCTCAATTCTCTTTCACTCAATCTCTTACTCGTCACCTGGAGATGGGAAGGAATGGAGGTGAGCTTAAAGCTCATGGGTAACAATTTTATAACAAGAAACAAGCAAAAGCCCTTGAACTATTCATTCCATGGTAAAATTCACATTGAGATCCATGCAACACATATTTCCCAAATTCACAACTTATCAAGCAATTCATAACATTAAAAATAATGAATTCATCAAACTTGTCACCAATCATAAACATATAAGCATATCGGAATGGTTTGGGTGGATCCAAAAAACCATAACGCACTACACATTTTCACATAATGGTCTTATGTAGCTGTGAACTTAGAGGAGACCATAAAGGAGCTCCATGCCACTAACAGGTATGCGGGAGAAGCCTTTTGTCAAAGTGCACTTAACTTAACTTACGAGACCACCACAAACTCACATAATCATGCATTTCAAATCTTGAAAACATATTGCCCAAAATGGCACATTTCTAAAAAGTGAATTCATAACCATAGTGTCTTTTCAAAAATCATCTTCACATTCTTTTTATAAATCATCAACACAATATCCACAAACTATATTCATAGCACATTTTCAAAGCATTCAACGAGCAATAAAATGCACATTTATAACACAACTGAAAACATGTAACTTTCTTGATTTGGAAAAAAAACATTAATAGTTTATTACTCAACTATAAAAATGTAACCCACCTTAAATTCCTTGCTTAATAAGTTGCCTTAAGGGTGTCTTTCCTCTTGTTCCTCTTGCCTCTCTTGATCCCCTTCTTAATTTCCTTCATAAATGACAAAATTTCCATTCAATAGGAATTCAATTTAAGAACCCATAAAGCACATTCACTAAAATT
>JAOSBK010000007.1:5998097-6012514 GCA_027568895.1 Erythroxylum shatona | reverse complement strand
ATGTTTAGTAGCAGAGCAAGAAAAGATTTCAAGGAGCCACGCTTCAGCATGACGATATTTTGTGAAGAGTTGGGTTCTGGAA
The DNA here is from genome assembly GCA_027568895.1 of Erythroxylum shatona. Classification (NCBI taxonomy): domain Eukaryota; kingdom Viridiplantae; phylum Streptophyta; class Magnoliopsida; order Malpighiales; family Erythroxylaceae; genus Erythroxylum; species Erythroxylum shatona. The sequence goes on along the minus strand of JAOSBK010000007.1, from coordinate 6,012,432 downwards.
GCGGGATCCAACAGCTTCAGTAAATAAAACACCTAAAGCAACCAGAAAATTTATATCAAATATGGCCAAATATTCTCAACAGTTTGGGGCAAGGATGGATGGAGCTGTTAAGCTATGATTGAAGTAAGTAACATGAATCGTTAGGATAAATTTTCAAATTTAACTACTCTAGTTCATCAAATGGATATAGGTCAATTGTAATTGGCACAAATGTGCAGAATATGCACATTCTTTAGACATCCTACAGATATATGGCCTATATTACAACAAGACTTTCTTCAAGAAGCCAAATAATAAGGAAATTTTCTAGTCAACCTTAACAAAAATATTACCTTTATTCTAATCCTTGTAATTGACATAGTGCTTCGTAACATTACTCAAAATAATTAGACCTACAACCATAACAGTGGTGAGTCTAAGTCGATCCCACAGAGAGTGTTCGGTTAGCCTTTTTTATGAAAAGAATTGATGTTTAGGTTATGGGGGGTGTTGGTTTGGTTTTCAAATAAGAAAATAAAATGGAACTAAACTAATGAAAACAAATTAAAGAAAACATTTAAAAGAGGTGAAAGTGATGAATTTATTAAGGACCCGGTCATTGGTTCAATCTTGGCCTTGTTGTTCTCATACCTCTCCTAACAGCTATTAATCATAGGTTAACAATAAGCTATGTTAACTCCGGTTTTCCCTTAGGTCGTGATTAATAAAGAAGAGCTAGTCAATTAAACCTGGATATTGAACAACCTATAACAAGCTCTATAGATTTAATTAGACAGTCGCATTACGAGTTAGGAAAACAAATTAATCAAGGCAACAACTATACAAGCTCAGGTCATTCAACCTAGGTTATTTTATCCGTAATGATCCAAAACCACTAGTAGCTACAACGAATCTCACCATAACAATTACGAATTATATTGAAGATTCTAACAATGGGTTCTTACATAAAAACAATCTAATAGAGCATTTACTCATTCTTACACAACACCCAAACATTAAACATAGGATAACATAATCAATCCCTAAGAGAAAGAACAACAAACAATGAGAACTGCTTTTCTAGGTTCTTCGGCGTCGATATCACCTTCGAACCAAGTCAAGAAAGCCTAGCCCTCTATGGGTCTCCAAAGGATGAAATCTTTACCCCTCTGTCACCTTCTGAATCCCCTGGAACAATTCCTTAAACTTTTCATAATGTTTCTATCATCACATGTTCTTTTTATACTAAAAAGTGTGAAAGCATATGTCACACCCATGACAAAGCATGGTCGTGAGACACATCTCACAGTCATGAGAACATGCTTCTTTCTCATTTTCTATATTTCCCAAGAATATGTAGTCATAAGCAAAGATGAATAACTTTTAAAAACTATAGCAAGAACTCAACATTTAATGCTTCTACTTATAATCAATCAACAATCAGCAGCGTTAGAAACTGAGCAATCCAGAGGTAGACTTGGACAAAATGTATTTAAATATGATAAATCCATGGGTAAACTCAAACACCATTTATGATCAAGACACTCCACAACTTTGCATATCATTTCATTTCCCCACCACTAAGGTTCACATGTATAATCATGAATAAAAGGAAATTCCAAGGTTGTAATGTGGGTAAGGATAAGGTGAGATGTATTTAGGTAATGTAGTGTAAAAGTCATCAAAACTAGTGAAACAAAAGTAACACTCAATGCAACATCAATCGTGAAAACTAACATTCCTTCAAAATTGGGTACCATCAGCTATGATAAATGCAAAAATCAAGTTCACTGCTCAAATTTAAGCTTTCACACCTCAAACCACATGAAGCATAGCCCAATTAGAAGGGATCACTCATAAAAAATGATGATAACAATAAATCCTTCTAGTTGGTTATGTTTCATGTGGTTATGAAAGTTTGAATTTGAGCTAGGAAACATAGTTTTTGCATTCATCATAGTTGATGTACACAATTCTGAGTGACTGTTAGTTTTTGTGCTTTATGTTATATTAAGTGTTACTTTTGATGCACTAGCTTTGATGGCTTTTACACTAAATTACCTAAATACATATTACCTTACCCTTGCCCACATTACAACCTTAAAAAGTCCTTTTTTTCATGATTTTTGCATGTGACCCTTAGTGGTGAAGAAATGAAATGATTTGCAAAGTTATAGAATGTCATAATCATGAATGGTATTTAAGTGCACCCATGAATACATCTTATTTAAGCACATTTTCCAAGTTTACCTCTAGATTGGTCAATTTCTAAGGGTGGCGAATGTTGATTGATCATGAGTAAAAGTGTTGAATGTTGAATTCTTGCTATGTTTTTTTTTTAAGTTATTCATCTTTGCTTATAACTATATATTCTTTAGAAACATGGGAAATGAGTAAATGTTTTTGGGTCTATGATTTTGATTATGATGTTTTGCCCGGGGACGGACAAAAGCTAAGTGTGTGGGAAATTAATATATGCTTAATTGATTATGTATTTATTCATTAACATTTAGTGATTAATGATATGAAAATGCTTAAGATACTCATTTTAGTTTATAGTTGATTTTAGGTACAATTCAGAAGTGAAAAAGCTAAAGTAAGTTGAAAGCACTATATTTGAGTCGTTTGCTGAAGATTCACACTCACTTGTCTTCATGGAATACGAAGAAGAAGGATTAGAGTAAGAAGAAGGCAAGAAAATGGAAAGAACATGAAGAAAATATTGTGAACATGGCTCGTGACCAAATAATTAAAATGTCACAGCCGTGAGCATTGTCTTATGATTGTGTTGTGAATTGCATGGAAATGAGACACCTTTCACACCTATGAAAAGGTATGTCATGGGTGTGACACACAACTCACCATCGTGAGTGGTTATGCATGGGTGTGATAGTTTAAATCACACTTGTGATACACTGCCACCTCACCCCTTTCAACTCTAAGTTTGTAATATAAAGGGGGAAGAGCGCAGTAATAAAAAGGATGCTTTCGTTTTGAGAAAAATACTCCAAGGATTTCGGGAGAAGAGTGAAGAGTAGACACCGTCGAAGACCCATGGAGAAGATTGAGGGCTGAGTTTCTCGACGTCAGTTCGGAGGTGACATTGATGCCAAAGAACCTTGTTAAGCATACCCTTCATTACGTTTATTATTCTTACTCTTTTTAGGGATTTATTGTGTTATTCTATGTTTATTTTTTGGGTATTGTGTTAAGATGATCTTAACACATTCATTGGATTTTTTTTAAGAACCTATTGCTAAAATCTTCAATATAATCCATAATTGTTATGTTGAGATCAATTTGTAGCAATCAATAGTTTTAAATCATTAAGGATAACATAACCTAGGTTAGATGACTTGAGCGTATATGGTTATTGCTTAGATTGGTATGTTTTCCTAATTCGTAATGTAGTTGTCTAATTAAATCCAGAGAGAGTCTCTTAGGTCGTTCGCTAGTTAGGTTTAATTAACGAGTGTTGCTTAATTAAACACGACATAAGGGAAAATCGAGGTTAATAGAACTTGTTGTTAATCTACAACCAATAGTTCAAAGAGAGGTGTGAAGACAACAATTCAATGAAATATGTCTAATTAGGTATAGGTTGAGATTGAACCAAAGAACTAGGTCTCTAACAAATTCATCTCTTTCATCATTTTTGTACGTTTTCTTTAATTTGTTTTCATTAGTTTAGTTTTATTTTATTTTTTTATTAAACCAATCCAACCCCCAACCTAAACATCGATTATTGTCATTACAAAAGCTAATCGAACACTCTCTGTGGGATCGACCTAGACTCACCATTGCTATAGTTGTAGTTTTAGTTATTTTGAGTAGATTTCCCCAATACTTAGCTTTTGACTATCCTCGAGCAAAACATCAAAATTAAGATCATAAACCCTAAACATTTAATCATTTTTCATATGTTCCAAGAATACACAATCATAAGAAAAGATGACTGACTTTCAAAAATCATAGCAAGAATTCAACATTCAGTGCTTCTACTCATGATCAACCAACAGTCATCATCTTTAGAAACTGAGCAATCTAATGGTAAACTTGGAAAATGTGTTTAAAGAGAATATATTCTCAGATACACTCAACACCATTCACAATCAAGACTTTCCACAACTTTACATGTCATTTTATTTCTCCACTACTAGAGTTCACATGCAAAATCATGGATCAAAGGACTTTTCAAGGTTGCACTGCAGAGAAAGATAAGGTGAGATGTATTTGGATTAAGCAGCATGAAAGTCATTAAAGCTAGTAAAACAAAAATAACAACCCCCTCCCCCCCTTTAAACCTAAACACCAAATACTTTCATTTCAACAAATTTTTACACACTCTCTGTGGGATCGACCTAGACTCACCACTGCTATAGTAGTAGTCTAATTATCTTATTTTGACTAGCATTACAACATACTGTCAGAGTGATTTATGCTTCATATGGTTTGTGTGTGAGAGCTCGAGTTTGAACAGTGAAACATCTTTTTTGCATTCGTCATGATTGATGTACACAATTGTGAGTAAATGTTGCTTTTTGCACTTTATATTAAGAAATGAGAGAAAGGAAGAGAAAATTAAGCTAGGGTTCATCTTTCTTAGCTTTTAGGAGAGATTTTGGGGTTGTTTAAGAAGAGAAAAAAGAAAGAGGAAGGAAAGATCTTTCATTTAAGCCAAATATCCCTTTATTTGGTGAAGATTCAAGTTAAGTGCATTATGAATCAATGTTTCATATAAAAACTCATTTTTCCTTAATACTTTAAATTGAACTTGAAGTATTAGGACAAGCAATGACTCGAAGAGATATGAAAGAAAATGAGTTTTTATTTTTTAGTGCTGTCTTTTTTCGCATGTCATAAAAGTGAGGTCTAGTTGTACATTAAATAAATTATAATTACTATTTATGACTAATTGGAATTTATTATGGTATATTTTATATTACATTTAAAATAGATAGTAAAATTTAAAAAGAAGAAGAAAATATAGTTTTAATTATTCTGAGACGTTAAGAATATTAGTATTTGTTGATCAAAACAAAATAGAATTTATTTAAATTTTATAGAAGCATATTTAAAAAAGAATACTAAAAAATTATTAATTAGTAATTTAGTATAGATAAAGGAATTTGTTTAAGATAATTTTAGAGCATTTTTAAAAGTAATATTTAAACTTTAGTTAGTTCAGTATATCATAATACTTGTATCTTTTACTTCTTCTTTATCACGTACCAATTTAATATTAGTTGAGCCTGTAAATCTTAAACATTTTCTTTGACTAGTTTAATTTAAAACATTATATAGAATACTATCATACTCAATTAATTAATGTTAAATTTTGGTTAAAATATTGAATTTGAACCAATTAAATTATAAAATTTTGAAAATTATTATGATTACTTTAGTATGCTTCCAACTAATTGTTTACATTATGAAAATTATTCTTTACAATTATATAAAATCTTTCCCTTGAATCAAAGTTAAATCCTCTTTAATTTCTTACTTTTACATTTAGTTTATTTATTTTAATTTCATGTTAATTTTTGTAAATTAATTAATTAATCATAATATTCCTCTTTGTTTTGTTAATTGAAATTAAAAAGCTAATTTTTAATCTCTTAAAAACTATTACAAGAAGTTAAAATTTATAATTAATTTTGAAAGCTTCCATAACTCGACCAAATAATACATTTATTGGAGGTAACCAATCCAGTTAGTAAAGGGTCAAAAGAAATAAAAGCAAAACGGGAAGATGGTTTCGTTTTCCTCACCCACGCGCTTCCAACGCACCATCCTTCCCCAGTAAAGAGCTAAAAGGCGGATGGAGAAAATGCAAATACTAGAATGGCTCTACAACTTTAATGCCAGCTATTTTGTCCCATTCCTCTGGTGAAGCAACCTCTGCCATTATCTTTTCCTGACCTCGCCAAAGAATCTGGACACAGCATTAAAAGATCAAGACTAGTCTTGTAAGTACGAAAACTTCCACCAGTTTAGACACCGAATAAAATCAGACAATTATCCACGGTAACCTGTACAAGCATTTAAGATGAAGAACTTACATTGTCAATGACCCCAAATTCTTTAGCTCTTCTAGCATCCATATAAAACGGCCTTTTCATTATATTAGCCACAGTCTCTACTGACTGATGAATCATTAAGTTATTTGATCAGTTCTCAAACAATACCGCAAAACATTACGCATTATTGAGGAACTATACTCACATTTTCAGTGTGCTTGGCCAACAGTTCTATAAGAGTGTCCCTATTTGAGATGGCCTGCATAATCAATGAGAGCAGTAAAGATAGAAAAAGGTCTAGTCTGGCAAAGGCCCTCAAATCAGGCTTCAGGAAGAAAGATGGCAACACAATAAATGTAAGAACAAGTATTAAGGACCAGAATTGTTATCTTATGCCGTCTTACAATTTTAGGGCAAGATAAGTAAAAGCAAAGGCACAAATCAACCGGAAATCAGAAACTGCTATTGGGTAAAACTGGAGCAACACGAAAACAGTACCCAAATGCCAATGGACATTGAAAGTTTCCATTACACCAGTGATATAATTCAACTAACCTCCTTTGCACGGATAAGAACATCACTGGCTGGCATTAAGCCTGATGATGGGACACGAGGCTGTTGGAGCATTGCTGAAATATGAAAAATGGTTATTGGATAAAGCTTGGAAGGACATATGGAACTCCAATGCTTGCTGGCAAGACAAATATATCATACCTTTAGCATGTGGCATCATGAACCGTTTACCCTTTGTCCCTGCAGCAAGTAGTAAACAAGCTTGGCCAATAGCAGCTCCAACAGCAACCGTATGAATCTGCATGAGTAACATATTTGTATAAGGAGTTATCACCATATATAAAGATTGGAATGATATTAACTGGAAAACTGCAAGTATCTCCTTTTCCTATAATGAACTAGGTTATAAAATTCCAGTGGCATTTACCTAATGACTATCTATGTTTGTTGCTCAACATACAAATCGTACAGCAGATACATGATACAAGCCAAATTATATGACTAATATCAAGTCAAAAAATATTCATCCTGACAATATTGCCACCACAAAAATACTGGAAATGTAGACAACACATTTCTAGAAAAGATATTTACCTCATTCTGCATTTGCATCATGGAGTCATAAATGGCAAAACCTTCTGTTTCCATCCCAACCTATATGGCAAAAATCATAAACAGCTGACATGAGGAATAACGAAACAATAAGTTGAAGAATTAGGATATAAAGGAACCATAAAAGCAGACAAGAAAAGAAACGAATAGCCATATTATTGTGGAGACGTGAAATCTTGTCATGAGTTTCAAGATAAATGAAACTGTTCCTTAATCCCAACTTGTGAATCCTCAAATCTTCAGCATTTATATAGGATGTCCACCATTGAATGAATAAATTGAGCTAAAAAAATCCTACATTTGGGATTCCATAAATATTGGCCTACAAGCCTTCTCGGAGGACAAGATGTCCTACAATCATCAGCCTATGGGCTTGACATAACAAGTCAGCTTGGAAGCAAGGCAAGCCGCTAATGACAACTTACTATCAATTCATTACACTACCGCTATCCTTTAGATTGCACGAACTGTGATAATACTGAGGGTGAGTGATATATTATTTAGTCCTCACTTGGGCCTCCATGTCGAAGACCAAGCACCAGGTTGCCGTCTGTTAAACGTATACCAGAGTGCTTTCTTGGTTCTGACAAATTATCCCTAATGTCTTTGCATACAGTAAGTTAGATTTGCAAAAATATCTTTTTGCTTTCTTAGATGCAGATGCCAATTTCCTGATCTACATATCAGCATGCAACAGGCAGACAGACAGTTGGAGGCTTCCACTTCTATACAACCTCCTCCCTTCTCTGAATGCTAAATCAGATACCAACTGTAGCTGAAATCAACCATAAGGAATTAGATAACTGATTAATTCTTAGTATAAGCTACATCCAACATCTACAGCTGAGATCAACCATAAGGACATTGACACTAGCGAGTAGAAACTAAAACTGAAATTTTATTTTAGTATGGCACTCTATCCAGCCATATGTTAATAAGATTCAAAGCTTAATGTCAATTCAACAGCCTCTAGAGTGCTTCAGTACAAATACACTGAAACAAACTTTTAATTAAATTTTATAAAAGGAGATTCATATCCATTCCTAGACAAAGTCGATCAACAAAATTATATCTTATCATACAATGAAGAAAGAAATACATCATATATTTCAAAAGAAATTATTGGACAGAATAACAAGCAACTAAAAGGTTACCGTTTCACCATCATCACGTGTTGTTCCTGTAGAATTTATATACATGAAAATAGGTTCTTTAGGATCCATCCACTGCAAGTACATCAACTCCGCAACAACAAGCTCTGTGACAGCAGGCACCAACTGCATCAAACAAGTATTAATGCACATTCAACACATTGCAGAACCAACTAAAAAGGCACAATATTTAGGGTCCAAATCCTTAAAAAATCAAGCCCTACAATGTTTAAGAAAGTAAGTATGATATGGCTATTATGCTCAGAAATGATAAATGATTCGTTTTAGTTTTGTTTTCAATAAACTGCTGTCGTTAGCATATATAGGTCTGGTAGTTAAAGAGGACAGATGGCTTATAATGGCAGGTTATTTCTTTTTACTGTTATATACCATTGGCCAATGGTCATATGATTGGTTCGGGATGACTTCCAAAACCAGCAAGAATCCTAACATATTTTATCTTCTCTCTTCTTTCTTTCTCTATTCTCTTTTTTCTCGAACCTTTTACTCAGAAATCACGTAAGAATTGATATCAAAGCAATGATTATACCACTTGTGTCCAAACCCACTTGATTAGCTTCCAATTACAACATCAATGATGGGCAAACTCGTGGACATGATGTTTGGAAAATGGAGGAATCATTGCATAACCATATTAGGGAGATGCAGAAACAAATGTTGGACGCACAAATGAAGCTTCAGAGACTCAAATGAAGCAAGGCTACGAAATATCTGAGCTAATGGAAATGTTCCAACAATATGTGCTCATCCACAAACCTTAGTCACAATCTCAGTCTCCTAGTGCTAATATAGAAACAGCGGAGGCATCATATGGGACCACATGGCACTAATGTGGAATCTCACCTAATATATAGCCGAACTCATTCAACAAGCTGGATGGCATCTTTCCATGGCTCTAATGTTCATAACCAAATATTTAGAGCAGAGATATTTTTCATGGTAGATAGAATACCGTCAAAGACGAAGGTGAGGATTGCGATTATTCACATGGAGGCAGTAGCTTCCGAGAGGCATCAAATGTTTTTGAGGCATCAATTATCTATGGAAGACCTTGCTTAGAGTGAATATATAGCAGCTATCCCTCGAAGATTTGAAAAGGAAACTTTTGATGATCCAGTAGGAGATTTCAAAGACTTGCATCAGACCAGTAGCATGAAGGAATAATGTGCTTGTGCAACAGGTGTTCCAACAAACTTCAAATTCCTAAGTCATACCTAATACCTAAACTTCTCATCTCCTATGGTGTTAATTAAGAAAAAGGATACTCGCGAAGACTTTACATTGACTATAGAAAGCTCAACAAAAACACCATGAAAGATAAATTTCCAATTCTTGTACGTGAAGAACTTTTGGACGAGCTATATGGGGCTACTTGGTTTTCAAAATTAGAATTGAGATCAGGTTTTTATCAAATCTAAATGTACCCACCCCACAATCTTAAAACTGCTTTTAGAAGGATAGTATTGATTTCTTAGTGATGTCATTTGGGCTCACCAATGCATCGTCAACTTTCTAGAGTTTGATGAATGAATTGTCTAGAGCTCATTTAAGAAGGTTCATATTAGCATTCTTCAATAACATACTGGTATACAGTAGAACCTTTAAGGATAATTTGAGGCATTTGAGTTAACCTTGGAGATCTTGGCTCATAATCAATTTCTAGCTAAAAGGTGCAAAAATATCTTTGTGGCATCTCGAATAGAATATTTGGGACATCATTTTTGTCTCAAGAGTTGCTGTTGATCTGATATGTGTTTTTATTTAGGATCTAGTCACCGAATGACTCACAGGAAAACCTTCTTTTCCCTTGCTAAAGCTCTCCTTTAAATAGACTCAATACATAGAGTGTTTAAGAAGTAAAACAGAATATAGATTTTCTAACTTATTCTCTTACTAAAAATAAACTTATGAAAATAATAAACCTCCCAAACAAGATGACTCAATAAGATAACCACTACAATTACCTCCTAATCAAGATCATCTTCTTATATATTTCTTTCCTAAGAATGCAACTTGCATATTATGATCTTAGGAAGTTGGATTCAGTTTCCAAGGGGCCTATTCCTAATAATGTGATAGAGCTTAGGTTCTTGGGTTTAGCTGGTTGTTAGAGAAGATTTATCAAACATTTTGGTATAGAAGCCAAATCATTGACTAGTAGTGATGACTGTTAAATATTGGCATCATTACCTATCATTACCTGAATGAAATGTCATTCATAATCAGTATAGATCATAAGAGTTTGAAGTTTAGGTTGGAATGAAGGATGAACACTCCATGCCAACAAAATTGGCTTTAAGCTACTACTTTAAGATTTTAAGGCCAAATACAAAATGTAAGGAAAATGATGCTACTAATGCACTCTCTAACGTCACCAATATTGAGCTTTATGCTTTGGTGCTATCCCAAGTGAAAATTCAGATGTTAGAAGAAATTAAAAACAATTGGACGAGGGATCTTTCAATTCAATACATAATAACTAACTATATCTAGGAACCTATTGTCCAATTTGTGTCAGTGACAAGAGGGCATCCTTAGGTGGAAAGATAAGGTGGTGGTGGCCTTTTCCATTCAATTAAGGTCCATATCTCTATATTATGAAAGTTTTGATGGAGGTCATTTTGGGTTCTTAGATATATATAAGAAGCTTTGTTCAGCTTTTACTGGAAAGACATTAAAAACGATGTTAGAAATTTTGTAAGGAAGTGCCAAATTTGTCAACACAACAAGAATGAGACGTCTCCTCAAACAGGTTTGTTGCAACCTGTTTCAATTCCTAGACATTGTTGGACTAATATTAATATTGATTTTGTTGAGAGCTTGCCAACATAAAACCATCATTAAGTAATTCTAGTATTCATCGACAGATTTTGCATATATGCTCACTTCTTAAGCCTCAAACATCCTTGCAGCGCAAAAATTGTAGCTAATGCCTTCATGTCTAATGTATTTAAACTGCATGGAAAGCATGAAACAATTACTAGTGACAGAGATCCAGTATTTCTAAGAACATTTTGGCAAGAGTTATACTACTTGCAAGGAGCGGGACTTTAGTTGTCTATTGCATACCATCCCCAGATTGACAACCAAGTTAAAGTACTTAACAAATCATTAGAAACATATCTGAGATGCATAATAGGGGAGTTTCCCAACAGGTGGTCACACTAGTTCTCATTAGCTGAATGGTGGTACTACGTACCATTCAACCATTAACATGTACCCCTTTAAAGCTCGTTATGGTTATCCTCCATTAGTACATATGTCTTACCTCACTGGGGATTTCAACTAGTTGTGTGGATAAAGCATTATAAGATAGAGAGGCAACTATCCATGTTATCTAATTCCATTGAAAACAAGCTCAAACGAAAATGCAACAACAGGTGAATATAAGAACTGTTGACAAGGAATTTCATATTGGAGATCAAACATTTGTGAAGCTATAGCCATACAAATAAGGAAGAACAACCATGTGAAGTAATTAAAAATTAGCCCCTCAATTTTATGGTCCTTTTAAAGTGCTACACATAATTGGTCCAGTGACATACAAATTATAATCTCCTCCAAGCACTCAAAACAAATAGCGTGTTTCATGTATTGCAACTAAAAAAGCACATTCCAATAGCCACTTCATCCTTCTTGGCTTTACTAGCAAAGTTGATTACTGAAAAAGCGACCCTTATAGCTACTTGAGAGGAGAGTGGTGAAAAAGACAAAACAAGCCAGTTACACGAGTTCTGGTGAAATGTTCCGACACATCAATAAAGCAAGCTACTTGGGAATTTGTATTTGAACTATAGAAGCAATTTCCTTTCTTAAACCTTATGGACAAGGTTCTTCAAAGGACCGAGGATTGTTATAGCTATTATGTTCAAAACATGATGAATGATTCATTTTGGTTTTGTTTTAAATAAAATGAGGTCCTTATTATGTATAAGTTTAGTAGTTAGAGAGGGCAGATGGCTTATAATGGCTGCTTATTTTTCTTTATCGTGATATACCATTGGCCAACAGCTATATGTTTGTTCCGAGTTGATTTTATAACAGAATGATCTTCTCTCTTTTGGTGCTTCCTACGACTATTACTAGAATTAAAACAAAGCTGTGTACCGGCATGCCAATATAAACGATTCTTCCATGGAGAAGCAACGAAGGCAAGTCCGGCGGTGGCTTCCTCGGTCGGTGCTCATTATAGGACACGGAGCGTTCAACCTAATTTGAAAAAGTAATCAATTACTAAAAACAACAAAATTAGGAAAAAGAACCCCGGAAATGCAAAGGATTTTGTGAAGATAAACATACCTGAGCAGGAGTAGCCATGAGCTGGGGACCGTCAAAGAGGTCCAAGTAAGGAGGAGAATCAGAAGCGACGGGGCGGTCGAGGATGTTATTCGGTGAGGCGGCGGCGACAGAAGCGAGCTTGGAGAGAAAAGGGTCCTTCGGGTTGATAGGTGGCATAGGAATGTAAGCGGAGCATTTAGGGGCGATTGAACGATTTGTTGTTGTTCTTCTTCTGGTTAATGCTGCTGCTCTATGAACAAGTGACTGCTGAGATGAAGAAGAAGATGATGATATTGAATGAGCCATAGGTATCAGTTTGAAGCTAGCAGTCGCTGCCATGTTTCGTCCACAAAACACCTTCCACGGTAATGGCTCAACTCTCTCTCTAGTCTGCTGCAGGTGGTGGAGTTCAACTGCGAATCGGGTATTAGCGACCCGATTTCTACACAATCCAATTATCCTCGAGATTTTTCACCGCGATATAAAAAAAATCTCTTCCAGAATATTTAATTCACATGCAAAAATAGATAAATAGATAAGTAAGATAATAGAAGATATATTATATGAATAATTAATTTTTTTTTAGGGAATATATGAATAATTAATTAAAAATTGAAATATCTATTAATCCCCGGTAATTATATTATTATTTTTTAAAGAATATTTTTATATTTAACTAATTTTGTAGATTCTTTAAGAATATTTTAATCCAACAAGTTATTTTTATTCTCGATTCTTTTGGAATAGATAAAAATAGGGGGAAGATGTGTTTATGTAACACCCGCTCTAGCAAGACACGTCCCCAATATCCTAAGTGATGTCCAAATACGTATCACCCAAGGGTGGCATGTTAAAACAGTAAATAATTGAAACTCATTGCAAATTTTTTTAAGCAACGTATACGCAAATGCGAAAATTTGATAATCAAATTTGGGTCAATTTTTATTTATAAAAAAATATTTTCAGTCACAAGAATTACAATCATTATTTAACTCATTAGCCCATCACAATAACATTACAATTCAAGATCATTTTTATACACATTGAATAACAATTATATGTAGACGCAAACCGATCTCAACCTCTACCTCTTACTTGAATGAAGTGGCTATACTTTCGTTTGTTTAACAAGAAAACTCTTTTGAGCCTGAAAAATACTGCAAATTTTGGGTGAGTTTTACAAACTCAATGAGTGACCAACCCTGATGGCTCACTCAATTATATAATACATATTTCACATCATTTATTTAATAATCATAATAAATCACATACACTTGATCAATTGTTTCACGTTTTACATTTAACACATTATAATCATTCATATTATGCATATACAGTGCACATGAAACTCATTTTTTATTTGTTACGTTGTTGTGACCGAGTGCCTTTTTCACTAGTCCATATCCTTTAGTGGATACCGAGCTGGCTCATATCCCTTGTGGATACCGAACTGAATTAGATAATGTCCCATATCCCTTAGGTCCTGTTTGGTTGGATGTTAATTAATGGAATGGAATGTAATATAATAGAATGGTTTATAATAGAATGAAATGTAATATACTACAAAGTTATTTAGGAAGGATGAAAAGGTTCATAATGTAATGTAGTGAAATATTGTCTGAAAGATGGATGGAATGAAATATAATGTATAATAAATGATTTTTATACCCCTTATATTAAAATGGTTGTTGCAGGAGGTTTATTATTTTATTATTAATTATATAAAAATATTAGTATTAATTATTTAATAAATTTTATTTT
>JAOSBK010000007.1:5979226-5989329 GCA_027568895.1 Erythroxylum shatona | reverse complement strand
CAATTAAGCAGTATTAACATCACAATAATTCCCAAATTATCACATTCAAACAAATAGTTCACAATTAATCGCATTAAGGAAGCAGAGGAGACGAAGGTGATTAAGGAAGAAAGAGAGCAACTTGCCTTCATATAGGACAAACTGTTAAAGTCAATGGAAGATTCAGGAAGTTTTGTTATTCCCTACTATGTTGACAATTCACTCGAAAAAAGGACATTATTGAGCTTAATTGATTTTTATAATGTTATCAATATTGTCCTTTTGATTATTTTACGTTTTGTAGCTTACTTACAAGCTACAAAACCTATGTTGAATGAAAAATATGGAAGCAAGCTGCTCATAATTTATCCTGGTTGAGTTTCCAAGGATAGAGTGTCGAGCTACCGACGTTAAAAGATGTGTTGCATGAGAGGCAACCCATGGAATGTTAATTTGGTGTTATTTCCTTTGATTTTAAATAGTTTGAATTCCATAGTTAGGTTGTTTTGTTTCTAAATAAAATCGAAACATCAGAGGAGTTCGACATGAATTTGATAATAGAGGAAGTAAACAAAAGACAGGTGAAAGGGCCATAAAGAGTTAAGAAGTGACTTTGGGAAAGTGGAGAAAGACTAAAATTTGATGGAAAATTGCAAGTCACGATTATGGCCTACGACAGGGTAAAAATAGGGACATGTGAATGTCATTTTCAATTTTTACCATTTTACCCTCCAATCACCTATATATTCATTTCTAGCTTCACTTTTTCGCTCACTTTCATTTTTACTTTATCTCTCTAAGCTTTAAACCTCCAAACACTCTCATCCAAATTTCTTCCAACTTTTAAATTTCTTCCAACTTCTACCAACTCATAAGCCGGTATGCCACGCTTCAAGCAAATAGCAAGGCATGATCAATTAGTAGGGTGAAACAAAGTCTCGAGACGAGGGAAAAGGAACAAGGTAGTTGATTACGGTGCTCCTTTCCCGATATTTTTAGATGAGGCAGCTACCACTTTCATTCTCTTCACAATCAACAAATTATGGTTCCAAAGTATTTTCATTTTGAAACTTTAGATATATTAGAATTATAAGACAAGGAGGGGACAATTCATTCAATTTCAATTCCTAGTTACGAAGAACTTACCTTAGAATTCATTACATCCCTTCAGTTTAAACCCAACAAACATAGGAAATTATGGTTTAAGTTATGGGGACAACCTTATAGGCTTGATTATGAGACTTTGCATGAAATTTATGGTTTTCCTGAGTCATCCGTAATGAATCAGCATGATGACTTCCGTATCAACCTTACTAGACTGAACTAACTGGGTTAGAGCGTTTCGACACTAAAAATGCACTCAATAATATCATCAGGAGCCACGGACACTTATTGCTACATAAGTTTATGTGTCAAACTGTTTTTGATAAAACAAAAACCAGTAAGTGTTCGACGAAAAAACTTTTATATTGTGGTGCATAGATTATAGCATCCCAGTTTGCATAACTACTCACATCTTTTACGCAATTATTGCTGCTTGAAAGAAGAGGATCAATAACTTAGGAATGGGTTATTTGGTTTTAACCATAGCTAATTACTATAGAGTTTAGTGCAATAGACTCACAGTCTACCGTCCTGAATTCATGAACCATCATCATCTATGGTTAGCTGAAATCCTGAAATCCCATAATATAGAACATCAGGATATTAGTGCCAAGACACACGTAAAGGATAGGACTGGTCAAGCGAGTTCAAGTGCTCAACAATAACAAGAAGAGGATTCAACCAGCAAGGAACCAGGTGAAGAAGAAGAAATAGAAAAATCGGGCTAAAAGAAAGTATTGGATACAATCTCCACACAAGTAATTATAGATACACTTGCAGAGAACTCTAGAAGGATGAAGGAGATGGCCTGAACTCAGCGATGTCAGAGCCGGGACAAAAGTCATATCCATCATTATTTTGACGCTCAGGCGTTCAACTGCCACCTCTAACACCATCCCTACCTCCAGCACCATGAGGATTTGTTCTAACCCCTTTCTTTTTAAATTTAGTCTTTATTTTATTTTTTCACTTTAATTTATGTTTCTTCATTCTATGTGTTTGTTTGTCCCCTTCTCACATTGAGGATAATGCGTTATTCAAGTGTGGGGAGGGTTATGCGTTTTGTTTTGAATGTGTATTGTGCATATTACGTGATAGTTTGTTAGGCTGCATTTTGTGAATTGTATGAATGTTTCAATAGCTTATATGGATTGAAATTAATTTAATTTTGAACATAGTCTATTAGTTTGTGAAGAATCATTAGCTCACAAATTTAGTGAATTGGGGTCTTTGGCTAAATATGCAACTTAATTAGGATTTAATGTTAGTTTATCATCCTCTAAATTGTCACATTCATTTATAATTTGAGGCCTTTTGTCTTAAGTAGCTTTGCTAGTACTTTTCATGGAAACAAGCAGCTAAAGCAACAAGGTAGGCAATAAAAAATCATGTTTGTTAATTTAAAATAAATAATTATACCGCTGGCCTTTAGGTTATGAATAGAGCTAGTAACTAGTCAAAAATGTGATGTAGCTGAGTAACCGGATCGACACGCATCACAAATGTGTGCCTTCACTTCAAAAGGATATAATGATGTTCCAACCAAGCAGCCTATAAAAAATGACTTAGTTGAGTAACCGGATCGACATTCATTACTAATGTTTGCCTCCGCATTAAAAAAAAAGTCCATGTTCACAAAAAGTAAATAAAAAAATTATGTGTTTTCGAATAAAATCCTACCGAACTTGTAATAGCTTGACTTTTCATGAAAATGTACTTAGGAGTAGTTATAGAGTCTAAATGACCAAAGAATTATTAATGTCTGTGTGCAATTGAAAAGGGTAAACAGTTTAACACTTAAGTCTAGATTAATATGTATATTAGTTCAAAGCCCCAAGACGCTAATTTAGCATGTTAATGATTTGATATAACTTGAATGATTGAAGTTGAAGCCACTGTCTCATCACTACATTGTGTGTTGTGTGTTTGTTGTTTTGTTTGTTTGAGGACAAGTAAATGTTTAAGTGTGGTGTTGATAAGTGTGAATTACATCATGTTTTAGGGTTTAATTCGATATGTATTTAATTGTTAATTCAATCGTTTCATATGTGTTTAGGTGAGAATTGTGTTTATTTGTTAATTATTTGTGTTTAAGTGTTTTTATGGGTTAGTACAAGCCTTTCAGCTTAATTATTATATTTTTAGGTACCTTGATATGTTTGTTAGTGTTTCAGGGTCAATATCAAAGAACGGAGAAGTTTTGGAGACGCTCAGGCTGAAACAATGACCCACAATTGTGGCACAATAGGCCACGATCATGGCCTATATTGTGACAGAAGCCCAGGACACGGCCCGCGATTGTGGCCTGCTTGCCATGTTCATGATAGAAGGCTCAGATGTGGCCCACGATTGTAGCCTACAAGGACATAGTCGTGGCCTGTGTCGAGCAGATGCTCAGACACTTAAAAACGTCAAGTTTCGAGGGAGTTTTTAGACCTTTCGGACCTTGCTACCCAGAACACAAAAGGTATATAAAGAATAAGACAAAGAAGATGAAGAGCTTATGCATCAGCCACTTTTGAGAGAAACTCTAGAGAGAATTGTTAACAGATTGAGAAAGAGAAGAAGGAAGAGAGAAATGGAGAAGAAGCTGACATCGACGTACTTCCCTGATCAGGAATTTCTTAATGTCGTTGCCTCCTGTCTCCATTTAAGATCTTATTTCCTATTATTTTCCATTTTATTATTATATAGAATTAGGAATAGTAGTTTGATGATAGGATTTGTAAATGTTGAAATGTTTTAAACTCACCTTTGGGGTTTTATCTTTGATTTAATGAAATTTGGTTGTTTGTGTTTTTACTAGATTTATTGTGATTTAATTTCTACAATTGCATAATTCGGTGATAAACTGAAATGATGAATCGAGTGAAAAATAATTAAATTGGGCTAACGAGAAATAGGTGATTTAATAGAACGAGAATTAAATCAAATCGGTAAATTGTGTGAAGAGAGATATTGCATTAGTTCTTAATAATTTTTTGGATAACTTCAGATCTAATTAGGGTTTTGGATAGATTGTTGACCGAGAGATCGCAATTTTCATAATTTGATTAAGGTTTATAAATTAGGGTTAATAGTTATAACTTGAGAGAGAGTAATCAACCCTAGGATCGTTTAGAAGGATCGTTTAGAACTAATAATCTAGTAATTCATAATTGATTAGGTTAGCATTAAAGATAGGTCAAATTCTCCTTTCTCTCAATTGGCAATTCCTTAGGTTGATTCTTGCGTGTGCATTGCAATTGCTAATTTGTTAATATTTTCGTGATTGATTCTTGAATTGATTTACATGATTGAATTGCATTCTTGTTTTAGTTTCATTACATTTGAATTTTTGCGATTTGTTTGAGCCTTAGATTTTAGGATTAGATTATCCCTCTTAGTGGGATTGACATCTTAGGTACTAAGCATGTGCTTGTGGATTATCGAGGTTAATTAATTAAAACTTACACATATCGAAAAACAACAATCATTAACCTACTTAGTTCAGAGCATGGTTAAAGTGTCATCTCCCACTAGACTGACTACATCACCAAGCGATGTTAGTTCTTATCCCTAAAGATCATTACTTAATTGGATATGTCACTAAAGACTATCTTCATGACATTTCCACTTTGGCCAAAGATTCCTGAGTAATGACCCAGACAAGAGGCCGTGGGTATCATCTCCTTCTAGCAGAAGTGGTGAATCCTTTATTGGCTATTCAATTACCTTCAAATACCTCAAACTGTACCTAATCACCATCCTATGAGCAACCTCTAAGAGACAACGAGGAATGGAGTCAAAGTAAAAGATCAGTATCCAAGATATCTTTGAGCACTTTAAGTTTAAGGATATTTTTACCGTTGCTATGATGAGACTATCATTGATACTAGAATAGATTATCCATATGATTGTCTCATGATATGTCAACCAATGTACTTAATACTTTTTGTAAGCATTGACATGTTAACTCTAAACAACTAATGCTTATAGCTTATGATATCCATGGTTGTGTTGTTCGAACTTTAAAATTTATAAGCCCTCAAATATCGCAAGTGCACAGGTCACAATTGTAATATAAGAGGTGTCGATCCCACGAGGAGGGTATTAGCCTAATCCTAATTCGTCTAAGGCTCAGAGAAAAGAATGAAAAGAAATAAAAACTACACAAGTGAACATGGAAAGTAAATACAAGAAATTGATTCAAGAATTGTAAAGAGAAAATTTTAACAAGAAGAATTAAACTAAGCGGTAAAACAAGTCACAAAGAAAATTCATCAAGAGAGTTAATCAAGTTATAAGAGAGGGGGTTTTACCTATCATTAATGCTAATATAGCCATTTGTGTGTTTACGAGGTGTCAGTTTTAGACGGTTGTAGGGTTGATTACTCTCTCTTAAGTTATAACCCTTAAACCCTAAATTGTAAACCCTAATCAAATTATGGAACTTGCAATCTTTCAATTCACAAATTACCCATAATTCTAATTAGTTCTAAAGCTCTCTAATAAACAACTGGGTCTAGCATAGGATCTCTCCCTAAGAAATTACCGACTAGATTGATTGAGTGGTCAATTAGATCGCCTGACTCTTATTAATCTGATCTAATCATTTTTATCCAGCTCACCCTCTTAGTTTGTTACCGAAACATGCAATTACATTAATCAATCACAACACCCAAATCAATAAACACAAAAAATAACTAAATCAACATTAACTCAAAGTAAAATCATGAATGAGAGTTCAAAACATTATCAACAACCTGAAATCCATTTCTATACAATCCATCCCATCTTTATACATTTAAATGAAAAAGGAAATGAAGAGAAAATGGAACTTAGGTTGGACAAATGGGGACGGCAGTGATGTAGGGTACCACCTGATCTAGGAAGTGACGGTGGGATCCACTTCTTCTTCCTCTTCTTCTTCTTCTCTCTCTGTCTCTCTTTTCTCTCCCTTTAGGGTTTCCAAGAGTGGATGAATGTAAAGCTCCTTTTCTCCTCTCTTGTTGTTCTTTAAATAATCTTTTATGTTTTGAGTAACTCTAGGATTTTTTCGAGGTCTGAAAAGTCCAAAAAATTCCTCGAAATGTGAAGTTTGTAAGCATTTACGGGTCTACCCGACATAGGCCACGATCATGACCAACATTTGAGCCTTCTATCATAATCGTGGTGATAGGCCATGATCGTGGCCATTGTTTTGACCCTAATGTCTTCCGAGACTCCTCTATTCTTTGTTATTGACCTTAAAATACTAGCAAACATATCAAGGTACTTTAAAAAATATAATATTTAAGCTTAAAAGCTTGTACTAACCCATAAAACACTTAAAACACAAATAATTAACAAACTAACACAACTATAACCTAAACACATACTAAATGACTGAATTAGCGACTAAACATATATCAAACTATGCCTTAAAATACGATGCAATTTACACTTATTAACATCCCCACACTTAAATGCTTGCTTGTCCTTAAGAAAACAAAACAACAAACAACACGAAAACCACAAATCACACAATGCAATAATAAGGCAATGGCTTCAACTTCACGAAACAAATTTAACTCTAAACACAATCATTCAAGTTGTTCCAAATTATTAGCATGCAAAATCTGCGTTTAGGAACTCTGGACTAAATATACATATTAATCAAAACTTAAATCTCAAGTTTATTCACCCCTTTCAATTGTACACACACATTAATAATTATTCGGTCAATCAAACTTTGTAACTAATCCTAAGTATGTTTTCATGAAAAGTTAAACTGCATACAAATTTGGTAGGTTTTATTAGAACTTTTTTTTAACTTTTTTGTGGTCATGGATCTAGTCTTTTTACATGGAGGAAAACACTGGTGATGAATGTCAATCCGGTTACTTGACTAAGTCATGTTTTTATTAAGTTGCTTAGTTGGAATGTCATTATAGCCTTTTGGCGTGAAGGCACACATTTGTTTACTCAGCTACATCACGTTCTCAATTGGCTACTAGCTATATTCATAACCTGAAGGCTAGCGGAATAGTTATTTATTTAAAATTTACAAACACAATTTTTAATTAATTAATACCTACCTTGTTGCTTTAGCTACTCCTTTTCATGTAAAAATACTAACAAAGCTACTTAGTCGAAAGACCTAAAATTATGAATGAATGTGACAACTTATAGGGTGATAAACTAACACTAAATCCTAATTAACTATCATATTTTAGCCAAAAACCATGATCACTAATTTCGTAAGCTATTGACTCTTCACAACCTAATAGATTATATTGAAAATTAAATCGATTTCATTCCATCTAAGCCATCGATACATTCACACAATTCATAATATGCAACCTAAACATACTAACATAATAATATGTAAAATTTACATTCAAGCAAAACACACAACCCTCCCCATACTTAAACAACACATTGTCCTCAATGTGAGAAGGAGACAAACAAACACATAAAAGGGGGAATTCAAACATAATATATGAAAAGAAAAAACAATGGTAGGAAGTAAATGGGTTAGAACACAAACTTATGGTGATGGAGGTGAGGATGGTGTCGAAGATGGAGACCCAATGTGCTTGACACCAAGCTGGGTTCCCTTTCTTATAATTGATTCAAAGAGAATAAGAGAGTTAGCAATCCAACCATTCCATATCATTACAAGCTTATTTTAGAATTTAAAACAAACCTAACTACACAACAATTTAAATCTAACTAGTAAACGTGCCAATTTAGGGTCATTAGCTTGACCTTGCATCTTGGGAAACTCAGCCAAGATCAATTATGAGTGACTTGCTTTCACCCTTCTCATTCAACATCAATTTTGTAGCCTGTGAGTAAGCTACAAATTGCAAAATGATCAGAAGGACAATATTGATAAAGTTGAGAAAAACAATTAATTTCAATAATGTCATTTTCACTAACAAACTGTCAATAAATAGGGAATAACGAAACTCCCTGAATGTTCTATTAAGTCTAACAGTTTCTTTGGTAAAAGGGTGAGCTGCTTTTGTTCTTCCTTAGTCACTCCCTTTTCTTCTTCTTCTTCTTCTTTTGCTTCACGAACAGAGACTTTCATAACTTCTTCAAACTTGATGTCCGTTATTATATGTTCTTCATTCTTATGCTCCTTTGAAGATTCAACATCATCAACTCTTATGAATGGTATTCTCGGTAGGTAAGGTGAAGGAGGAACATAAGAAGGGTCCTCATTCTTTTCTTCATCTCTTGGTCTTCTACAAAGTGATTTTCAGCTGGTCTATCTATTAGTTTCCTAACTCTTTCTCACTTTATAGAGTGAGTTTTAGCTGGTCTATCTGTTAGTTCTCCTAGCTCTTTCTCACTCTTAAGTGTGATAACCTTAACTTGCTCTCTTGGATACACTTCCATGTTGCTTGAAAGACTTCCCACGTTTTTTATAGATAACACATTGGCATGCTGTTCCACTTGAACCTCCAGACTAAGAATAGAAGAAGTATGAGTCCTTGTCACTTAGTCAATTTGCTCTTCTAAACTTTTCTGGGCCTCATCCATATTTATGAGCTTGTCTAAGATCTTATTCAATTTGGAATCATAGTCATTGTATTTATCCTATTGAAATCCATGTGACCTTTGATTTCTAAACTGAATCTCAGTATTGTTAGACCAACGAAAATTTAGGTGGTTATGCCACCCCAACCGGTATGTGATGGAATAAGGATTATTTTCTTCCTGACCAAATTATGCTTCATTAAAGTTGAATTACTTCATGTTGTTGTTTCCCCTGAGAAGCAATCAGCTACAATATAACTCTCTTGTCCATATGACTCATATTAGTGCTGCATTGCTGTGACTGGAGAGGAAGAGGTGGCTTTCAAGTTATTCAATTACTAAGTTAGGTTGTGGATCTCAACCTACAACGTTGTCATTAAATTTGTAGCAACAATCATTCCTCCTGGGTCCTAAAAGTTTGACTACTGTCTACTTCGTTCTGATGTCTAAAGACAATTAAAGTATGCCATGTCTTCTAACAGATCATGTACTACTTCAACTGTTTTCCTCATGAATGATCCTTCAGCAGCTGCATCTATGGTGCTCCTTGTGGGTGGATTAACTATAGTATAAAAAGTTTGCAATAGGAATTCAATGGGAAGATTATGATGAGGACAAGTCCTTTGCAACTCCTTATACCGCTCCCACGCTTCATATAAAGACTCCCTGTCATTTTGCTGGAAATTGATAATTTCCTTTATTAGTCTTGTTTAAAGGGAAATACTTATATAGAAAAACTCACACCAATTGTTCCCAAGTTTTGATGTTGGATGGGTGGAGAGAATTCAACCAGGCCTCAGCTCAATCCCTAAGTGTAAAAGGAAAGAGCCTCATCCTAACAACATCCTCCAACATCCCAATATATCAGAAGGTGTCACAAATTTTTAAGAAATTAGCTAAATGAGCATTGGGATCCTCATTGGCTAACCTATAGAATTGCACATCGGAGAAATTAACTAAATGAGCATTGAGATCCTCATTGGCTAACCCGTAGAATTACACGTTGGTTTGCAACATATTTAGCAGTGATGGTTTAATCTCGAACATATTCGCTTGCGCTGGTGGTCACATAATCCCTTGACAATGGGCATTGAAATGTATCCTCATAATGACCATAAGGTTCTGTTGCTCTTCATGATGTATTTCCTCTACCATCGTTCTTTCCATCTCTTTTTAGCATTTAACTCTTGAGATTCCACATTGTTGTCTGGTGATATCCAAGTTGTTGTGTTATCTACTTTATACCCAACTTATTTTTTTTCATAAAAGAAGGTGAACAAAAACCTTATACTACAAGAATTAAACTAATCTACGTCTCCCAAACAACGGCACCAAAAACTTGATCATGTCATTCGAGCTTTAAAATTTATAAGCCTTCAAATATTGCAAACACATGAGTCGCGACTATAGTATAAGAGGTATCAATCCTATGAGGAGGGTACTAGCCTAATCCTAAGTCATCTAAGGCTTAAAGAAAAGAATAAAAAGAAATAAAAACTACACAAGTG
>JAOSBK010000007.1:5964557-5979126 GCA_027568895.1 Erythroxylum shatona | reverse complement strand
GCCCTTAATGATTGAGAATTGTCCCATTTGCCCTTCCAGTTATGCCTTATGTCTTTTATACTTAAGTGTCTTGCCAAAAGCACCCTTGAATATTCTAACATAACACTTTCTTCCTGAAGATGTCCCTTATTGTCTTAAGTTTCTAAAGGCATCAAAATCATTGAATTCAATTCAGTGATTTGGAAGATACACTTCAAACATTTGTGGACTGCTCATGTCCAAATCAGTATACTAAGCACAAATTCTATCCAAAATTTAAACATTATAGAGCTGAGTTAGATTCCAATTTCTTTATACAATTTGTAGCTTCATGTCTCTAGTTTTCCATAAATCAGAAATCGTCTCATTTGGTATCCTACAGGTCTAGAAATCATCAAAATACTGAGGTATATTCAATGGAATAACACCAGTTCCTATTATTTAAGAGCACACTCACTATACCAGTCCTACGTTTTTCACTCAATCTTTCTCACTTCATTTAAGATGGCTACAATCTTTGGTGGGGATGTAGAGCAATGTCTTAAAAGTCCAATGGTTTAAGAATCAAGTCATTTGAGTGTCTAAAGGAGAAGTTATGGCCAAAAGAATCCAATCTGGTTTTACCATCAATCATATTGAACCTATCATGGGACAATTAGTATAACTTTCTCTACAGATATAAGATTTAGGTGTTCTTTGATGGTTTGAAAGAGGACTTCAAGAACTACAACTTTTATGAAAACCTCGAAGACAAATTCTATCTTCTATAGGATCAAAAATGGAATAGAAGATATAAAATGAATAGTAACTAAGAAAAAGTTCTCTAAGAAGAAGTTTATGAACAGTAACTAAGAAGAAGTTTATGAATAGTAACTAAGAAGAAGTTCGAAAACTAAGAAGAAGTTCAAAAACTAAGAATAAGTTCACTAAGAAGAAGTTCATTAAGAAGAAGTTCATGAACAGTAACTAAGAAGAAGTTCAAGAACAGTAACTAAGAAGAAGCGAAATTGAGAAGAAGCAAAACTAAGAAGAAGCAAAAGGTCAACATAAGAAGAAGCAAAAGTCAACCTAAGAAGAAGCAGAAGGTCAACATAAAAAGAAATGGACTACACTCCTGAGCATCTCCACTTATAAGGGTCATAACTTTTGACTCCAATGTCCAAAGACTTCATACTATATACTGTTGGAAACATAACAGAAAGATCTACAACTTCAAGAAGGCAACTTTGTCAAAATCTATCTAGATCAATAGCAAATTTTCCTTAAAGTCCAAAGATGAATTTTACATTCATCCACCAAAGTACTACACTCAGTTCTCACTTCATGACAAATTTTGAGACTTTTAAAGATAGAATTCAAATTCAATATCTTCATAAGAAATGTATCTATATGTTTCTAATTTAATCCAAACAAAGAATCTTCTCATTTGGATAACTAGAGAAAAAGTTGTGGCTAAAAGACTGAAGAATATTCCATAAATATTTTCTAGATTAATCATCCATTTTGTTTCACAGTCTTTCCTTAACACAAATCATACTAAGATCCCCTTTTCTACTTCATTTACTCCTCATTCCCAACTTCATTTCAATTCAATATCATCTATAAAGAAATTACAATCCATGATTAATTATGAACACTAATAACAGAATATATACATATATACATATTCTTCATCAACTTACTACACAAATTCAACTTCATTTTAGCTTTCTTTCTACTTCGAACTTCCACCTTAATTCTTCTCACTTCAAAATCTTTTATCCACCAAAAGCACCAAGGTAAAACATGAATTTATCCACATTTCCCATTCGCTACTTTACTCTTGTCTATCATTTCTGATTCAAGAATCTCCATTCATTTGTTCTTTACTCATAACTACTTGCCAAAATTTCTCCTTCAAATAGTTCTAATTTCTGTGAAACGTTCAGGGTCCAACAAAAGGAATTCTTAGAAAAAAGGTAAGTCAGTTAGAAAATGCATTGCTTGAAAATAATTCTGATAAGGTAAAACAATTAGAAGAAAAAGTTACTACTTTAGAACTTGAGAAAGTAAAATTTTTAAAAAAATTTCTCTAGAAAAAGATCTTGCTAATTTTGTTGATGGAAGGAATAATCTTGATGCATTACTTAGGAATAGTAAAGGTATTTTTGAAAAGGCTAAAATAAGATATAATGAAATTAATAATATTAGACCATACAAGAATTTCTTTGTTAAATCCAACAGTAGCCATAGTCAAAACAGCAGGAACCTGATAAATAGCAAAAATTATAGTTATTCTCATTCATCTGTTTTGTGCGATTACTATGGTAGACATAGTTATATTAGTCATTCCTGTAACTTTTAGAAAATGAAAAATTATCTTAAATGTATGTTTGGAGACCAAAAGGTCAAATTACTAACCTAAAAGGATCCAAAAAAATTTGGGTACCTAAAATGAGATAATACATTCTGCATATATGTTTCAGAACAAAGACAAGAGAAAATCAATAGATAGTTGATAGTGGTTGTTTGAGTCAGATGACAGTTACCAGAATTGTTTTGCAAAAAAATTCAGATTGAAAAGGGATACTACATTACATCAATTTAGTGTGATCATGCATAAGAATTCCATAACATAAAATTTAAAGATTTATATAATGAAAAATGGTATAACTCACAAATTTTCATGCCCAAAGACTTCTCAGCAAAATGGAGTTATCGAGAGAAAGAACATAACTTTTGCTAATATGGTTAGGACAATGTTGTCTGAAAGTGGTTTATCTTATGATTACTGGACAAAAGCTATATCTAATGCTTGTTACATACTTAACAAGTGTCTTATAAGAGCTAATTTCAAAAAGACCTCCTATGAGTTGTGGAAAAGAAGAAAACCGAATGTTGCTTACTTTCGAGCAGTTGAATGCAAGTGCTTCGCATTAAATAATGGAAAAGACAATCTTGGAATATTTGACGTAAGATCAGATGAAGCTATTTTCTGGGTTACAGTGCTGCTAGTAAAGGATTTAGAGTTTATAATAAAAGACAAAGAGATAGAAGAATCAATACATATGGTATTTGATGACTACCCTCGACAACAACACCTGATTCAGATGATGACAGGCATCCTTTAGTTCCTAAAAATACGTCACAGACTCAAAATGACGCTTATAGTACCCTCTGAATTATAAGATCAAGAAGGTCCTTCTAAAACTAGGACAAAGTAGGCTCCTTCTCTAAGAACGTCTCAACAGGAGCCTATGCAATGAAGAACATCAAAAGAATGGAGAGGTCTTGATACACCTTAGTATATTCTAGGAGACCCTTCTGAAAGTCTAAGAACCAGATTATTGTTCAAAAACAATTATGATGCTCTTATTTCAGAATTAGAACCAAAGACAATTGAAGAGGCTCTTACTAATGAAAGTTGGGTTTCAGCTATAAAAGACGAACTAAATTAGTTTGACAAGAATAAAGTTTGGAATCTAGTACCCCATCTCCAAAATAAACCAGTCATTGGAACTCATTCCGTATTTTGAAACAAACTTGATGAAAATGGTAAGGTGATAAGAAACAAAGCTAGACTTATAGTTCAAAGTTATATCAACAGGAAGGTATTGATTTTGATGAAACTTATGCAGCTGTTGCTAGATTAGAATCAATTAGAATTTTACTTGATTTGAATGCTATAGAAAATTTAAATTATTCCAAATGGATGTCAAAGTGCCTTCTTAAATGGATATATTAACGAAGAAGTGTTTGTTAGGCAATCTCTAGGTTTTGAAGATGAAAACCATCCTGATTACGTGATGAAGTTAACTAAAGCTCTGTATGGTCTAAGCAGGCTCCTCAAGCATGGTATGAGAGGTTAAGTAACTTTCTGCTTAAGAATAACTTTGAAAGAGAAAAGTTAGATAAAACTTTATTTATTAAGAAAAAGGAAAATGATTTACTAATAGTGCAAATATATGTTGATGACATAATATTTGGTGATAGTAATCCATCCTTTTGTGAAGAATACTCAGCCTTAATGTAGGAGGAGTTTGAAATGAGTATGATGGGAGAACTATCTTTTTTCCTTAGGTTACATATTAGGCAAACAGAAAACAAAATCGTCATTAGTCAAAGCAAATACACAAAGGAACTCATCAAGAAATGACATTTTGCGAATGCTAAACTGATGGGTACTCCTATGTATACTATAACTAAATTTGATAAGGATGAAGAAGGCAAGGCTACAGATGAGACAAACTACAAAGGAATGATTGGATCATTACTATATCTTATAATCTCAAGACTAGATATTATGCATAGTGTGTGTACACGCTTTCAATCAAATCCAAAAGAGAGTCACCTTCAAGTAGTCAAGAGGATCTCTCACTATCTTCTTGGAACTATGGACTTTGGATCATGGTATCCAAAAACTGAGTCATTTAACATAGTTGGCTATTGTGATTCAAATTATACAGCTGATAAAGTTGATAGGAAAAGCACCAATGGTCGTTGTTAATTTCTTAGAGGATTCCTAGTTTCTTAGTTTTGCAAGAAACAAAATTGCACAACACTTTCGACAACTGAAATGGAATATATAACAGCTGTTAACTATTGTGTTTGATCGTGTTGTTTGAATTTTAAAATTTATAGGCCCTTAAATACTGCAAGCACACGGGTCGTGATTGTAGTATAAGGGATGTAGATCCCATGAGAAGGGGGAGCAATCCAATCCTAAAATCTAAGGCTAGAAAAACTATTAAACAGAAAACAAAAGATGTAACCAAAATTAATTACAAGAATTGAATTCTACCAATCGAATTAGGAATTAAACACAAAAGTATTATCAAGTAAGCAATATGCAATCATAATAGAAATCAACCTAAGGATTTTACCAATTTATGAGAAAGGGGATTTTACCTATCATTAATGCTAACCTAGCTGATTATGTGTTAATGGCATATCGGTTCTAGAAGATCCTAGGCTTCATTACTCTCTCTCAAGTTATAATCATTAAATCCTAATTTATAAACCCTAATTAGATTGTGAAATTTGTAATCTCTCAATTTTTAAATTATTCAAAACCCTAATTAGAACTATCAAAACATCACACGAGATCTTTCTCCGCATAATTACCAATATGATTTGTCACGATTTCTATTAAATCACCTAACTCTCGTTAATATGATTTAATCATTTTTTATTCAGTTCATCCTCTCAGTTTATTATTGAATTATGCAAGAATGTAATCAAATCACGATATTCATCCAATAAACATAATTGACTAGATTATCAGTAAATCAAAATAAAATCCTGAAGGAGAGTTAGAACATCATCATCATTCTACTATCTATCATCATACAATCCATCTCAACTTTATACATGAATAAAATTGAAACGAAAAAGAAAAACACTTAGAATGGACAATCTGGGAAGGCAGCAGCGTCGGAAAAACTCCTGATCTAGGAAGCACGTCAAGATCACTTCTTCTTCCTCTTCTCTTCCTCTTTCTCTCTTTAGGTTTTTCAACAGTGGCTGCACATAAGCTCCTTTTTCTCTGCCTCTTTATGTTATTTTTATACTCTTTTATGTTTTTGGTAACCCTAGGGTTTTTCCAAGGTCCGAAAGGTCAAAAAAATCCCTCGAAACATGAAGTTCATGAGCATTTGCGCATCTGCCTACAATCGTGGCCATTCCCTAAGCTTCTGTCATAATCGTGGCATGCAGGCCATGATTGTGGGCCAAACGTGGAGCTTCTGTCATAATCGTGGCCTACCTGCCACGATTATGGGCCTAATTTGTGGCCCAGATTCCCTCTAAAACTCCCCCACTCTTCGATATTGACTCTGAAACACTAGCAAACATATCAAGGTACCTTAAAAACATAATATTTAAGCTTAAAGACTTGTACTAACCCATGAAATACTTAAAACACAAATAAATCACAAACTAACACAATTTTAACTTAAACACATACCAAGTGATCGAATTAACAGCTAATCACATATCAACGATGCCCTAAAATAGATACAATTTACACTTATCACATCCTCACACTTAAATGTTTACTTGTCCTTAAGCAAACAAAACAACATACAACACAAACTCACAAAGCACAAAATGTAATAATGAGACAATGGCTTCAACTTCATGAAACAAATTTAATTCTAAACACAATCATTCAAGTTATTCTAAATCATTAACATGCAAAATCTACGTCTAGAAGCTCTAGACTAAATATACATTAGTCAAGACCTAAATGTCAAGTTTATTCACCCTTTTCAATCCTAAGTACGTTTTCATGAAAAGTTAGGCTACATACAAGTTTAGTAGTTTTTAATGAGAAAATATTTTTTGGTTACTTTTTGTGGATATGGACCTAGTGTTTTTACACGGAGCCAAACATTGATGATGAATATCGATCAGGTTACTCGACTAAGTCATGTTTTATTAATTTGCTTAATTAGAACGTCATTATAGCATTTTGATGTGAAGGCACACATTTGTGGTGCATGTCGACCTAGTTACTTGGCTACATTACGTTCTCAACTGGCTACTAGCTATTTATAACCTGAAGGCCAGCATAATAGTTATTTATTTAAAATTTACAAACACAAATTTTTTTATTTAATGGCTACCTTATTGCTTTTAGCGACTCGTTTTCATGAAAAAATACTAGCTAAGTTTTTTAGTCAAAAGAACTAAGATTATAAATGAATGTGACAACTTATAGGGTGATAAACTAACACTAAATCCTAATTAACTTGCATATTTTAGCCAAAGAACCTAGATCACTAAATTCGTGTGCTAATGACTCTTCATAACGTAATAGATTATGTTCAAGATCAAATCAATTTCATTCCATCTAAGTCATCGATACATTCACACAATTCATAATATGTAACTTAAACACATTAACATAACAATATGCAAAATTCACACTCAAAGTAAAACATACAATTGTCCCCATACTTAAACAACACATTGTCCTCAATATGAGAAGGAGACAAACAAACACACAAAAGGGGGAATAAAATATAGTATACAAAAAATCATAAAAAGACAATACTAACAAAAATGAAAAGAGAAGGGTTAGAACATAAACTCATCAGGGTGACTAAGATGAGATGGCATCGGAGATGGAGAACCAATACACTTAATACCGAGCTGGGTTCCCTTTCTTATAATTGATTCAAAAAGAATAAGAGAGTTAGCAATCCAACCATTCCATATCATTACAAGCTTATTTTATAATTTAAAACAAACTTAACTACACAATAATTTAAATCTAACTACTAAACGTACTAATTTAGGGTCATTAGTTTGACCTTGCATCCTTGGAAGCTCAACCAGCAATTAAAAGTGGCTTGTTTCCACCCTTCTTGTTCAACATCAATTATATAGCCTGTGAGTAAGCTATAAATTGTAAAATGATCAGAAGGATAATATTGAAAAAGTTGAGCAATCCAATTAATTTCAATAATGTCCTTTTCACTAACAAATTGTCAATAAAATAGGGAATAATGAAACTCCTTAAATCTTCTATTAAGTCTAGCAATTTTTTTGGTAAAAGGGTGAGTTGCTCTTGCTCTTCCTTAGTCATTCCCTTTTCTTCTTCTTCTTTTGCTTCACGAATAGAGACTTTCATTGCTTCTTCAGACTCGATGTTCGTTGTCATCTATTCTTCTTCCCCATGCTCCTTTGAAGATTCGACATCATCAACTCTTATAAATGGTGTTCTTGGTGGGCAAGGCAGAGGAAGAACATAAGGAGGGTCCTCATTCTTTTCTTCATCCTTTTTCTACTTCTTTGGTCTTCTACAGAGTGAGTTTCAACTGGTCTATCTGTTAGTTCTTCTAACTCTTTCCCCCTCCTAAGTGTGATAGCCTTAACTTACTCTCTTGGATATAATTCCGTCTTGCTCGAAAGACTTCCCATACTTTTTATAGATAACATATTGTCAAGCTGTTCCACTTAAACCCCAGGTTGAAAATAGAGGAGGCATGAGTCCTTATGACTTGGTCAATTTGCTCTTCTAACCTCTTCTGGGCCTCATCCATAGTTATGAACTTGTCTATGATCTTGTTCATTTTGGAATCATAGTCATTATATTTATCTTGTTGATATCCATTTGACCCTTGATTTCTAAACTGAATCTCAGTATTGTTAGACCAATGAAAATTTAGGTGGTTATGCCACTCCGACTGGTATGTGCTGGAATAAGGATTGTTATCTCACTACTAACTTATGCTCTATTAAAGTTGAATTGCTCCACGTTGTTGTTTTCCTCTAAGAAGAAATGAGTTGCGATATAGCTCTCTTGTCCACATGACTCATATTTGTGCTGCATTGCTATGGCTAGAGAGGAAGACGTGACTTTCAGGCTATTCAATTGCTTGGTTAGGTTGTCGATCTCAACCTGCAATGTTGTCATTGAATTTGTAGCAACAATCATTCCTCCTGGGTCACAAAAGGATGGTTGCTATCTACTTCATTCTAATGTCCAAAGACAACTAACGTATGCTATGTCTTCTAATAGATCATATGCTGCTTCAACTATTTTCCTCATGAATGATCCTCCAGCAGCTGCGTCTATGGTGCTCCTTATGGGTGGATTAAGTTTAGTGTAGAAGGTTTGCAATAGGAATTTGTTAGGTAGGTTATGATGAGAACAACTCCTTGTAACTGACTATCCCACTCCCACACTACATATAAAGACTCCCTGTCATTTTACTGGAAATTGATAATTTCCTTTATTAGTCTTGTTGTCCTGTTTAGAGGAAAATACTTAACTAGAAAAACTACACCAACTACTCCCAAGTTGTGATGTTGGTTGGGTGGAGAGAATTTAATCAAGCCTTGGCTCTATCCCTAAGTGTAAAGGGAAAGAGTCCCATCCTAATAGCATCCTCCAACATCCCAATATCTCGAAAGATATAGTAAATCCCTAAGAAATTAGCTAAGTAAGCATTAGGATCCTCATTAGCTAACCCATAGAATTGTACGTTGGTTCGCATCATGTTTAGCAGTGATGGTTTAATCTTGAACGTACTTGCTTGCACCAGCGGTTGTGTAATCCCTTGATGATAGGCATTGAGATGTGGCCTCATGACATCCATAAGGGTTTGTCGCTCTCCATGATGTATTTCCTCCACCATTGTTCTTTCCATCTCTTTTTAGGGTTCATCTTTTAAGATGCCCCATTGTTGTCTGGTGATATCCAAGTTGATATGTAGTCTACTTTACACCTACCTTCTCTCTCTCTCTCTCTCTCTCTTTTTAAACACAATATATGGTAAAAAGTCTTAGACTACAAGAATTAAACTAATCTACACCTCCCTGGTAACAGTATCTAAAATTTGATCGTGTTATTTGAGTTTTAAAATTTATATGCCCTTAAATACTGCAAGCACATGGGTCATGACTGTAGTATAAGAGGTGTTGATCCCACGAGGAGAGGGAGTAATCCAATCCTAAAATCTAAGTCCAGAAAAGAATATAAAACTGAAAATAAAAGATGCAACTAGAATTAATTGTGAGAATTGGATTCAACCAATCAAATCAGGAATTAAACACAAAAGTATTAACCAGTGAGTAATATGCAATCATAATAGAAATCAACCTAAGGATTTTACTAATTTATGAGAAAGGAGATTTTACCTATCATTAATGCTAACCTAGCTGGTTATGTGTTAATGGAGTGTCAGTTCTAGACGAACCTAGGCCTGATTACTCTCTCTCGAGTTATAATCATTAAACCCTAATTTATAAACCCTAATTAGATTATGAAATTTATAATCTCTCAATTCATAAATTACTTAAAACCTTAATTAGATTTGAAACACTCTTATAAACTATTCGAATATCACACGAGATATCTCTCCACACCATTACTAATATGATTTGTCACTATTTCTATTAAATCACCTAACTCTCATTAATCTGATTTAATCATTTTTCATTCAATTCACCCTCTTAGTTTATTACCGAATCATGCAACAACGTAATCAAATCATGACATTCATTCAATAAACACCATCGACTAGATTATCATTAAAATCAAAATAAAATCTAGAAGGAGAGTTAGAACATCATTATCATTCTACTATCTATCATCATACAATCCATCTCAACTTTATACATGAATAAAATTGAAACGAAAAGGAAATAGACACTTAGAATGGATGATCTGGGAAGGCAGCAACGTCGAAAGCCCTCTTAATCTAGGAAGCATGTTGAGACTGCTCCTTCTTCCTCTTCATCTTCCTCTTTCTCTCTTTAGGATTTTCAACAGTGGCTGCATCAAAGCTCCTTTTTCTTTGCTTCTTTATGTTCTTTTTATACTCTTTTATGTTTTGGGTAACTATAGGGTTTTTCCGAAATCTGAAAGGTCAAAAAATCCCTCAAAACATGAAGTTCTTAAGGGTTTTGTGCATCTGTCGGATGCATGCCACGTTCGTGGCTCACAATTGAGGCTTCTGTCACAATCGTGGCATGCAGGCCATGATTGCGAGCTTCTGCCAACATCGTGGCATGTAGGTCACGATTGTAGGCCAAACTTGGAGCTTTTGTCACGATCGTGGCCTACATGCCATGATCGTGGGCTTGTGTTGTGGCCCAGATTCCCTTCGAAACTCCTCCGTTATTCGATATTGACGCTAAAATACTAGCAAACACATCAAGGTCAAAAACATAATATTTAAGCTCAAAAACTTATACTAACCTATAAAACACTTAAAACATAAATAAATCACAAACTAACACAATTTTAACTTAAACAAATACCAAGTGATCGAATTAACGACTAAATATATATCAGTTATGCCCTAAAACATGATACAATTTACACTTGTCAGTGCTCAATTCTTATGGATGAAACATTAACTCCAAGATTTTCCCCTAAACCTTGATCATAATCCTATACTATGTGACAATATAAGTACAATAAATCTTTTTAAAAATCCTATGCATCATTTTAGGACTAAGCATATAGAAATCAAACATCATTTTCTTAAAGATCGTGTTTTAAAAGGAACCATTTATCTTTTGCATGTTAAAACTGAAATCAAGTTGCTGATATCTTTACTAAGCCACTTATTGAAGATAGATTTTGTTTGTTAAGAAAAGAGCTTGGTATATGCAGATTATCTGATATTAACTTCATATAAAGATTTTATGCTACTTCTCTTTGCAAATATTAGCAAGTTCCTTCTAATATATTTTTTGGGTAGGCTCCTCTTAGTTTAATAGGGTAGAATACACATGTATTAAAAAGGTAATTATTAAATAGTGTCGTTTCAGTTTTTAAAATGCGCGCCCCACGTTGACAGCTTTCTGTACGTGACTAATAGAAGATACATTGATGATCACACCTCCTTTAATATTGTGTACAATTGTTCATCTTCACACAAAATCAACACTCAAGAACCATTTAGTATATCTTGAGAAGGTTTCTTCCTTCTACTTATCTTATCGTTCTCATAAGTGTGATTTTTCCTCTCTGACGAAACTCTCTGTCATGAACAAGAGTTTGAAACTCTTGTTTTTAAATCATCTTCTCTGTCACCAATAGTAGGATCACTAAACCTATTTTTGTCACCTCCATCAAAAAGCCCAAGTTTCAGAAGCATCCACTCGTGAGACTCCATACGAGAGAAAGGGAAAGATTTTGGCAATTTTGTCTTTTCCTGAAGAATTAGATTCTGATTCATCTTCCGAACAAAACGAATCAACAATCAAGCAACAATATATCTCTGACTTTGGTGAAGAAGGTTATGATGAATCAAACCCTAGCTCATCAGAAAAAGAAAAAGAAAAAGAAACAGAAGAAGAAGAAGAAGAAGAAAAATTTTCTAGTGAGGGGGAGCTAACGAGAAAAGTAAGATTCTATTCTCCTTCACTTTTACTGCCTACTCTTACTCGACCTACTCCTTCTACTTTGTCTTTCAAAACTTTCGCACCACCACCATCAACTACATCTTAACCTGGTTCCATAGGAAAAACATTGCCTGAAGTACACTGGATCGTTAATGATAATGATTCAAATGAAGAAGTAGTTAGTCTAATAAGATGTCCACGAACTAGAGGAAGTGTTGCAAAGTAGGCCAAAAAATTATTGAAAAAGAAAAAAGCCCTGATGATGAACTGAGGGAAGAAGAAGAATCTTGAAAGAGAAAAAGGGATGAAATAAGAAAAGACAAGCGCCTATGGTTGAAGAGAACATTAAGGAACCTATTGCTAAGAATGAAATATTTTATGAAGAAGCCTTATTTGATGAAATTCCAAAAGCTAAGAGGTCAAAATCAAAGAAACACAAGAAAGGAGAGTCTTCAGCATCGATCAAGCTGTTTCAGTCAATGGAAGCTGAAGCACGATACAAAATGCTCTACAAAAAGCGAAAAGTAGTTGCTAGATGCATTTTGCCTCCTCTCTTGTTCAATGACATTGGTATTCCCATCTCTACTTATTTTCTTGTTATTAGTTAGCAAAATTTTTTGAATTTAAATGAGACAGTGTGTGATGATTTAGTTAGATCATTTTATACACACATAAGAAAAGATGAAATTGATGGAAAGTTGGCAACTGCCTCTTAGGTA
Organism: Erythroxylum shatona; assembly: GCA_027568895.1. NCBI lineage: Eukaryota > Viridiplantae > Streptophyta > Magnoliopsida > Malpighiales > Erythroxylaceae > Erythroxylum > Erythroxylum shatona. The sequence goes on along the minus strand of JAOSBK010000007.1, from coordinate 5,966,584 downwards.
CGTGAGTGTGAGATTTTAGTTACTGAGTAAGTCTTGGGGACATACTCAATAAAATTCCCATATGCAGAACTGATCTTTCTTGTCATAAGTGAGACATTATTGATTTTGATTTGGGAGAAGTTGTGAATTTTATTTGCATGCACACTAAGAATACTCATGAAGGGAGACTTTGGTGTAGACATTTGGACTTACTGCCACGATGTCTTACATCAGTATCAGCTACTTCAATTTTTACAAGGAGTAGTTCAGTGGAAAGATGTTGTCTCCTGGACACATATGTTGTGTATAATCTAATAAAGGAAAATAAGATGAACCTCCCAACAATTATCTTGCGATTTATGGTGGATAAGGGAAGTCATAAGAATACCAGTGGCAGTCTGCCTTATGGGCTACTACTCACCAAGATTTTCGCTCCTTATAAAATGTCACTTGATAATCTGGATTAGTATGAACCTGCCAAGTTTCATTCACTTATTCCCTACCAATTCAGATATAAGCTAAAAGACAATGTGTGGGTAGAGAAGAAAAAAAAAAGAGTAACAGATGTCTTGGGTCCTACTCCATATAAATCAACCTCGTCACGCTTGAGAATACAAATGATCTGATCCTTCAACAACTAAAGGACATGTGATATGATCAAGGTTAAATGCTTGAACAGATAACAAGGACGCAAAACCAATTCAATGACATGCAACTCCTTCTTCGCTCCATTCTAGGTTCCCTCAAGGAATATTTTACTTAATTAACATACTCTGGTTTTATTTTTTATTTTTTAATACTTGTGGTACACTGACATTTTTTTTGCTAATATATATTCTCTTTACTGTTACATATTTGTGCATTTTTTCTTGTTTAACGATTGTTTTTCTCTTTTTGATAATGACAAAGGGAGAGAGTAGAGATCATACTTCGGTGGAGAGCATATACTTTGCTGAAATAATTTGCTTATGCTATTTATGCTCCTGTTTATGCTGTTATTTACGATGATATAATTTTGAAATCTTTGCCTTTGAAATTCTCTTATTGCGATATCATATAGGATAGGATCCTTCTACTTAAGAGTAGTAAGAGGCTCCTTCTAAATCAAGGTTACTAGTAAGGCCTTAAAAAATACAAGTATTTTTCGAAACCCCTCTAAATCATTTAAATTTTTAAATATTTATGTTTATTAGTTGCCATCATCAAAAAGGGGGAAATTGTTAGCTTAAGGTTTATTATTAATAATTTTGATGATAACTATATAATATTTAAATTTTCAAATATGATTTATTTCCTTTTATAGATAACGATATATTCTTAAAAGGATATAAGATCATAGGATAAATGTTTCCTTTCTCTCTTGCAGGAACCTTCTTAATAAACTTTCTTATTTATTAGAAATAATTTCGTAATAGCTTCGAGATTATCAAAAAAAAATTCTTAACGTCTAGATGTTAGAAAATTCTAGCAAAGATGATATCAAAGATTCCTCGTACTCAAAGTCAACTCACAATATAAGTGGAATAATAGCTAGTTGAAGATAATGGCTATTTAAGGAAGAGTCACTACATTTGCAAATACGTTAGATTTTTTGAAATACTTCAGCAGCATCAATATTATTGAAAGCCATATCTTTATCAAACTCCTTATGCCTTAGAAAGTGAAAACACTCTATTGAGAGATATTATTATTGTTGGGCCCCGAATTTTATTTATATATATATATTATTTATTTATTCTTTATTTTTCTTTAATTGTTTTATTATTTTTAGTTGAGTCTTCAAATTTTAGCAAGGATAAATGGGGTATTGGATGGGAATTAGAACTAGAATTAGGTTGGGTAGTGTTAAGTGGATTAAGTAGTAGTAGGCTTTTTAAATGGAGGGTAGAGACATATAAGACAAAACAAGGGCAAAACAGGAAAGTCCTTGTAAGTAAAGGGTAAAATTGAAAAGAATAGGCTTTGGTGTCAAAAATTGGAAGAAGGAGTGTTGTCTTGCTTATAAATAAAGGAGAAAACGTGAATGAGAAGATTCTAGAGAAGCAAAT
>JAOSBK010000007.1:5943984-5959082 GCA_027568895.1 Erythroxylum shatona | reverse complement strand
TCCATCTCAACTTTATACATTTAAATGAAAAAGGAAATGAAGAGAAAATGAAACTTAGGTTGGACAAATCAGGAAGGCAGTGGCGTTAGGATACCACCTGATTCGGGGAGCAGCAGCATTAGGATCCACCTCTTCTTCTTCTCTCTCTCTTCTTTTCTCTCCATTTAAGGTTTCCAAGAGTGGTTGAATGTAAAGCTCCTTTTCTCCTCTCTTGTTGTTCTTTAAATAGTCTTTTATGTTTTGAGTAAACCTAAGGTTTTTTTGGAGTCTGAAAGGTCCAAAAAATTCCTCAAAACGTGAAGTTTGTAAGCATCTGCGCGTCTACCCGATGTAGGCCACGATTGTGACCAACATTTGAGCCTTCTGTCACGATTGTTTCAACCTTAATATCTTTCGAAACTCCTCTATTCTTTAATATTCACCCTGAAATATTAGCAAATACTTCAAGCTATCTTAAAAACATAATATTTAAGCTTAAAAGCTTGCACTAACCCATAAAACACTTAAAACACAAATAATTAACAAACTAACACAATTCTAACCTAAACGCATACTAAATGATCGAATTAATAGCTAAACACATAGCAAACTATACCTTAAAATACGATGCAATTCACACTTATCAATCCACTGCTTGATCCAGTCAAGGAGTATAACATATGCTAGTCTGTTCGAATAAATAGTGTCCCGTCTCATTAATTCGATGACTAGGGATAATTTAGATACTAACATAATTACACATGATAGGAATCTCATTATCATAATCTCATCATGATTTCCTTCATGCTATGTAATGTATCGAGAACTTCATTAATTTGATTTAAGATCACTATCAATTCATAAAGAACATGAAGATCAAATTAATGAAAATTCCTTTTTATTAATCATAAAAATTTGTACAATAAGTGTTAAACGTGATTGCCTTTAGAGAACTTCTTTAACATCTATATTTTAGATGAGTTATCTCACCTTGAAGGCACAAGTGTTTCACCTAGTTAGACCAATTGCATCTCATAGAAATAATTTTTTCTATCGGTTAATTATGTACTTTATTGACGCAGTCACCTTACTCTAAAAGAACAACTACTTCACCTTTTTAAAATAATTGCATTACTCTTAATTATTTGTTATATGTGAGTTTCCTCATTTCACTAAGAAAGTTGTCTTAATTTAATGGGAGTGATTGTCTTATTTTAAAGATATAATTACCTCCTTTAACTAAACTAATTACTTCATTATGAAAATTTATGTTCTATATTAGTTGTCTCACTCTTTTGTGACACATGCTCACCTAAGGCATAGTTATCTCACTTAACTAGACTAGTTGCATTATTATTAGGCATTTAATAAGGCATATGAGTGAGTGTGTGTGTATGACAGAGAGAGTAGGGAGAGAGAAACATAGACAGAGAGTGAGAAAAAGGCAAGAAAGAGAAGGGGCAATTTTTGAAAGTTATGCAAAAAAGAGAGATAAAGAGATGGAAAGAGGAACATATTGTTTTCAAAAGTTATACATAAAATAAAGAGAAAAAAAAGGAGGAGAGGAAAAAAAAAAGAGAAAAAGAGAATTGTCAATAGTAAAAAAAAAGAAAAAATTATGCATTAAATATTTTTTGGCTCTATTCAACCATTATGAAAAATAACATTTAATAAATGGATCAGAAATTATCTTTATTTAATAAAAGCAAATTAAAGATCCTTGTTTATAATTATCTAAAACTCAAAATTGAAAAATTAAACTCATTAATAAATAAAAAAAAATTAAACTCTCAAAATTTTAATTTTCTAGATTATCATGTAAAAATATGATGGCATGATATTTATAAGGTGTTTTTGATAATTTATATATTTTAGAGATCCTTTGATTCCATTTTAATTTTTTGTGATTTTATTTTTATTTTTAATTTTAAATTATTTAATTGCTATATTACTATCAATAATAAAATAAAAAATTATTTTAAAACTAATAATACTTAATTTTTTAATTTCTTATATAGCATTTATTCAAAATATTTTTAAGTGATTAATTATTATTTATTGAAAATAAATAATTGATAAATTAATATAATTTTATTTATAAAATAATATTTAATTCGAAAATATATTTTAACTTTTAAAGTAAGTATTATTATTATTATCTAAAATTAAATATTTAGTTTTTAATAATAATTATTCTTAAAATTTCATATATATTTTTTGAATTTAAAATATATATTTTAATGATTATCAAAATTTTAAATGTTTATCTTTTTAGCGAAATATTTTTAATTTGCAATTAAAATTAATTAAAAATATGATAAAATAAATTAAATAATCAAATTATGTTAATCACAATTTTATTTTTAATATTAAATAATATTTATTTATTTAATAGTAAAATTGTATTATATCATAAAATGTTTTAAGATAGGAACCACTTTTATGGTTCTCATAGGGAAACATTAAAATCAAAATCTCAATTAAATACGTTTTGGTTCTTTAGGTCAGTTAGGCATCCCTGATACCCTCTCCTGCCTCCATAATCAGCCAATATTCTTAAATTGGATTCCTATTTATTTTATGGGCGATGCTACACAATCATAATTTGTTTTCTATTAGAAAAGTTATTAAAAACAGTCATCCATGCTGGATGGATTGGTTTACTGATGATTCGTAATTACAACCAATTTGATTTGTCAGACCTGATGATGAAAACGGTGAATCTGATTCGGTGAGGTAGGCCATGAAACAAAGTTTTTTAACTGGTTAATTGAAATATCTGTTGAAATATCTGTTGTCGTCAACTCCTGGGTGTAGTTGAGTTGATAAGGAGCTTTTTTAGATTAAATGAGATCACGGGTTCGAATCATCCTCATGTATGCAGTCGTTTAAAACTTGAGGCTAGAGCTTTGTTTCCGACAAAGGACCTACCCGGCTCAAACGGAGATTAGTCTGGGTGTGAATGGCTTAAAGGTGTCTTCCTATAGTTGGAACCCTCCTAAAATACCTCGTGAGCAACAAAAAAAAAACTGTTGTTATCGCTTGATTTGACGCAGCCCATTGCAAGAGTGGGTTTTGGCTCTCACATCCCATCACACTGAATTTCGATGTTAAATTTTTTTTGGTTATTTTACGTAAGTTTTAATTATAAAAAGGCATCTTTAAATTATCTATATTCAGACTAATCTTCACTTGAACTTGGTAGGTTCTTTGCGAGAAGCACAGTTTTGGCCGCAAATTTTAAACTGTTACATACATGTGAGAGGTTCGAATCTACGACCTCACTTAAACCGAGAGAACTCCTTATCAACTCACCTACGTCTTAGGGCTATTTCGATGTTTAAATTTGTTTAACCACCAAGCGAACAATAAATGACCGGTGAGAATTTTGCATGCAAAAAGGGGAAGGGACCTTTCAAGGAAAGAGAAGGAAAGAAAGGGAGAATTCAAAACCATATTTAGAGAGGGGACCAGACCAAGTGAATTGATTTCTGCTAAAAGCGTTAGATCTGTAGGAAACCTAACATGCAGCCCACAGCAATCATAGATAACAATGAATACCCTTCAATAATTCAATCATACACCTTCCGATTACAAGGACTTGGAGGCTAAGAAATTAACAAAAGCTGGCTGTAGAAAGAGGAAGACATAACAGTTCCGATTACATTGATGATGTTACAGCTACTGTTAACACGACTGCGTTAAAAACAACACCTTTATTACATTTCTGACTTAGCAGCCATGGTTTTAATTATGAACCGTTAATTAAATCGTTTTGATCCTATGTTTAATGGTTCAGTCAGGGAATAAACTGCAGACCCTTTCTATCTTCCTGTCAGCTTTCATGTCATAGATGCTCACTTTTACCTCATACACAGAGAGAGAACAGAAGCTTACACTGGCTTGTCAAATTTAGAGAGAGAAAATTTCCTTAGGACACAGTACTCAACAATCTCTCTTCACAAATAGATAGAATTATTCAGTGGAAATGTTGGACAATCTTATATGATATTAGTGTCAGAGATGATCTTCTGTAGGAAGTAATCACTTCCTAGAATCTGTTCTTCTTTTGTGCTAGGGACAAAACCTAGAATCTTGAGAGAGGATGGAAGAAAAGATGAATCCTTTACAGAACAAACAGCAAAGAAGCTCTTCAGGATCCCAGAGTCCGCTAAGGATAAAATTCCTAGTCCCTACAAAGGGTCAGTCAAATCTAGTAGAGACAAGATTATGAGTATTACAAGCCTACAAGGCAACGGATTCACTACTTTCCCACATATCCCAGGTGTAATCAAAAGCAATAAACTTAAAAGTGTGAACCTTTCTTTCTTAATCATCTTGATCAATCTGGAATTTACACAGATATGGGAAGAAACAAAGGAAACATAGAGGGTCAGAAATTGGAGAGGACTGCGTGAGTGAAAAGAATAAAAGCAATTAACTTGTACATAAGACATTCCAATATCATTACAACAAAGTGTATATCCATGAATTAGAACAAACACCCATCACTGTTCATAACTCCCTCTGCTCTTTGCTTTCACTTGCAAGTGTAACAAATCAAACCCATCTCAGGAGTGAATTTAAGGGAAAACAAAAATAAAGATGAAATGTGAAAGAATTAGATGATAGATTTGGAGATAAAATTAACTCCTGCACCTTGTAATGGCACTGCAACCACGGCTATAAGGATTAGCCTGGGCACCAGGTCGACAGTTGTAGTAGGAAGCACCACGTCTAGAGCAAGGCACAGTGTTCCTTTGAAGCGCACCATAGCTGATGTACTTGCTGGTAGCTAAAATACGGCGGCTAAACTCTGAGTCAAGCCCAAACTCTTCATCCCCATCGAAGCCCAGACAGTCTGCTATTGACCCTTTGCAGGGTGATCTGGTGGGCATCCAACCCAGATGGTGTTGGAGGTCCCCACCCGCTTGGACAGTGGAAGAAGTCAAGATGAAGATGAACAGGGTAGCAGAAATCAGGAAACAAGAACTGAACAACTTGGCCATTGTTGGTCACTGCTTTCTTTCAAACACAGTGTGATCCTTCTTCTTCTGGTTTTTGATTCAAAAGATCCAGTCTTTCTTTGGATTGACGGTTTTCTCTTTCTTTTATTTGGAGGTGAGAGGGTACTGGCTGTGAGATGGGGGTTGTGTTTTGCAGAGTTTGATTTCCTGACTTGGAAAGGCAAGACTCTAGGCCGACAAGGAGACGGAGACTTATAATGAGCAAGAGGTGAATAAATGACTCTGATGTGAATCTTTATTTACCAAAATGCCACAATGCCATTCGAAATTTTATGGACAGCCACGAAGGTTTTATAAGAAACGTAGAAACTAAGAGGCCAACGACCACCAAAAGGACATCATTGACTAGCTTTTATAATGAGACTATTGTAAAAAAAAAGGAACATTTTATTGATTGATGTTTACAGGACGCCAACCTCCCAGTGGCCTACAATTGAGTTGATAATGGTGAACTAAACTTTAAAAGGTGAAGGGTAGGCAAGGATTTTAGTGGTGTATAGTATTACTGATCCTTTCTATTCTATCTTTCAATATAACAACTCAGTGATACTGAAATTCTTGCCAAATTAGAATTATAAGTTTTCTTTTTTTCTCACGTTAATTTGGTTTTCAGAAATAAAGTGGAAAGTAAGCCTAAATTAGTAAATAAAAGGGACTAGATGGGGTATAATGGGAAGTCCAGAGCTAAGATTTACATGTGACTTTTTTAATGGGGAGGGAGGGAAGAGAAGAAATTAAAAAACTAAACAGAAAGAAAGGCGGCATGTCATGTAGGGTTTACTTACGGAACGTCTATTTTTGTTTCTTTAATTGGACAGACCTATTCTTCCAAGTTACTTTCAAAGAATCCCATCTCTACACCCCAACACCTTTTTCAATTTCTAATTTTTTAAATATACTCTCATCCTCATTCTAACTTTCCTCTTTGAGATTTCCCATTTTTTCAAAACACCCACACTCCTTCAACTTAACAAGTCTTGAATTGCACATTTCTTCCTTTTCTCGATCCTATTTTTACTCGGGTCGATTTTAGAGCTCTGTCAGATTTTAAAAAGACGTACAAGTACAACGGCTAGAAGAAATAATAATATAAGCACGTGCATGCCAATTGCTGTGCCTCCGACTCCGTCCCCAAATTCGCATCACATGAATAAATTTAAAGGACGGCGTTAACCAAAAATAGCGTCGATGTGAGTGGCACGTATCCGTTAAATTGCGAGCGTGCGTGGGACCCTTACAGATCACCAAGACGGTGCTTGCGCGTCCCAAAAACAAACCCTACCTAAGCCCACCTACAGCTAGCTGTCTCCTCTTCAATCTTTTACTTTGATATATATAAATATATATATATTCTATAGTAAAACAAAATCAATAGACATTAACATATTCATCTTAGAAGATACCTTCTACCTTTCCCAATAATTCAAAACTCTTATCTTAGTCAACTTTTTAACCCTAAACCTCAAGCTGATGTCCATACCAACTACAATCTAACTTAGCTAATCAATTTTTCTGCACAGATCATCAAAGTCAAAAGGTCGATATCACCTCCTATAACCAAACAACTCTATCCAAATATTTATTTTACAAGTTTCAAGGACAACTTCAAGAAACACAAAAATGTCTTGCAGAGTATAAAATCTTTCTCGTGTGAAGTACTGAAGGTTAGGTAGCTCCTATGACATCCTGTCATGTAAGCAATGTTCAGGGATCGTGCTAACACGAAGGGAGTAAACAAAAAAAATGATCCTTGGTGATTATGTTAGGACACCATGAACTGATGGGCCCATTTTGTAGATTTTGAAGACATCAGAATCAGAAGACCTTAAATGTTCCAGCTCCTCCAAATCGCCCAAAATGTTGAAATCCCTGTCTCAACAAAATTTCGGTTATAAAGGAATTGAATATTGCCACCACTAACACTACACATATTGCTTACAAGTTTCTCGCAAAAGCTATCTCAAGATTTCACATACAAATACACAGAAAAGCAAATACTTGACGTACTACGTTAAAGAACTGCAAAGGGTAATAAGTACAAAGCTAGCTAGCAACGAGGATTTCAGTTCACAATCCCTTACTCCAACTAGTGCTCAATTTCATTCCCCATGTAATAAAGGCAAGAAGTGGCAGTTTCACCTTCACTAACAAGAAAATGCTAAATGAATCACTTTTTCAGAGCAAACATCTGTCTGCATTAGTAATGTTCATATACTTTACAAACAACAGGGCCCCCATAGCTAATTGATAGTTGAAGGCAGATAATATATAACATGTGAGGTCTTGAACCATCTATCGATTGTATAACTTATCTTTGGGAGGTCAGCATGCCCCTATTCAAAACATGTCATTCAAAACTTTATGCAATTTCAACGAAACTTCTAGCTGTAAATAGCTAAGACCACATTCATTGAAACCAAATTTCTAAATTTCAAGTAGGATCCTGTAACAATCTCTAGCAATTCCAGAAGCAGTTTTAGGTAAAGGCCAATCAAATTCGCTCATTAAGTAACCCAAAATTTTCTATGCAGGACATGCGAAGTATCCATCTGACACATCACAAAGTAATGTTCCAAGTGCAATACGCAACATGTGAGTAAATCATATTATCCATGAAAGCAAATTGGCCACGAAAAGTCAGCATAAGAAAGACTTTTCTTTGATAAACAATCGTCTTAAAGTGTACCAGTCCACAAATAATGAAGCCATTACAAATAGCTCAAACGAATCAATGTTCAGAATCTAACTAGTTGTGTTTTGAGGTAAAAAAAGACGAATTTGTCAAACTTTCTTGCTCAAGTAAAAATACAGGAGTCTTAAGGCTATTTTATGCTCCTTGACAAATTTAATCCTGGAATTTAATATTTGAACCTTTATAGACTGCATGACAATTAAGGGTGTTACAACCTTCAGTTAACCAGAAGCAATTGCTAGCATTGGCAAAGGTGTTTTGTATAAATGACACTGAAATACTGTCAAGTATAATAATACTTTTTTCTAGCCTTACATTGTTATGAACCTATACTCCATTTCACACGTAATGGATGCACACAGTCCATTTTCCATTAGTAAATTGGCACTCGTTTGAAGGCATATGACACCAATCAAAAGTCATATATCTATCAGTTGACTAGCCTCAAAGAAAAATAAAGAAAACTTGAAGACACTCATTTAGATAATGAGAAGGCACTATTAGCAGAAGAAAGGAAACAAGCAACCTTTAGAGATACAGCAGTTCCTTATGACTACTGTTCTTCATAGTATGGAGGTGTTGACTGAACACATAAGTCATTTTCATTGGTTCCATCATCACCATCATCATCCTCAACTGCATCTACCCAGTTACTAGGGTGACGTTGCGAAAAAACATGGACATTAGTTTGTGACCTATCTGAGACCAGAAAGTTACAAATAGATGAGCTTACAACAAAAGGCAAAAAATTCTCAAATTTTTATTTCAATGAGTGCTAACCTTGGACATGCCCGCCATGATCCTTCTCCATTTGGTGGCAGCTAATTTTTGCAGTCAAGAAAGTGTAACATAAAACAGAAATCATATAGTTCAAGTAATAACAGTGTATTCAATTATATGGTGAAATGAGGTCATATATAATCAATTCAAGTGTAACGAAAGGTAAGTAGAAGTTCAGTATTATCCAGTTGGACTTCTTGTTAAAAAAACAAAAAGAATGATTCTTGGATCTAACAGCAGTACTTTGATGTCCTGGATGCATGAATAAACATTTTAGCAATAAGAGGGTAGATGTATGAGAAAATACTTTAGTCCAAGGAGGCTGACAAAACTTGAATAGAAAACTACGAAAGCAAAACGTAATGTCTAAGATACGAGTTAGGATCTGGAAGGACATTTTCCCTTGTAGTTGAATCTTTTGATAGTTGCATTGTCTTAATCCTATGAATTTCCCTCTCCTCCCTAACATCCAAAGTTCTTTCAGTGCCACCACCACTTCTTGCACCACCCCCTGCACAAATTTGAAGTAAATAGGTGTTTGATGCACAGAAGTATCATATGGCAAATGAATCAATACAGATTTAACCTGAAAGATCTGACCAAATTTTTGTATGAGCAGATGGATGCTCGGAGGCATTTACTCTGCACCTCTCTTCTTGTCCTTGAGACCCGATTCCATGCATAGCCTGACCATGCATTGTTCTGGTTTGTTGGAGAGGATCTGAGATATTTCCTTCATGAAGCTGGGATATAAGCATAGTCGCCAATACAAGTGTAGCATCAAAGTTTGATGTTGATCCATCATCTAGACCGAATTGTGGTGCCATTAAAATAGGCCTGTTTTCATTGCATGTTGTTTTCCAAGATAAGAGCCATCTTATAAATAATTTAGTCAACAACATAGGTAAATTCATATCGTTATAGAGTACAATTTTCTGCTAAAATTTCAAGCAAACACTAATGATAATGATAGCCAACCCCTCTGCATTAATGATAAGCACTGGTGACGCCCATATTATTCTCGTTTAAAGGAATGTAATCAACTAAGGACCAAACTCTTAACTGCTTTACAAAACTTGAATCCTACAAGTTCCATTTCAAATTTGATAATAATCAAGAAAGCGAGTGATGGAAATTTTTGTTTCAAGTGAGATACTACGTTCAGTGATGGATGGTGAGATGTTATTTGTTGGATAAGAATTGTGGACTTATTTGGACTTGCAATGTGATAGCATATGGTCCACATTAGGAATTGAATTGTTTTTCTTTATTTATTTATTTATTTCTTCTTCTTAATAAAGGTCCAAAACAGTGTCATCGGACCAACCCACAAATGCTTGTTTCAGATGAAATGCAGACCTAAGGAAATGTATGCCTATAATTTAATGGTTGCTGATTATAAACGCACAATTCTAGCTCTGATTGACAGAAAGCAAGGTAACAAGTCAGTTAGTATGTTATATTAGACTTCCAGAAAGTCCCAAATCGCATACTGTGCAACTCCCAAGGCATCATTTCTTTCTCTTTGCAATGGTCTTAATGTACCAAATTAACACCTAGTGTACTGCAAAGCCATGAATGTAACCCACTGAGAGTCTGAACTTAAAAGCTTCTTACTTTCCAGCTTTCTCAAAGTACAAATGAATGTCAACTTCACAACCTTCACAGAAAGACAGGAATGCCTGCAATTCAAGATACACAGACAAATAGATGAACCAAATTGGTCATTGAACTATTACTGTACCCAGAAACAATATATCAGGACTGCCTTGATAACAAAAATGATTAGGTTGTAAGAGTTTCGGCTTACAAGGTGCCATTGGTTATTACTCAGGAGAATTGACACTTTATTCAACAAATGTAATTAAAAGTAGCAGGTAATATTGAAGGGCTTGGAAATTGCACCTTCAATTCCTTCATACCAAATGTCACATCTACAGGATCTCCAGTGTGAGTATAATGAACAAATTCTTCTGTGGGATCTATCCAGAGTTGAGTATGCAATGAAGAATCATTATCTGTAGTTATAAGATTATAACATTAATATCTAATTTGTGACAAGTCACCAACTCAAAGCAAAGAATCCGTATCTGCACTTAGAAGATTACAACATTAATATCCAATTTGTGACAAGTTATCAATTCAAAACAAAGAATCATTGTCTGCAGTTAGAAGATAAAAAAATTAATATCCAATATGTGATAAGTCACCAATTCAAAACAAATGAACTACTCACCTTTGGTAGGGTCTATATAACTTCTAAGTTCAACAGCTTTTCCTCCTACTTCATTTGCAGCATCAGAAGGTAAAGTAGTTTCTGTTGCAATTATAGTAATCTCCTGGAGTGATGATTGAAAATTACCCAGCAATCTATTGAGGTCCCGAGGCCTTACTACTAAGCTGGTGGGGAATGTTCTCCTATCAAGGGATAAGTGTTGAATGTCGGGCTCAACATTGCAAGTAATCCAATAGGTTTTTCTTGAACCTGTGGCATTATGAATTGGTTTAAAGCCTAAAAGGAATTGAAGAGATGTACCTTAACAAGATCAAGCAGACTGATAGAGGAAAGTGCAAGGTAGAAATGACAAGACTAGAACATATAATTTGAACCGAAAGTCCCAATACCTTGGTGCTTGGTGAATTTTTTTAACTAGCTAACAATAAACCCTATTTCCACATAAATTCACAAGATGTATGACCACAACCAATGAACACTATAAAAGGCCGACATCTCATCCCTGGGTGTTGACCTTTATTAATTAACTAAACAGAAACTTTACCACTGAAGCATTCCAAAGTCCACTGCACTTTTGATGCATCGGGATCAGGCAACTGTACAGTGAGATGATCAATGTTTGCAATTGGCGTCCTAAGAACAGAACATAACGCCTGAATTCCACACCCGTTTAAGTAAGGATAGTAAAATTTGACAATTCCAAATCCCGTCCTAATGAAAGTTGAAGAAAGGATAACAATCAAACCTTCAAAAGAAGGCTGCACTTTACTTGATTACCAGATATAGTGTAGATATCGAAGAAGCTGGGCTTGAAATTAATAGATTGATAGGCAGATCGTGATGAATTTATGGTGTGAAAAGCGAGCTGTAAATAAACCCAAAAACATAAATAACATAAAACTTGATTGAACACTCCATTCAAACTAAGCTGAACCAAAGTAAACGAATACTTTTACTTAATATTCAAAACCTAGAACCATAGGTTCAGATGCCACTAACATTAACACATTAGAAGCAGTTGATGCAAGTCAAAATCAGCAATGAAGTAACTAAGTTGTGGGGTGCGGTGTTTGGAGAAAGGGAAAATGAGGGAAAATACCAGAGAAGGAGAGGCTTGAATGTCAAGTTCACTGCCAACGCGTGCCAGACACGTGATAGACCTGGCCAAGGTCTTCAGGGCGTTGCTGCTGACACTAAATTCCATCTCCTTCTTTCTTTCTCTGAGAAGTTGGCGGGAACAGGAAACTTCCAAGTAAACCAACTTTGCTCTGTCTGTCTACCTCTGAATGCCTTTATTTTATTCACCTTATATAACACTATAAACGCATCCTCTATTCCAATAACCTAATTTAACCCAATACTATGAATGCCGTACCAGACTCGGGATCAGAATAAATTCAAGTATGGTACTGTATCAATATCAGATTTAGGACCAGATTGAGTTTTAGTATGGTATTGTATCGATATCAGTCAGTACTCGATACCGTTTCGAGTAATTTTTAAAATTTATGAAATAGTCCTTGAAATTTTTAAAATTTACAAAATAGTTTATTACAAATTACATCTCAACTTTGTACTTTCACACTTTATCAATTATAAATATCTATGATACCCTACACATATTGATATACCTAGGAGGTCACAAAGGCAACGTGTCAAGAATTCCAAGTATGGTGAGAATCCCTAAGTATGGTGACTCAGCAATATTGCATGGGATTACGTGAAGAGTATTGAGATTCACTCAACAGCTTGCTTGAAAATAGGACTAGTAGTTGAGATTTATTTAGTTTATTTTACTGTTCAATAGCAACGGCTATTTCTATACAATTAGCCACCAACTTCGCAAATTCTTAGTGAAAACAATTATCTTTTTGTGTATTTAAACATTCAAGCAAATAAGAAAAGGGGAGCAGAATTCAAAACTCAAATATTGTGGTCCACTTCTCACCCAAAGCAGAATTAATTTTCTTTTTTCTTGTTCAAGTTTGGTTGGGTCCTATCAATTGGTATCAGAGCCAATGACAACCAACAAAGAAAGAATCGAAAACCTGGAGGCAACTCTTGGAAGTCTCCAAGACAGCTTCAGTAACCTGGAGCAAGGAATGAATGACAAACTACGACAATTGGAGGTGGCCATCAATAAAGTGACAGAAGCTTTACTTTCTAAACAAGAGCCAACTTCTAGTAATGTAAACTTCCTCAATGGGCATTCTCGTAGCACAAGAAAAGGATCTATGGAAGGAGCGCAACCAATGTGTTCATCTAAACTATCTAAGCTTGAGTTTCCTAAGTTTTCGGGAGACGATCCTACTGAATGGTTTACAAGGGTTGCGCAATTCTTTGAATACCAAGGCACTTTGGAGTTGCAGAAGGTATATCTAGCATCCTATCACCTTCAAGGGGAAGCAAACACGTGGTGGCAGTGGCTACGTCAAACGCTTTCGGATGATGGAATAACACTGACATGGGAACTCTTTGTGGAGGAATTATGGGCTCGTTTTGGCCCTACAAAGTGCGAGGATTTTGACAAAACCTTGTTAAAGATACGACAAACAGGCTCCTTGCGTGACTACCAAAAAGAGTTTGAAAGATTGGGAAACCGAGTGCACGGATGGTCTCAAAAAGCCTTAGTTGGCACCTTTATGGGTGGCCTGAAGCCTGAAATTGCTGATGGAATTCGAATGTTCAAACCAAAGTCCTTGAAAGAGGCTATCAGTTTGGCTCGGATGAAAGACGAACAGTTAACCCGCCAAAGAAAATTTGCTCGGTCTCCTGCTCAACAAACTTTTGTGTTTCCAACAACAAACAATACAGCTTCACTAATGAAACGACTCACCTGGGATGAGATGCAAAACAGACATGCCCAAGGATTATGCTTCAACTGTGATGCCAAATTCACACTAGGTCATAAATGTTGAGGGCCGCAGTTGCTGTTATTGGAAGGAAATCTAGATGACATAGATGAAGAAGACTCTCAATTAGAAATATCTTTGCATGCATTGATCGGGTTGACGGCAAATAAAACCATGCGAGTGATGGCAAAAATTGGGTCTTGTGAAATGTTTGTCCTTATCGATAGTGGCTCCACTCACAATTTCATTAGCAAGAAAATGGTTGAATTATTGAACTTGCCCATGATTCCTACTAAACCATTTGATGTTACCGTGGCTAATGGAAGACCATTAAAATGCCAAGGCAGATTTGAGAATGTCCAAGTGGTAATCCAAGGTATTACTTTCTCTCTTACCCTTTATGCTTTGCCTTTAATGGGGTTGGACTTGGTGTTAGGAATTCACTAGTTGGAGCAATTGGGAGCTGTGATATGTGATTGGAAGCAATTAACGATGGAGTTCCAATGGGAAAACAAAACCCAAAAATTGCAAGGCATAGACTCTCACCAAATTCTTACAGCTTCTTTGAAGTCTATCACAAAGGAGATTCGAAGTGGGAGTTCACTCATGGCTCTTTGCATTCAAAATACTGACAAAGATAGCCCACAAGACGTTCATCTGCAGCAACTATTGAATACGTTTGAGGATATATTTCAAGAGCCGAATCAACTGCCTCCTACAAGAGAAGTAGAACACCACATCAATGTGAAAGAAGGCATACAACCAGTTAATGTCAGGCTCTACAGGTATGCCTATTTTCAAAAGGCTGAAATTGAAAAACAAGTTCATGACGTGGGACTCATTAGACCCAGCACTAGCCCATTTTCTTCCCTAGTATTATTAGTTAAAAAAAATGGGACATGACAATTTTGCACCAACTATAAAGCTCTTAACGTTGTCACCATTAAAGACCATTTTCCTATCCCTACAGTTGAGGAAATGCTAGATGAGCTCCATGGAGCATGTTATTTTACCAAACTGGATTTATGAGCAGGGTACCACTAAGTTCGAGTCCACTCAACAGACATCTACAAAATTGCCTTTCACACACACAATGGCCATTATGAATATCTAATCATGCCCTTTGGCCTTTGTAATGCCCCATCCACCTTTCAAGCTATCATGAACACCATATTTCGTCCCTACCTCCGTAAATTTGTGCTAGTATTTTTTGATGACATTTTGATATACAGTCCTAATTTGTAAATGCATCTTGATCATGTTCAGAAGGTTTTTGGAATATTAAGGCATCACCAATTTTTTATTAAACTTTCAAAAGAATTTCCCAACATGCTCCTAATTTGTGTATTTTTAAGATTTTTGGGCATTTTGGTTATGCACAGTCTAATGTAGGGTCATGCATCAGCCCGTGCATCTCCCTGAATCCTAAATTTTGCTATAAAAAGACATTTTTTTAGGAAAGATGAAAGAGAGCAGACAAAGGGAAGTGATTCCAAATGTATAGATCATTCTCAAGGGGCGATTTTTATCCA